>VXAL01008009.1:166422-212369 GCA_013399475.1 Chauna torquata
ATAAAAGAACAGAAGGAATGAGCAAGGGAGAATAAGAGGGAGACCTTCCCAAAGAAGTATTCCCTGTAAAGCTAATTTTGACCCTAAATCATTGTCTGAAGCTGGTTGCTAGTTAGAGATTGCTTAGGAAATCAGTGCCCCTCTTTCAAGGGAGGGGATACTGGCACTCACAGCAGTGTTTGCTGATATATGATTCATTTCTCTTAGCTCCACTGACCGTCTCCACCCTGACCTTCCTTGTTTCAGACCTGAAATAAAGACCCCTAATGCAGTCCCATATTCAAAGAGCCACTTTTGTCCCATATTCAGGTTTTTATTCCCGTTCAAATGTTCTCTATACTTTCCACTCCTTTTTAGAAACCAAAATCAAGCTGTCACCGCAGCTGGAAACACAGTGACAGGCCAAAAATGTGTCTGTGAATGCAGTAGCCTTTCTGGAGTATGCCCTTTCACCCCACTGTCTTCCTTTACCCGTTTACTTGGTTGGTGCCCTACGTTATCCATTTACTTGCTATTGCCCTACTTACTTGCATCCCCTATCCAATACAAAGAGAAACACGTGCAGAAAAGCGACATATTTAATGAAGCCCACTGGAAATGGGCAGGTTCCAGTGGGCAAAAATTTAAATAAAAGCTTCAAGGATGTGAACAATTCTCTTCTCTTTTCAGCATGCTCACCGGAATGCTTTCAGGTATGATTCAAACAAGAAGTAACAACTCTTCTCCACAGAGGCTGCACCTTCCATCCCTTTGAGCACTTTGGCTAAAATGTAAAGAGAAACTTTGTGGCCCTGTGTGGGTGCTTTAGAAGTTGTAAGGTGTGATGAATGAGCTCTAAAAAACACAGATCAAGAGGAAGATAGTGGGGATGAAAGGACAGACTGATAGATCAGACTAGACATCCTGGGATGAAAGGAAAGGTGAATGGATAGCTAGATTAGACAGTTAGGGTAAGTGGAAGGCAGGAAATCCAAGCTTGTAGGTGTTTATCCTAAGCTCCAGACTTGCACCTGTAGAGGCTGCTGCTTTGCTTCATTTTTATTCAGTCCTTTCATAAGCAAACTTCCCAGTGTGATCAGGCAGTGCCCCTGGCATCAGGAGCATGAAAGAGGAATAAAACAAACTGACCAACCAACTTCTCATATATATATATATATATATATATATTTAATCTCAAAGGAAAGCTTAGATCTCCATCCCTTTTAAATTTTGCGCAAAGGCACGGGTCAGTTCTCATTTTACCAGGACAGCTTTGACCATCCCAGCGAGAAGGGACCATGCACTTTGAACAAGCCATGATATCGCGGGCTCTGGAGGATTACAGACAAGGTATCTCTCTCCAGCATGGAGCTTGTTAACTCTCCACTGTTGCTGGAGGCTAAGGTTGAGAGTTTTCCCTGTCCAATCAGATAAACATAAATGCCTCTCACTCTACTAGTGAGTTAACATGAAACGGTGCAGTGTCACACTAAATAATGGTGGTGAGGGGAGAGTGTGTTCTACATTAATTTGCCAAATCAAATCCCAGCAACATCCAAAACAGTTCAGATATTTATCTGGGGCTGCTTGTCTATCCCAAAAGCACAATAAGACTTGTCATGTTTCTGTGCTTTCCTGGTGAGACTATTTTACAACAAAGCAATTATCCCTTGGGGATCATATAACTATTTACATATTCATTTCCTGGTGTCGTACCCATCATTTCCTATCATATCACAGGAAGACAGCTGCTGTCCTCTCACACAGTGCAGTCCTCAGCAATTCAGGCTGACAAGCAGCGTGGAGCTTAGAAATCAGCCGTAGAGGCACGCTGGCATACTATGCTGCCTTCCTTTACATGGCAAACCTTTAGATAAGTGGAGAAGTGCATCATCAGTGATGTAAAAATCTGTCCTGCTCACTTTGGGGGAATTTCACACTGACAGCTTCAGCCTTCTCATGTCACTTCAGACATTAGCTTTCTATGCTAAACCTAGACCAAAAGCTAGTTTTGTTTCACCCACACGAGGAACACAAACGAAAATTAATAGAACTGTAATTTTTTTTTCAAGTCAATATCTTTGTAAAAGTCTTTTTCATAGCCAGTTAAACCATAATGAAATATGTTCCATTTTTGCCAGTAATTGGGTTGTATGTCATCCCACTATGTCTCCATCTACACACAAGTATTCCTGTATTCATTTCTGGGACAGTGAGTAGTTTTATTCCAAAATCAGTTCAAAGCCCAAAGTTGCACAACACCTCCATAAGGCATAATAAAAAGGCATAATACAGCAACACCATCTTCTTTTGAAGCTTAATCATTTAAGCCTTGATCAATTAAGACACAACTGCTTTGGACTCCTGCACAGTCAAAAAAAAGATCCTCCTAAGGTGTAAACGCCTCCTGGAGATGCCTCCACTTGTCACCAGCAAGAAAGGTGCTGAAAAACAGTATGATTCTCATCAACTGAAGTACTCATCATCAGTACTTCAGTCGCGTGCCAAGTTAAGGTGAAGAAAATCACCTTTCGGAAGTCTGTAATCAGTGTCATGGTTACCACCCTGACAGTAAGCAAACATACCTTAGCGTTTGGCTCCTCATACTTTGCCCTGAATAGGAAAAATAGCCTTGTTGCCAATTGATTGCAGTTTTCACTCCAATAAATCAAATCAGTAAGGGATGATCCAAATGACATTTTAAACACATTCATAAAAACTCTGGCAGTAAATAAACCCAAAGAGGACAAAAATGTGTTTCATTGCAACTACTGTAAGCCTCAAAGTGGCTACAGAGCAGTAACTCTTCCCTTTCACAAAGGACCTTCCACCTGAGACCCTCAATGTACTTTGAAAACAAATGCACTCCGTCTTCTAACATCTACCTGGCCTGACTGACAGAGGTTTCTAGGCCTTATGGCCTCCTCCTGCTGAAACCTACTCCTTCGTTTGGAGCAAGATGCAGTATCTTGGCACAAAAATGCGTAGAGCTCTTTGAAATGCTTGGCGAAGTCTTTCTCTGAGAGGGGCATGCTCAAACCTGCTCCACTTGAAGGAAAGCACAAAACTATTATTGACTTCAAAGGCAACGGGACTCAGCCCCAGGGTTGAAATTAGCTTCAACATTAATTGAATTAAAAGAGGGGGATTCCCTTCGAAGAACTGCCATTTCCTGGGCCATGGGATGAGATTTGTATTGAATATAAATATAATGAGACTAAAACACTGGAAAACAGGTGCCGTATTCTGTTGTTGGGCACCCTGGATGGCCTAGATTCAGCCGAGGGGAACGACTACGGATAGAAACTCAAGGTGGAGTTTAATTTGCCTGAACACAGCCCTGCTGAAGGACAGGACAAGGGCAGAGGCTCCTGAGAAGCACTGAGGATCCTGGGGCTAGGAACAGAGGCAGAACCTCGGCTCCCATTAGACAAAGAACACGTGTGGATGCTTCTGAATCTCTGTCATCTAAAGAAAAGTTGAGAAGGGAAAAAAATATGTGAATTAAGGATGGTCTGCAGAGGCAGCTGGGAAACTGCTTCTCAGCAAGGTGAGAACTCTATTCAGCCCTCAGGACTGGAAATACCACAAGCCTCAAGGCCTGAAATGTCCGACATGAGGTGTCCAAGGTGTCTCAGCCTTGTCTCCATGTGTTTGCTACCTCCAGTAGTCTGTTGGGGCAGGTAGGTTTTCATTAGGATGTGTTCTGTATTGAACTTCAGTGCAGCAGGATTATGAATTCCCTGATATTTCTAAGACCTCTTTGCATTTTTGGATGTGGTCTCCAGATCTTTGTCCCTTTTCTCCCCTCAACACTAGTGCACTGAAACATCTTCTTTCAACCCTGGTAAAGCAGCACATGGGATTTACTTCCATCTCTGAAGCTCAGTCCAAGGACTATTTGGGAAAAAAGTATTAGAATCAATAAACTGGATTCCTCTCCAAGCCAATGACCTTCCCAAATCCTCAGCTCCCTCTAGCCTTGGCAAGGGTGCAATTCCTACAAGAACAGCCATCTCCAAACACACCGGCAGACCCCCTTTTCAGCTCACAGCAAAGTTGGACAGCATTTACAATGAATAATCACCCTGCATGAGCAGAGCTTTGCCATTTGCTTCCTCCTACAGCACATCAGACTCTCACAGAGTCAAAGCCAATCTGCTGAAAGCATCACTCTTCTCTGTCTCACCAAAACCTACTTTATTTTCTCCCCTCCCAGAGAAAAAGGGTCTGAGTCAGTGATTTGTGGCTCAGAGCAATGCTCAGAGATGCCTTTCCCAGGAATTGCAGTAGTCCATGAGGTAAAGGTGTCAACAGCATATAAACAGGAGTTCACCCACCAGACAGCTAGCATATCTGATCTCAGCTTAGGTTACTTGATAAGTAAAGACCAGCAATATACCTCAGAGCAGCCAACCTGCTGAAAAAAGGTAAAGTTTAATGAGATCAAGTGTGTTCAATGTTAGGAGGTCAGAAAAGAAAGCAGGTAATGGCTGGGAAAGCTTCTACAGACCTCAGGACAACTTGCTCTGGTGTAGAAAAGCCAACTCAAGTGAACAACAAATCAGGCCACTGTTGTTCAGGCACCAGTTTTTCACATTGGTGTGCCTTGATTTTTCAAGGGGTGTGGCCAAGACTTGATTCCTCGAAGCTGGGGATGGCATTTTGGTCAGGTCTTCAGGAGTACTCATTACTGGACTGATGACTGCTCCTGGCCTGCAGTGTCACCTGGTATTTCTCCTCCAGGCTGAGGGTTGGCAGTGCCACAAGTCTGCCGTTATTCCCATGTCCCCATGGTTTTATCTGGATCTATTCTACCGCTCTCTTGCCCCTTGCTGTAGCTCATGGGCATAGCACCGAGAAAATGCTCCTTTGACTTTCTTGTAGGCATGGCAGAATGCTCTTTTCATCAGTAGGTGTTACACAGCTCTGCCACAAAGAACAAGGTTGCTATTGCCATTTTATACATGAAATACGGAATGCAGAAGGAGACTTGACTGAGGGCATTCCCTGGCCAGTGGGCAAGGGAGAGAAGAGCTCTCCCAAGTTTCTGTCTTGGGCTTTTATAGCAGACTTCTGCCATCCTTCCTCTCATAGTAAAACAAAACAAGCGCTATTCTGTGATAGAAAGAGCATTGCACATGAATAGCCATCAGTCAAAAAGGATGTGCTCTGAGGATGGCCCAAATGCCCAGTTTGGAGAAGAAAAGAACAGTGTTGTGACCCCAGTAAAGGGCAGGACCCCTGAGCTCCACCACTGCCCTCTGCTGCAAAGCCTTCACCTCTGACCATGCCCTTTCTCCAGGGTCTTTCTGCAGCCAAGGCTACCAAATTCACATCAGGTCTTAGTGAAAGGCCACGAGTTCATCCAAATCTTCCTTGCTGGCAAACAATGCCAAAACTCAGAGAAAGATGGTAAACCTGAGAGCCTCTGCAGCATGCACTGGCAGCTCTGGGCCTGTGTGGTTCTGGCTTGAATATCAAAGAGGCAAGTTTTATGGTATAAAATACATCATGCACTCTCCACAGATCTGCATGGCTGACCTTCCAAGACGTGCCACTGGGTGCTGGCGCAGAGAAGCTTCAGTCTCCCTTGCAAATGAGTGAACTCCCCTGCCAGGAGCTGCCTGGTCCTCCTCCTCCTTATGTTCATATGAACCACATTTTCTTCCCCTCCCCTGGGCTCCCTGACCAGTTCTCTGCATGTTGCTTGGGGGCAAATGGCACGGTAGTACCCTGGCTGTCTCCCTTGGGGTTTCCTACCTTCTCTGTACCCGCCAAGTCTCTCTGGGCAAGTGATGCCTCAACATGTCCCTGCCCAAACGGTGCATTACTGAGGCACCCAGATGTGTGTTTAGCTGACCTCAAAGACTTACTCTAGTAGAAGAGATTTCTGGGCTTTTCCAAGACAGCAGAGCCAGGCAGAGGCAAAACTTCAGAAACGCTCCATGAATGAAAGGAATAAGGGAAACACAAGCTGCGTGCTGTTTCTATCATTCATCCTGTGGCTTTTAACTAAGCAGCAGCAGCGCAGCAGCTCCAGGGAACAGCCTCTCTCCATCCTCCTCCCTCCCTGCCAGCAGCATAAATAAGGAGAAAACTCCACCCAAGCTAGTGAACTGACACAGAAACTCTCTGAGCCTACATGAGAGGAGAAATCAGGCCTTAAAATGAGCATAGGAGAGGACCACCTCCATTTGTTTGCTTCTGTGCTCCCATACCTCATTTATGGAGGCCTAAATGCACAGTACTTCCACACTCCCATGGCAGTGACCCAGCTTTCTACATGTTTAACAGAGCTCAGAGTGACCTGAGCTGCTCAATCACTCCCAAGAGTATGTCAAAAGTTCACCTTTTTGCAGACATAGGATAATTTTGGAGGATGCTTGCACACACACACTCACACCCCATCTGCTGCATCCTTCCTGGGATGCTGCAGGTTGAAGCGGAAGAGGTATGCATGGATCTGCCAGCATTAATTGCCTCCCAGGATGGCCTTCTAAGCAGGAGAGGTTATAAATAAATAAAGCAAAAAGGCTTCTCCAACCATCCTGTGAGCTGGCCCCCTTCCTTCTCCCCAGACCCCTCCCTCCCCTTTCACAGGCACCCTCTGCCACAATGAGCGAGACCGGAAGGGAGCAAACTTCTACCTCCCCGCTCATGCGGAAAGAAATCGCGCTCAGCTTCACGAGCCGGCCTTGCCTAGCTTGATTTCAGCTCTGCACATTGTTGTGGCTGGGGATGGGGGGAGGAGGCAGAGATGGGGCATTGTTTGCAATTCAAATGCCTGGACCTCAGGAAAAACCAATAAACTTAAGTCACTGGAGAATTTCAACAAGCAGGGCCACTTGCACAAATAGGAAGCCTCCTCCCAGTTGCTGGGGGCTGTCGAGGAGCCACTAGACAAGAGAATAACTAAGTACTCGTGGGCCTGAGAGCTTTTCAGTCAATGAAGTCCAAACCAAACAAATTCCCCCTTTAGGAGATGCCTTTATCCAAACACTCTGAGCACACACGGAAAGGGGCTCGGTGCCTCTGGCTCTCTGCATTTGCTAAATCAGCCCTGGTTTCTTCTCCCCTTTTCCTGCCCATCACTGATCTTGGCTGTGGGCCGGTGGAGGTTGGAAAGCCCTAGGCTTTGTAAAGCCCTACAGACGCTATTGGCGGAGGGGATGCACAAATTCACTTGCCATAAATCCCCACTCACACAGTAAGTGCAGTACAGGAATAAATTGCAGCAGGGCTGGATTTATAGGGGAGGTGGCTCGTACCAGCTTAGTGTTTAATTTTCAGTTCAGCTTTAACTGCCCTTTTTTAGGAGGATTTAAGGATTTCCATAACTCATTCCAGTCAGAGCACCACAGCACAAATCCCACAGCTTGGCCCTCTCCCCGCTCCCTCTCGGGGTTCCCTGCAGCCGAGACGAAGCGCGATGGAGGGAGGGAGGCTCCTGCTGCAGTGTCCTCTCGGACGTTATCTAGAGCTGCTCAAGGAGTTACTGGTGTTCAGCTGGGCAGGCTCTTTGTCCACATCTGGCTTTGCCTGCTGCACACAACTGTTTACACAAGCCAGGCAGAGATAAAGCCAAGGAAAGACCCTTTGACGCCACCTACGCGCTGTGTTGGGGCATCTGATAAAGCAGAGAAGTGTGGGAGTGGCTGTCAGTGGCCCAGTCGGTGGTATGGCATTGCTGAGACATACACAGAGAAGGAAATAACAAGGTGATGGTCTCCTCTGCCTGTCATCCTGTTTTAGAGGTCCCTAATCCGATGCCGAGCCTATAGACTAAAAGAGCAGGTAGACTGAAAGAGCTGGCACAACTGGCCTGAACCAGAGAGGGGACCCCAAAAGCTCCTTCTTTTCTCCCAGTTCAGGCCCTGTCCTGGACTAGCTGGAACATGAAATTCAGACTCCTCCTTCTTACTTATCGCACAATTTCCTTTTCTGTCTTTTGCCATCTCTCAAGAAATTGTTTGGTTTGCCTAGCCAATGCTGCAGGTTTTGCAAGGTTGCTGTGAGCAGTCACCAGACACACACTTCTCCGCCCTGCTGCATGTCCCCCCAGCCCCATATTGCTGCAGTTCTGCCAGATCCCCAGAGGATGGCTTTATCCACCATCAGGGTTGCTTACAGAGGGCACATTCCCTCTCTTTGATTTCTTTTCCTGACCTCTTTTGCTCTAGCTTATTCTGCGTTTTCTTCAAGAAAACAGGACAAAGTGAGATCTAACAAGGACAGCAAAAAGTTCTTGCTCTTGTTCTACCATCTCTCCCCAGCAGAAATGACAATCCTCACCAGCAGTGCGGGGAGCGCTCACCAGGCATGGAGATCTCTGCAAATGACATAAAAAATATTAAGCTGATAAAGTCACACAGCACCCAAGTTGTTTTCACACCTTCCTTGGGTCCACAGTTTCACATAGGTTCTTGGGAAGAGCTGGGGGAAACTCCCAGGATCACCTTTTGCATTGCCTGGCAAGCTGGCCAGGAGGTCAAGGGGAACAAATGCCAGACAAATCCACTGGCTGGTGTCTGCTTGCTCACAAAATGCAACTTTTCCCCATTGTTCGAGTAGTTAATTGTTCGCAGGAATTTTGCTGCAGGGACAGCCCATCTCTTGTAAAAAGAGCTGTGGAGTTGTGACTTTACCTCTGAGCAAGATGGACCACAGAGTTTCTTACAGAGAACAACAGTGGAAGCATGTTCGGAGGAAGGCTGAGCAGCTATTTGGTTTTATGCTAATTTTGTCTATTTTTGAGCTCTATTCAAGACAGCAGATGAAAGAGATACTACTGACTTTAACAATGGCACAACCTACCCCAAAATAGATTTATAGGAGAAATTCAATCTATAGTCATGGGGACATTTGGGACACACAGATGTACCAAAAGTCAAGATGCCTAATTCCCTAAGGGCTTATGTCAAAAGATTAAAATTTATCAGAGGTAATTAAAGAAGAGCATTTAAGGTGGTTGTGTTAAACTGCTTCCAACTCCTGTGCAGATACTCCTGTCTGGAAGAGGCTGTAAGTCAATATAGTTTAATTCACCTCGGAAAGAAAGCTAAATCCAACAAAAGCCCTTTAACTCTAAATAAAAAGCACCTCAGTGGTGCTGAACTTGTGCATGAAATATATGTATATATATATATTCTTCAGATTAACATTTTTACATGACTGTCCCTCTGGGTTGCAGAGAAGAGAAGGTCTCTCTCTAAGCAAGCCCTTTCTTTAACACCAAGCCAGCTGTGCTTATCGCTACCCAGCCGCCACGGTGACTGTTCTGCTTCTGTTTCATTCATTTTGTGGTTCCTGGATCTTATTAATGTAGGTGTGAGGGGGTGGGGGATGACAACTTGGACCCCATTGTTTATGTCTTGCTGGTAGGAAGGGGGACTGAGAAAAATAAAAGCTAACAATAAAGCAAAGCGTTAGCCAAAAGAATGCTTTTATTGCCACCAGGAGTAATTCAAACCTTTTGTGGTGGTTTTGAGACAAAGTTTATGGTGGCCAAGTCATACATTGTTGGTTGGATTTAAAAAACAGGCAAGGATATTTTATGACCATTAATAAATGTTTGTAGCCTGCATACAAACACGGGAGAGGTAATCACACCTCTCAAGCCAGTCACCTGTAATGGTCAGAGAACTGACTTCTACCCCCATCCACCCTCTCCACATGAATTACTGCTAGATTCATTAAGGCAAAAGTTGGTTTTATTCTTTTTATCCTTTCTCTGAAATTTCAGTGATCTCTGTTTCAGTATACCAGATTGAAATGGGCCAGTTTGCAAATCTTACACAGCTTCACAAAATTACTCCAGATCAAATCTCCCCTCTCACTGAGACTCCAGATAGGACGTACATAAACTGTATGGAAATTACCTTGTCACCCATTTAAGGCCCCTGACCAGATTGCTATAAAAAAGGAGCACTGACTCCAAAAGAATTGCACTTATTCATAGATTTTAGGGTCTTTGTGATTCTTAACTTGACCTGCTGCACAGCCCAGGTCAAAAGACCACCCCATGTTGATGCCTGCTTCAAGACCAATAGTTGTGGCAGAACTAGAGCAGAGTAAAACCTCCCATCTGGAGTTAACAGTTCACAGCAATGTGTAAAAAAAAAAAAAGTATATATTATATACATATATATATTTACACACATATGTCTCCACCCAATGTTGAGGCAGCAGTTCTTCAGAAGAGTTATCTCTATTAAAAAACAGACCTTATTCCCCACTCTTCATCTCAGAACAGGAGTATAACATCTGATTTTTCCCAAATACAGGACACATATACTGACCGAATGCCTCTGGTTTCTGTAGAACACCATTTCAAAGAGGAAGAGTTCAAAACTGCTGATTTTATCTTTTTTTTTTTTTTTTTAAATTCTGATCAAAATCACTCTCTCCTTAACACCACTAGCCATGGATATCATCTGCTGTTCTTTTTCTTCCTTCATCAATTCTTCTACAATCTTCGATTTCTAATTTATCCAGATTGATAAATGCTTCCACTCCCATTCACTCATATTTCACTCTCAGGGAATTGCCTGCACTCTTTGTTCCTCCATCTCCAACTTCAACCACAGCAAGCACACTGGTTTTAAAGGCTTTTAATGCCTTCAGAAAGCACTTCTGACTGCTCTGTATTCCTGGCCCACATCGTTATTTGCCTAATCTCTCCAGAAAAATGTATGAACATTTATATCCATTTCCAGATCATTAAAGGAAATATTGCACAGCACCAGGCGTGCTGGCCCAGATCCCTCGGGAAACCTGCGGAAACACTCGGGGCTAATGACAAACCTCCAATCTGGTATCTGTCAACGTCTAATCAGTCAAAAGTCATATGGAAAATCCAAGGGTGTGATTCAGCCTGTTTAATTTCATCTATCTGAAGGTGAGGTGTTTGGTCTAAGCTGACTGCACGTACCCCTTGGGTAGCCACCAGCAGCAGTAGCAAAGGTGATCTGGCCCATATGAAACAGGAGTTTCAACCTAGTGGAGCTGCAGGAAGGGGGAATGAGGGGTGTAGCACTTGACACGGAGATGGCTGCACTGAGGTGGAGCTCCTGTGTCCATCACAGGCATGCACGGAGCAGCTTCTATCAACCAGCTTGCAAATCAGGTTTCCATTTTCAGAAACACTGGTAAAATTGGGAAACAGAAGAAGCAACCACCAGTCGGACAGTGCCCTGATGCCTCCAACAGTAAAGGAGCAGTGTCAAACGAACACCTTGCTGAGCAAAACAGTGATTTCTGGGGAGCGAGGATGTGCTGTTCCCAGCCCATACTCTTCATCCACTTAATCCTTGTAAAATAAATCGTAATGAGCAATTTTAACATTTTGAGCTTGCAAGTCTCCCCACAACATGTTGGTAGTATTAGCTGGGTTGAAACAGAGCAATTCTGTTACCCACATCCTCTTTCCCAGGCAACTAACATAGGTTTAGGGACATCTGCACAGTTTATTTTTTTTCAGCATTCTTAGTGCTTTGATTAATGTCAGTGGTGTTGGTGTAGCTGTGATTGTTTAAGGATGTATTAATTAATTAACCTTGTCTCCTGACTGATCTTGTTCTTGACATCTTGATTTTGTGCTAAATTAATTCTCATTTATTCCTCCTTTTCACCCTCTCCTTTTGTAGATCACCCACCTCACTACTTCTAATGAGGTTTCCCCTTACATTATCTTCCCCCTCTTCTGAAATGGAGATCACCCAGACTCTGCAGCCACTCCAGACCCTCACTCCAGACTGATCTTCCACAGCACGCAGACCTCACTCCCTTGGGGGGCTACCCACTTCCACATTCATCTTCTTTAACTGATTATATGAGAAGACCCTCAGAAAAGATCTTACAGATGTCCCCTGGGTTCAGCACTCCTTCTGGATGCTACATGTCGTCCACCCATTGCAGACTCAGAACCTTTTGTCTGTCCTCTCCTTCCACACTGCACACACTCCCTGCCAGAAAAAAAAGGACCACCTCTCCTGCATAAGGTCCCTAGATGCTACCACAGTACTACCACAAACCCTATCAGATTTAATATGAAGATAGAACCAAAGTCCTTCTGTTTTCAGTGCATAGACCTCGACTGCATGGGATAAAGGGACATGAGCCAAACTTCCTGGGATTAGGCAAAACCAGGTTCCAGTGGTCACACCATCCAGCAAGACAGCAAGGGAGACATCTGAAGGCAGAGGAGCTTTCCCAACCAAGGTTGCAGTGAGAGCTTTGATGAGAATTTCTGACCAAGAAGCGGGGATTTGGGATGCATTCAGATTGGAGGTGTTTAGTTAAAGTACAGCTTCAAAATCTTTTTCAGGGGCTCTTGCTGGATTGTATCGACAGCTCTCCTCCTCCTGCCCTGCCCCCAGACGTCTACAAACCAAATGAGTTCATCAAATAGGGGTTGCTGCCTGGAGACTGGAGGAGAGGAAACATACTCCTCAGCCCTGCCAATGACTGGAAATAGCCCCACGTAAACTTAATTATTATGCATTGAGAATAACAACACACCCTGGTTATTACAATCACTGTCCGTCAGTCCACGATCCACGCAAATGCCATGGCTGGTGAATTCCATTTTATGATGCAAATGTAGCCAATCAATACAGGGATTTTGTTTGGTCAGAGGCTCTTTTTGCTTTTTTTTCAGACAGAAAAAAAAGAAAAACTTATTTTGCACATTCAGCACCTCAGCTGGAATATATCTGCATAACTCCACCCAGGCGGGCGAGGTCTTGCTCATTTGCACTAGGTGAAAGTCTAGATAAAATAAAATAAGGGAGATATAAAGTCCCTGTGCAGTCAGAGCAGGACACGTTTCATGAGTAGGATGGTTAAAGGAGAATTAGGCATAAAACCTAAAGGGAAGACAGCAACAAATTTTGGGGTTGTGTATGTACATGCTTAGGAATAAGAAAGAAAAGTCTATACATTCTTACCACAAAAGATTTCACTGGACAACATGGTCTAGCAGGAGCTTTAAAGGGGAAAAGCAGTTCACAGACTCTTCTGAATGCATCTCCAGTAGTCGGGTTGTTAAGACATTCAGGGCTGTTAATGTGTACTGTCAGGCCATTGTAACCAAACCTTTAATCCTGGGCCTGTCAGACTTGAAGGAAAACTAAGGGGCTGACAGTACTGCAGCAAATGGATTTTCCTTCTCTGCTCTCATCGCCTCCCCCCTCTTCCCTCCATTTAAAGTTAGAATAACATTGAGTCTATTCCTTTCAGGGCTTGCAAAACAACTAGAAAAAATGAAAGGAGGGGGAAAAAAAAAAAAAAGAAAGGAAAACCTAGACTAGATGGACAGTCTTCCCTCTCCAAACCCCAGTCCCCAAACTGGGAGCACACAGAGTAACCTGGTCAGACGCAGGCTGACTGACTGTTCTTCCTCCCTGGCTCTGGCTATAAAGTTCTCATGACTTTATTTTTATTTTCAGACTTCTCTATACAAGCGAAGACACAGCAAGCTGCATAGAAAGCTTCAGGCAGAATTGCGAAGTCTTGCATTTTTTTTTGGTCATTGGTTTTGGAACTTACCCACGTGGGACATGAGTTGACAATATGAAATGTACGCAAACATTTTTCCTGTATCCCTTACAGCCTTACTTCATGAAATCTTGGTCTGGGATTTCAGCTTTTAAAGCATGATAGCTGTGCTATGTGGTAGAGCCTGAATCTGCTACCCTGTGGTCCTCAAACATCCACCCAGCCCTTCCCCTTACAAGTTCATCTGCCCTTGCTTGGTCCACCCTGGATGGCTAAGAAAGGCCAAGACAGGAGGTAAGATGTGATCATTTGCAACGTGTTCTGGTGTGGGATTCACTGTTCAGTGAAGGTGATGGCATCCTGGCTCTGCCACAGGCTTGCTGGAAATCTTGAGACCTCCTCTTTGCTCTGGCCAGTGGGATACTCCCCACTCTGCAATGCGAGAGGACTTCATGGTGTGTTAGAGGGTGAAAGATGGACACCAGGTAATGGAGCCAAGCGTGATATGGCGTAAGCACAGTACCAACAGCCTGTTCTTAGTAGGATGGGGTTGCAGCTGGGGCAGACCACCAGATAATGCAGTTTCCCTTGAAGCTTCAGCCTGCTATCTCAGCACATGCTGTGCAATGTTGACCCCTCAGACTCAAGGCATGCATAAAAAAGATCATTCTCTTATTTGCTGCCCAGAAACTCCATAGTTTTGAGGGCAGGGCTGAACACAGAGTCTTTCCTACAAAAAGATCAGTCAACGCATTAAATTCCAGTCATCGGGGTCCTGCACCTCTAGCTATTGTCTAGATTGGATTTATGCTGCTGGATCATCGTCTGCTGACTACAAAATAAGGAACAATGAATTAGGCAGCGGGTTTACAAAAACACATGACTGCGTTGTTCAAATGTTGGTATCTCTGTATGCTAAGGCACCAAGGGGAGTAGGCTCAGTGGTAAACAACTGAGACAGAGCTGGATCTCAAAGTGGGTGGAAATTGATATACATCATCTGTAGCTATTTACTAACCCGTATTTGAAACAAACAAGCAAACAAACAAAACAGGTTCTGTATAAATAAACCAGGATATTGCCTTAGGTGCTGCTGAGAGGGTGTAGTTTCCCTATAACTTTATCCCAGATGCCTCATAATCACTGCTCAGTCCATTCTCTCAGTCTTTCCCTCCAATTCTTAAAAAGGTACAGAAATAAAATCACAGTTAAAATCCAGCCCACCTGTTGAAAATACATGCAGGAATTCTGCTGTGCAGGATATCATAAGAGCTAGACTAGTCCAGATCAGAACTCAGAAGTGAATTGCCAGAATTTCCCATGAAAAAGGAAGTTTTCACGTGCTTCTGGCAGGAGTTCTCTAAACTTGGGGTTAGAGACCCAAATGTTTCCAGGCAAGCACTTAACAGAAGATGAAAAGAAACAGATAACAGTTTCTTTAGATATGCGTCAGGGAACCCTCCTTTGTTAGCACAACATCACTCTCCAGCCACGAGGTCTGGTGGAGAGGAGTGACTCCATCTCCCGCTCTTGGTGTCCTGCACCACGGGTGGATGGGCCAAGCCACGTAGGTCCAACTGAAAGAAGGGAGCATTTCTGAGTGTCTCCAGGATAAGACTTTCTGGAAACGGGATTAAACCAGCATTTAATGATGTTATTTGTCAGTTGTACCAGTAAAGGGTGGGGTTCTCGCCCACCTCACCTGTGTAGGTGTAGTACAAGTCAGAACAAGACGGGTTCATGCCCTGCACCTGGCCCAGGCTCTCCCTGTCCTGCAGAGGAGCGTTGTTAGGGGCTGTCCATCCAGGACCTCTTGCTGGCTGTGAATTGATCTAAGAAGGCAAGACACAGCATCTAGAATATTATAAAATGGAAATGAGCTAAAACAAAAGCAGCAAAATCAATTTGAGAACTCAGTTCACATTTCTTGGGAAAGATACTCCCAGAATCAGGTTAAGCAAAGCCCTACTGAGCTGCTGATTGATTCCTTAATAAGCCTTTAAAAGAGAAAGAGAGAGAGAAGAACAGACTCCAGACAGAAGGGTCGTGCAGTTTCCTTGTACATGTACAGAAAAAGTCAGAGAACCTCCAGAGAGCAGCAGTGCTGCAGACACAAACACATTTGTTTGAACAGTGGTGTGGCCGCTAAAAGGGGCTCACAATCTGGGAGGGTAGAAAGGCCAAGTTTTGCAGAGCAGCACCTCAGGAACCTGCTCTGAAGTATCCGCTGCAGGAGTTAAGGATGCACAAGTCATCCACATAATAACCAGCACGGGTTATTTTATGTTTAATTATTTGCACTGCAGCAGTGCCACTGCAATTGCAGCTTGAAACCCAGCAGGTAAGGTCTGTGCATGAGCATAGCTCTTACAGGGACATCTTACGGGCAAGCCCCTTATCCTCCTGAATTAGCTAAACTGCTTCAGCTGCACACACCTGCCACAGCCATGTCCAGGGTTGGGTCTCACCTCTAGAAAAGCCTTCTGCACGATGCAGTGATATTGTTACACCAACAAAAGCATCCAGCACAGCCCTGAGTTAGCTGCAGCCATTTGGCAGCCTGTAGGGATGTTAACAGCTTCGCCCTTCGTGTCACAGGTCAGGGCCACATTACAGACATACCTGAGGGGAAGCCGTGCCCACGCCACAGCCCCTCCATCCTCTGCAATACAGCACAATGCCTGATCTCGGGCCTGAGCACTCACACTACCCAGTACATGTTCCTGGTTCACAGCCACATCCTTCCTGGGAGGCAGGTACAGCCCAGAGCGGATAAACATCTTTGTGATGCTCAGTGGTGGCACTTCAGAAATGCCAGGAGGCTGAAATGGGACTGCCCCGAATCCTCCTCCCAGGGCAGATTCACTTATATGAAATAAAAGTGCTTTATGCATGGGTAGGGAGAGTGAAATACAAGGCAGCTCCACCACATTTTAACTAAATCCACATGAGGCATTCCAATTGCGCAGATTTTCCAGGAGGAAAAAAAAGGGGGGGGAGAAAGAAATCATGCTCTGCTTTAAACAGCTGAACGGGTAAGATGTCTCCAGGCTAAGAAAGAGGTCAGAGGTGATGCAAAGAATGAGCCCTGACCCACCGAAGCAGTGAGAGGGGCTGAGACCCTGGTGCATGGACTCAGGAGACCTGTCCCATAGGGCTGGGGGGGACATGAGGCCCTGGAGACCCCATTTTTGATGGTATAGCCTCGTAGAACCAGTGACAGCACAAGGGGATGTGCCAGGGCCCTGACTTGCAGACCAACACCTCGATACCGTGGGTGCAACCCTGAAAGGAAAACCCTGCTAACACTGCATCATGCTGCCTCAGGGAGAGCCCAGCTTTGGGACGGAAAGGGAGAGGAGAGGAGCTGGAGTCACGCTCCCAGAGGGGATGATATTATAATCTCTCAGTGGCCAGGCAGGTTCCCATCTAAAATTTAAACTTTAAAAGGAAGTCTGATAGACTTTGCCCTTGCTGTTGCTGCTATGCTGTATATATATGCCTCTGATGAAGCAGCGCCAGCCTTGCTGTTTCCCACCCGTTATCACAGTAAACCAACACCAATTTCAGTGTTTGCCTGGACACTGTACTCTGTAAACTGCAGCAGCCGAGGGAATTTGTCACAAACAGCCTGCCAGCCCCAACACAGCGAGCAGCAACCTCCGAGAGGGGAGCCGGGGCCATGGGAAACATCCCAAACCCCGAGCAGCTCCCAGCACACGCCTGCCTCCGAAAACGGCCGGGACCGGGCATGGGGGAAGGGAGAGAGAACCTCTATTTCCTTATTAAGTAGCACTCTTTCTCTTTTTTTTCTAATCTACAGAAAAATAGGAATGCAGAGGAGAGCAGAGAGGAGCCTTTCTTCGCAGCGGGGGATGCTTCCTGGTGCTGGCTCCGCTGGGATGCTGCGAGCCCGGAGCTTCTCAGGGTGTTTGCAAAAGGGGAGTCAAACTGCGGGCTGGAGGAGAGGCAGGGAGACCGGGACGAGCATCTTAAGGTTTAAAATGCAAATTCCTCCACTTTCTTTTAGGTGGAGGGGTCAAGGTTTGCCTATTCCTTCCTCTCCCCCTCTCCCTGCTCCTTCCCTGAGTTTTGTTTCGGGAGGGACTGTGGATGCGACAAGGTCTTTGTGCTGGCCATTCAGCTGAATGAAAAGGCCGAGGAGTCCCAGCGGAGGGAACAAACTTTTGGGGGTCAGCGCGGTCAGCTTAGAATAAATGTGTCGTATTGTTTGTATTAAGGACATGATCTCAGCGGGGTGCCCGGAGCCACCGCATACAACATGAAGGACTATTTATTCAACACTGAAATACGCAGGGCACAGGACTCCTCTCCCAGGGAAAATACAAACTGCTGCTGCAAACGTGCCTGTCTATTCCCAGCAGCAAGATTTGCTGGAGGGGGCAAATAAAACTTTTTTTTTTTTTTTAATATGTATCATAAATAAGGACGGGTGCTGAGTACTTTTGGTGAAGAATAATCACAGATAGAAAGCGACGGCAGCAGCAGCACAGCAAAGTGCCTTTTTATTGTCGCTTTTCTCCAAAAGATGGACAGTTCAGGTCATTAAAGGCCTAAGATAGAAACAGTTTCTCTTAACACTGTTTGAAAACAGGCTTTTGTTTCCATGGAAGTGGCACCAGCCTTTCTTGGGCTGTCTCCACCGCAGAAGTGGCCTGCGGCCGCAGGGTGGGAGCGGGGAATGCAGCTTGGGGCACCCGCTGCCCCCCGACGAGCCCACGTGAAATCCAAGTGGAAAAGCAGCACAAAGGGGCTGGGGGGGCTTGACAGCTCACGGTGTTACCCCAGGAGGGCTCCACAAACAGGGTCCCCAAAGGAGGCAGCCAGCTGGGGCGGGGAGGCCGTCCTTCCCAAAGTTTCAAAAAAAAAAAAACCTTCATAAAGGGACTTTGGAGATGCTCCTGGCTGTTAAATGATCCCCCCCTCCTCCCCTTCCTTGCTGATTCATACAGAGGAGCGTGCGTTCCCCTGAAAGCATCTTTTCTTCTTGCTGACATGGCTCCTGTCTTTGCAGGGGTGTGCACAGGGCACTTCGTTAGGTTGCTCATCAGGAGTTTGCAAATTGGGGTGTGATTAAGTTGCATGATGAACCCAGAGGAACCGAGGGGCATCTCTTGGGATGATCTCAGCCGTCATGGCTTCACCACGGCCAGCCTACCACAGTGCATGGGGTCCAGGAGGACCAGCTAGCTACAACTCGCAAAATAAGCAGGACAGGTCTTAAGGTATCCACAGGACAAATGACAACTTCAGCCCAGTATCAATGGGAAAATAAAGTGACAATAAAAATGAGGGGTGGGGGGGCCTAAGAAGAAGAAGGGAGGTTTCTTATCCTATGAGGAGACCACTCCAGCAGGATGGATGTGTGCACAGATGTTCGGATATGTACAGTTTGATGTTCAATCTGCCAACTCTAAACCTGCCCATAGACATCAACAGCTTCATAGTGGGGTCCTGCCTAGAGCTAAGGGACTCCTTGACTCTCACTCCGCCCTTGTAAACCTCATCTCCAAAAAAGTCATTATGCCTTTAAAAGAGCGTTGATAAGGTACAAACACAACCAGCTACATCTGCCCAAATAACAAAGCAGCAGCATCCAGGGAGAAGGGACTGCAGGGACCTCTCAACCCCGGCCTGTTGACAAAGGATTCAGGGCAGGGCCACACCACTTGCAAGTCAGCGTGCAGGTTCCTGTGTTGGCCAACACCTAGCAAAGAGCACGTGAGAAGGTCCTGGTGGGAGCATGGCGAATGTGAGTGAAACCCAGTGGATCACTTTGAGGTGAAGACCTGAAATCTGAGAACAGCTGGGAGAAAAGAAAAACAAAACAAACAAACAAACAAAAAAACCCCACACTGTTTTTTCCACAGTGCTGCAATGAATCTCTGCTTATGAACCTGGGAGCCCGACTCCACTGTCTCGGAAGCCCCCAGCATGGGACACCTTGACTCCCCCCCAACCATGCGCTGGATGCCCTCTTCCTCTTTTTGTCCACCCTATCGCCTTTTGTGCCCAAGTGACACAGACTGATGACGATTATTTCCCCTGCTTCCTCAGGGACAGGGGGGCTCCCCACTGCCCTTGTGCTGGGACAATAGATCCATTAAGCATCTTCCCAAGGCGAGGGGCGCGGGCATACCTGGCCCCCGATGTGGGAATGGCCACTGCCCCTGACAGCCATTAGCATCTGAATGAGAGTGATGCCTGCAGAACAACAGGCAATTATCCCACTGAAAAGCTTTTAAGTGGCATTAATTGCTGCCCGCAGACTCCGGGCTCTCTCAGAATGAACAGTGTTGACAAACAGAACAAAATATACTGGAATTCCTGCAGGGAAAAATTTTGAGGATTGTGCCTGTACTGAGGGCAAGCCCCACTTTCGTCCTCTGGCCGCCCGGTGAGCAACGCTGCACACCTGGTGACGGTCCTGCAGCTCGGGATGTCCAAGGGAACCTCAGTTGGGCTCGGGTGGCTTCGCAATGCCTGCCTGGCTCACCGGGAAGGTGCCGAGGGAAAGGACCACCTGCTCTGTGCGTTTGTGGACTGGATTAGCAGCCTCTTTGTCCCAAGCGTGTCTCTCAAGGACCAGGTGTACCTCATCGTACTGCTCCGAGGTGCAAAGAAGTGACCCAGCCCTGAAACACAATCTCCTTTCACTAACAGGTGGTGGCTTTGTCTTTCACCGCTCTATGGACGTAATGAACACCCTTCTACAATCCAGGAATAGGAGTGATGTGGGAACATTTTACAGTTGAGCGATGAAAATGTTTTATTAATAATGCTTGTTAATCTTTGTAAGAAAACAACATTGCTAACAAATAAATACTGTATTGCCTGTTAGGTACCTTCAGGAAGGTAGTAAGAAAGTCATAGCTAGCACTTTCCTGTGAATATTCCCTGGAATATCGCATTCTAATGCCCTTGGATTCCTTACAGCTGAAATTATTTCAAGGCTGACTTTGCACGTGGGCAAGGTACTTCTGTCTTCTCCTCCTTGCGAAGTGCAAGTCACTGATCTTAAAAGACTTCTGCAGCACTATCTTTTCCCAGGAGCATCATCAGTGCCACGTGTCACACAATCATGCCAATTCCCAGATCATTTTGATATGTCTGCTCAGCTCCCTATCTGTATCCAGACAGAAGGGCTGTTAACCCAGATGGCCTCACTTTTGTGGTGCTGGATAGGACCAACATCTGTACAACCAGACCCTAAATTGTGACAAACACCACAGCTCTGCTGACTCAAAAACTCTGTGACAGCTCCTCATAGGATGATCTGGCTCTGGGGACCTTGAGCCTCTCTATCCTTTCCTCTACCCTCTGTATACACATGGGGAGATCCAAGGGAGCAGACAGACCACCAGCAGTAGCCCACGTTCACACACTGATTGCAGGCAGCCAAAGCTGCCCCATGAAGCTGGCAGAGACAGGCCACTCCAGCATCACTTCAAGCCAAGCATCACCCTGGATGCTACTGTGCTCCTGGAGACCCACAGAGGCAGCCTGTCAGGCTGCTGCTGGTGGCTGGCTGTCTTAAAAGCAATGACTCTTCCCATTTCTAATGAGTTTTTTAAAACATACGCAAGATAAGCCTTCAGTAACCATGTATAGATGCTACCATGCACACATTTCTGAGAGCTACCAACCCTTTTCTCTCTTCATGGCCAATGGACAGGGTAAGGCATTTGGGGTGTAATTCTCCTGTCCCTAAGGCACAGCTCACTGCAGTGTCACCTACACTAACCAAGTAGCCCTTGGAAAGAGGTCAAAAGTGGGACATCATTAGCAGCCTCTCTTTCCCTGAGAAAGGATCTTGCTGTGAAGGACAACCTAAGCACAGCCAGATGACAGCAAAGATTGCTCTCCAGAGCCTTAGGTCACAGCACTGCCATGGGTCTCTCCAGCAGTGGTCTCCTGGCTTTCTAGCTATGATCCTCAGTATCCACAATAAGGAGCTGAGCTTGTGACTCTGTTACTGTCACGTTTGCCACAGAATCAATAACTAACACGTTTGGTTATGCTCCTGGGTCCTTGATGACAAACAACTCCCCTTAACAGAACTAGCAGTAAGAAGCAAAATGCCCTCTCAGAAGCACTAAGTTCTCATCAGTTACAAAACCTTTTCATAATCAAACCAATATTCACTCAAGTGAAGAGGAAGATGAAATTTTGCCTGATATTTTGTTTCATCGCAAACCAGAAATGTGCTCCCTGTTCACTGTGGCTCAAGGACTTCTAGAGAATTCCCGACAAATTTGGGTCATTTCATGGCTCAGAGTGAAAGCCATGTGAAAAACTGTGGGTTTTGCTAATTTAGACCTCCGGCTCAGCAAGTGCATGTGGGTGGCCTTTTGAAGTTTGAGCAGCAGATCTTCTGCTTGAGCAAAATGATTTAGTTCTCCCGCAGTTAGTGGCTCTAGGCCAGTTTGCACCATCAGAGGACAAGCCCTCCTGCATTTATCCCAGTACAAAACTCCAAGAGGAACTCAAAAACCATTAAGGCATCTGAGCAGAAAGCTTTGAAAAAGTCTGTGCAAAGTCCAGTCAACTGAAACTGCAAAGCTTTGCCTCTAGTGTGTGGAAGAGAATGGACCGCACAGTCAGAAAGCCAAAATATTAATGCAAGCTCCCACAACATGTCTGTCCAAGGAAGACAGCACTAAAAAAACAAGCGTGGGCCCCAACAAACAAAAGATGGACCTCTTGTACTGCTAATAATAATCCAATCATCAGGACTAAGCTAATTTCCTCTCATACTGCCAGCTCCAGGCCGCAAATAATTAACTGCAGAAAAGATGCAATCTTGCTGTTGTTGTTGGTTTTGTTGCTTTAATAAAAGAATTATATAATAAAAGACTCTTTTTGTTGTTTTAATAAAAGAATGAATCCACATCCACAGAGGATATAAAGCCAGTCTGATTTTTTTCTTTCTGAAGATTTAGCCCTCAGTATTTGCTTGCTAAGTAATACGATGACCAGCAGGATGACAGCAGGTAAGTAATGCCATGTGTTACTTTATGCAAGAGCAAACAGCTGGAGCGAAGGACCTGGGAAATAGAAAGCAGAGCATCTGTTGGAGGAAGGACCATCAGGCAGGACTGTGCTCAGCAGCACTTGCTGAGGAATCACAGTGGGCACATGAATGCCAAAACCAGCTTCCCAAGGTGACGGCAACACTCTTGCTATTTCCCAGTGTCCATAGGATTTCATCAAGTCCAGCCTGCACCTATCGGCTGGACTAAAAGAGTCACCCTCAGGTGGTTTCTCCACTGACTTTAAAGGAAGGCAGATGGGTAGCTACAACTGGCCTTTACAGAGTAATTCCTACAGCTGCGGAGTCCAACCTCGGGGTATCCAGCAGGCATAACCAGTAAGGGTACAGGACAAACCATTGCTATTGCTCATCTGCCTTAGCTTGTTTTTGCAGCTTGGTGCTCCATCCCCTCCAGGCAGAAGTGCCACCAGCTGGGGACGCAGTACTGACCTCCTGTGCCACCCTCTCTATGTTGTGTGTTTCTCATATGCTGTCAAAAAAAAATAATAATAATAAAATCCCTATTGAGCAGCTGTGCCATAATTCAAACCTGTGCCTCGACAACTACAAAAGCTAAACGAACTTTTGCTACTTCCCACCACTGCCCCAGGAGCTCATGCCCCGGCTGCTCTGGGGGTGTCAGAGCCATCAGACCACCCTGAAGAAGACCAGCCCATCTGGTCCCTCCCTCCCTCCAGTCCACCAGAGAAGCCAAGTGAGCAGTATCAGGATGAACTTGTGGAAAGGTAGGTTATCATAACAGAAATAAAACGTGTTCTTCTCACAGCTCACCACACACACACACACAATATGCACAGGCACACTCCTCCATACAAAGCTGCTACTAGGGTGCATCAGGGTTCAGCATCAGGCCGAAGAAGCATCCCCAGGTGTTGGGCTGTGTTCAGCTTGTTGGCTTCTCTTACAGTTATTGAGGATCTAAAGGCAGCTGCATCTCTTTGCCTACGTACGGAGCACATACAAAACCTAGAGTTTATACCTTTGGGTAGGCAACAGGAATGTCCACTTGGAAGTGGTGTACTCAGGAGGGAGAGTTTGCAGTGTTGGTGTGGAGGGTGGGTATCTGCCCGGCACTGCCTGGTGCCCCTTCCCATACTCTGCTCCCCACTGCAGTACCAGGAGTTGCACTCAGCCAGACACAGCTCTGCAAACACTGAAAGGCTGTGGGAGCGCAGGGAGAACATTGACCACAGCCCTGAACCTCACTGCAAGGCTGGCTCGAACCAAGGCAGGCTTAGAGCTGTGGTTTCAGTGGTTCTCCTGACATCCGCCCCGGCCAGCACTGGTAACACAGGGGTGCTAAGGGTAGAAACATGACCAAAGGCCTTGCAGGAGGGCACATCCCCTCTCCCCGTCTCTTTCCCCATTCCCCAGGGGCCCTCTCTCCTGACCACCTTAGAGACTGCCACCGAGTCCTGCCCAAGGAGAGGCTACCGGAGTCTGGACCCTTGGCTGCAATTGACAAGCAAGGGGACCCCAGCAGCTGCAGGGAGTGGGGGCACGCACACAGCGCACCTTGGGCAATACTCAGTTACTAAATGGTTAAGGACTGATGGTAAGTGTACCCTGGAGTGGGGCTAAGCACACCCACTGGGAGGTTACCCATGGGTACACCAGCTGGTGACTTGCTGGTCTCTGTTCCAATCTTTTACTAAAACCCTAAGTATTAACCCTTTCACAGGGGCTTGGGTGTAAACCATGACCACAAGAACCTCCAGCTTTAGACAGGTGGATTTTTCCCTCTGCCCCTGCTCCTTGGAAGATGGCATGTGGGCATGTGCAGAGCCAACAGCCAGAGGAGAACAGACCCACCAGCGCACGAACTCATCGCAGCTGCCAAACCAACCCGATCCCGCCAGCTGGTCTCGCTTAGCGGGGCAACAGGGGAGCTGCAAGAGGCAGGAAGACTGAGAGGGAAGTAGTTAAGTTGGAATTAATTTGTCACTCCATATTTAACCAACCTCAAAACTATTAAACAAATCCAATAGGAAATATCCCTTGGATTCCAAATACCTCTGCGTTGCCTGCTGGGGACCAGCCACCACGCAGGGCTTCAGCCGTCGGGCAAACTGGTGCCGGGGAAGGGGGGGCTCCCTCCTCCCCCATCTCCAAACCATGTTTAGTTCAAGCTTTACCCTAATCCTGTAGGGCAGTTCATGGAAGAAACATAGAGGGTATCCAGCACCCCAAGCTGAGATGCTGGAGGAAGCTAAGGGGTGCCCATAACATGTCTTTAGGGTTTCCCGGCTCTCGCTGGAAGGAAGCACAGGGGATGCTGTAGGGCAGAGAGGAGTTAGGAGCAGTGATTTCTGCCCTGGAGTCATTGGTGATTTTTCCAGCTCTCAAAAAGAAAAAAATATCCCAACTCCTCACACTTTAGTTGCAAATACCACCCTCTCCGCATCTGGAATAAAGAGGGAATTGGGAGATTTAAGGTTCCAGATGGAACAGAATTGGGTTTTATTGCCAAAAACACACAAGCTCAGCAGCTAGAATACAGAGAGAAGCTAGGGGCGGAAAGCGTGCCTATAATATAACAACAACAAAAAAAAAGCAGC
The DNA here is from genome assembly GCA_013399475.1 of Chauna torquata. Lineage (NCBI taxonomy): Eukaryota > Metazoa > Chordata > Aves > Anseriformes > Anhimidae > Chauna > Chauna torquata. The sequence goes on from VXAL01008009.1 coordinate 191,536, forward strand.
TTTTTCTTGCAAATAGGTAAATCCAAGCCAACCCCTCTGCATGGTTTGAAACAGTTGGCGACAACACTTCTCTTAATGTGGGATGCTTCTAGTTGTTGCCTCAGGTCTGCGCTCTGCTTTTGAGTGAACAGAAATGCAAGAAAATCTTCCCCTGGATAAAGTTAGCCAGGAAGTATCAAATGTTATAAGGAACTGAGTTCAGCCTAATTACTATAGCTGAATAAATTGGGGTGAATCTTGCATAAACATCCTCCCTGATGAGGATAACCAGCTGAGTATTTTAGACTAGTCCCCCTCAGATTTAAAAAAAAAAAAAAAAAGCAAGGCAAATTGCAGGCTGGAAGAGCTTGCACGAAAACTCTTGCCACCGCTTGCGTTAGCATTCATTTCTGCCCTGATTAAAGCAACATGCCCCGAGTGTTTCTGCGGGTAATTAACACTTCCTCGGCGTCCTTTCGCTTTGCTATCTGCTTCGGGGCGGGGGGCTCGCTGGGTTCGTTAGGCGGCAGCGGATTTTCCGCCGGCGGTGGGGCCGGGCGGCGGCGCTCGGCCGGGCTCCGAGTGCCCTCTGCCGGGGAGCGCCCGCGGAGCCGGCCCCGGCCGCGGCCCCGGCCTCTTCTTTCCAGCTTTGCGGGTTTTTCAGCCCAGCTCGCGGGTTTACCCCGGTGAGAAGCAGACTGTGCGTGGCTTGGGAAGTGCATGTGGGCTCTCGTCCTGCCGGGTTTCGGGAGCGCTGTGAGGGAGCAGGAGGGCAGGGGCTGAGCTGGCCGAATGCCCCCGTGGCTGGCTTCTCCCTGTGACTCGTGTCATTCAGCAGAAAGCTGCATTTAAAGCCAAAAAAGGAAAAAAAAAAAAAGACTGGCCACTAATGTTGAAATACTGGAGAGCGTTGCCTGCTCGCGAACCGAATGGTAACCTCAGTGGGAGTAAGAATGTGTCATTCCCATCCCAAGGAGATCACAGATTAGACGGGCTTGATCAAGGTCACTCCTGCAGCACTGGCAAAACCACTCCAGAGCTGTCGCACTGGCAGCTTCCTTGCTCTGAAACCTTGCAAAGCCCACTCTGATTTTCTTCCCTAGAAACTCAGAAGAATTACTTTTACACCTGGGATACCAGCCATGTTATGTTTTTGAGGAATGTTTTTTAAATAAATGTCTAAATCTTGAGATATTCAGGCTAAACTTTTACTAATACCTTAGATTTTTTTTTTGTCCATTCTTTTCGTAGGGGACAAGAGTTGAGCGAAGTCTATCAAGGTATCCTAAAAGACCCTGTGATGAAGAGGACTGCAGTTATTAGGAAAGCCTCAAATAGGGCAGGTTATTCAGTCCAAATGTTGCAAACCCCTTGTTACTAATTCCCCATACCAAGACACCCAACTAGGTCAAAGCAAAGATGTTTTTGCAAGAGATTCACCCACTCTTTCCCTCATCATTGAGTGTTCAGGGCCTGAACCAGCTCCCGCTGAAGCAAACGTGCAATCTCGCTGCTTTTAATGGCACAGGATCAATTCCTAACTCCACAGGCAAAATTCAGACAGAAACAGCAAGCCTTTTTCCCCTAGATATTAGTGATGTACACCTCTCTGGTTTGGAGCAGGTGGGTTTCTCCAGGTTTCAAGGTGGGAAAAGAAGCTTTAATGTTTCTTTCTTTTTTTTTTTTTTCCTTTAACAGTTAGAAGGCAAAAAACAGCTATAGATCTATCCACACACCATCAGCAAAACAGCAGTAGTTTTTTGTTTAAAGGCAACACTGATGCACAAAGACCTCTGGCAGGAAGGGAAACCTCAGTGCAAGAATCCTCGTTTAACCTTCCTCAGCTGTCACAAGTCAGCCCCCTTTCACCGACTGCATGGTCCTCTCTCCGTAAATCCCAGGCACGTCTGACATCTGCTAAGCACGCAGCGCACGTCGCATCTGGCACCCTGTCCCGTAACGGCACACCTCCACCCCCAGCACGCAGGCTGCTGCTGCAGCGTTCAGCAAGAGACCTGCAGCTGGTGGAAAACTCTCCTCCTGCTCCAGCTGAGAGGAGTTCCAGTGGGAGCGACCAAAAGGCTGGGACTTAAATTGGATGCAGACAGCTATGACTTCATCCTTTTTCTTTGCACACCTCCTAAAGGACCACGTCTCATCCCTTCCACCTCCATGGTTGTCCCCTGCCAGGCCAGACCGGGGCAACAGAAACTCATGAGCTAATGGCTGGTCAAGCCAGCCCCACAGCTTTTCCCTTTGGGAACTTGCAACTGATGGTGAACAGCTGACAAGCTGTTACACCAAAGGTTGCTTAGTTTTAAACAGGAGGAATAAAACAAAATACACCTCGAAAGCATATCCCATTCTATACAGAAGGGCTCACTCACCCTCCTGCAGTGATGGACAAGCTTCAGCATCTCCAAATACACCCCAGCCTGAACTGCCCTGCAGCCATCGCCCTGAAAGGGCAGGGCGCAAACACTTTTTTACCCAGCCAAAATTATTCTGTTTTCTGACTTTTTAACACATTTTTTTTTCATTGGGAAAAAAAAAAAAGTGGAGGGGGGAAGGAGGGAAGAGATGAAGAAAGAAAAGGGCTTATTAGGGCTTCAAAGTATATGCTGGCGATTCTGTCCTAATCCCCTACGAATGACTGAGACTTTGGTGTCAAGCATTTCATCCAGAGCCAGTTTTTACTTTCCTGTTTGTTTCCCAGTTGAATGACTCCATATATTCATATAGGCAACATCAGAGGAACGTACACCCTTCAAAAATTACACGGCAGCACCACATTCATCGCAGGCTGATTCCAGCTCAGAATCTGCAGGGCACTGAGGTGAAAGCCTGGTCCAAGTATGTGCTGGTATATGTTTCAGAGTAGAAATTCCTGAGTTCCCCAAGGGGAAGAAGACCCTATGCAAACACAGTATTTTTTCTAAGCTCTTCTGAGAGGATAAACCACTTGACTCCATCAAGTTAGTGTCAGATAAGGAAGAGGTTTAGAAATGTTTTCCCAAAGTCTGGGGTTTAACCAGCAGCGTAATTTCCATTGAACAATGCAGGAATTGACATCCTAGGGAAGAAGAAATCCATTCCCTTATAATCACGTTTCCTACAGTGATCCTTGGGAGTTACCTTGGCAAATTGTGTAAGAAACAAAGCAAGTAAAAGATGAGATCTGTGTAGCAGCTGTCAGTTTGGGGCTTGCACCTGAACAAGACTGCTGCATCTGAACTCACAGTTAACAGCTCCTGATAGAGATGTCTTTCATGAATTTGTCCTTTCCTTTTTTCAATCATTCCTAGTTTTGGCCTCCACAAGATCTAGCAGCAGGGAGTTCCACAATTTAATTACTCGGGGATGAAAAATTCCTTCCAGTTGTTTAAACCTGCTGACTGATGATTTCATCACTAGATAGTGTATTGTAGGAAGAACAGAACGCTACCCTACCCACCTTTTCCACTCCATTTGTCTATGCTCCTTGACATCTACAGTCTCATACGAAATGGAATTCAGCCTACACTTCCTTGTCTGGATGTTCTCCATCTCTGCTATACCCTTTTCCAGAGTGGGGAACAGAAGAGCACACAGTATCTTTGCCATTTCAGTGCCACAGGCACCTGACACAAGCAGTGATAAATGGTTGGGGGTTGCTGGCACCCAAGCAGCACCTCATTTTGCTGCCAGCCCTGTTCTGCACCTGAGGCATAGACTTAGAAGGTGCAGAAGGAAGTCCAGCTTCGAGCTTTTCTGCTATTCCCATGGGAGCTGGGAAAATGCAGAACAAACAATAACAACAATTACTCCAGCTGGAAAGTATTCTTTCTCCTGGTTTCTTTTCTGGCTCAGGGGGAGAGCTGGTTGGAATTACATAATCCAAGTATTTGTGATTCTGGAAAATAGTTTTCAACAGAATAACAACTCCTCTGCAAATGTTTTGAAGTTACTGCTATTTCTTAACACCTAAAATTAAACATTTTCTGTAAAATTTGTTTTTAAAAAAACAAAGAATATATATAACAACTATTTTTAGTAGTGAAAGAGAAGACTCACAAAAGAATAATTTGTATTTCTGAGTGGTTCAAATCCCCCACAGCAGAAAGGTACTCAAGCAACCCAATAACTATATCATCACTGAGCCAAGGAACTGGGACACAGGGCCCCAAGGGCTGGAGTTTACTGGGAAGAAACATAATTTTGTCCAAATGACCTGACCTGTCCTGCTTAGAAAAATCAAGACTTTTTCCTGCTTCCACTGCATGTCTGACAATGTATTTTCCCCTGGTTTCAGTGAGAAGTAGGAATTGTCTTGCTTTGCAAGTGAAGGCTCATTTGGGACCTCAAATGTCTCAAAGCTTCTTAGAAAAAGAGGATTAAGACGTCTGCTGGGGGCAGTGAACTACCTGTGCTGGCCTTCAAAGGCTCTGTGGCTGCTGATGCAGATCAGACCTCGCTGGGCTTCAACCCAGGCTGTCAGCTTCACGGACCACCAAAACCACAGGCTTCTGCCCTCCATTTCTAGGCAAGAGCATCAGCTGCTCTGGCACAGAGACCGCGTCCTGCCCTAACTGTAATCCCGCGGATGAATGTATAGACGCAGCCCTTTAAATGCTTTGCCAGGGATCCCATTCCTGCTGCCTGCAGCTTCCAGTCTGCACGCAGCCTCTGGGTCTGCAGGACGATCGAGCAGGGAGGGGAAACCCAAAGGCTGTTCCTGTGGCCAGGATGCTCCATGCCCATCCATCCCAGCCACACAAGTCTGACAGCTCTCCAATTCCACCGTCTCTGTCCTTAGTCTGTGACTCCCTTTTTTTTTTTTTTTGAATGATTCTGAGTGAGGTTACAAGGTCCACACATTCACACCATGAGCCTCTGATGGTCTGATTTATCACACTGAGCTCTGGGCAGGCTTGCGTTACATGAGAATACATGGATTTGGGCCTTACTGACAGCATGGAGAAAGAGAGAGAGAGGACGTCCTTTGTCCGTCAAAGCTTGCCATAGGCAACTTATTTAATGCTGCTCTCCAGAGAGCCTACCTAGCAGACACTGAGGCACAAATAGGCAAATGAAAAGATCTTCTGCTCTATGGAAAACACAAGCATTTGGCTGGTAAATATATAATACAGGAAACTCCTCTTCCTCTCTTCGTCTGTTCAGTCCACTAGGGTTACAAAGGGCAAGAGCTCTGGGCTGCAATGGCACTTTCCAGCTCTGACACCCATCATGATGAACCAAACCCAATACAATCGGGAGCATGCAGTTTGGATTAAAAAGCCATGTAGGGTGCTAGTGGACCAAGAAATTTCAGAAAAAGTCTTTGGGTCAGCTGTGCGTTTCTGTCTTCCAGATCTGTGTGTCTTCCATGGGGGCTGTGCCTGTAGATTATAGCAGAGTATCAAGCCTACTCTTCCCAAGTCGCTGCACGGTGCTAGACAGGCAATAGTGCAAAACCTGCCTGTGCAGAAGTGGATGGAGAGTAGCACAACCCCACAGCCAAGACCACAAAATATCTGTTCATGGGAGGGCAAAACCAAGAAGCTGGAGCTATTGGGAGCAGACCTGGGGGCAGATTTCCCAATAAAGGGAGAAATACCAGAATACCAGTTGCTGATGAAAGAAGTGATTCATGGAAGTGGTGCTTTCACTGCAGCTTTATTCTGGGGGGAGGAAAAATGTAATAACATGTTTGGTGGCAGCTGGGTGAGTTGTGCTTCAGTGGAGCAGGAATGAAACATCTGACTTTTGGAGGGGCTTTTCTTAGTAAAAATGTTTTCAAGCACTGATCAAGTAGGACTTTTAAGGGGACCCAGAGGAACATATCCATATCTAATCCATATTTATGTACATGTATGAATGTTATTTCAGGGGGTTATGTAGTTTTGATCTACTTCCAAACTGAAAAGAAGGATGCAGCCATCCAGGCGCAAATAATCCTCACTACAGCTGTGCTGACTGCTCTGCTCAGCACCCTAGAGAGGAAGCAGCATTTCTGCATGGTGACCATCTGTTCTTCCCACTGTGCCCAAACTTGCAAGGACAGATCTCAACCAGCCTTTGTCCCATGTCTGTCACCCAACAGCCATCTTAGACTCCCCAGCTGGGTACAGTGCCCTCCATCCCACCACCGCCTAAGCCATAGAAGTACAGCACCAGAAAGAGGAGAGAGTGGGATGGAGCAAAGGCAGAAGTTGGGACTTTAACGTAGGCCACCAGCACTTGCAGGACCCCTGTCCCTGGAGCTTCACTTCCGGAAGCACTGCACCCCCTTCTCACCATGGCCATGAGTGAGATCCTTTCCTGTCCCTCGTGCGTAGAGGAGACTCATGTTTGAGGAAAAAGAAAGCAATTTAAAAAATCAAAATAGAATCAAGCTACAAAATGAACTCTTCACTCAGTTACTAATTAGTGTTGCAATTGGGTGGTTTTCAGTGGGAGAAAAGCACTGGGATTTCTTTGTTACAGATTGACTACGTGAAACTTAGTGTGTCAGGAAAAAAAAAGAAAAGCTATTTTGTTGAATATTTCAACATCTGGAGCCACTTAGTGGCAGGAAAAAGCAACTTCTTGAGAAGCACTTTTCATCTAGAGCAGTGGTTTTAGACCTTTTTCTATTTGCAGACCCATAAAATTTCTCTCTGCTTAACAAATTTAAGCCTACAACCAGCTCTCCCTTCTCAGTCAACCCTGGAGATGTTCAAATGCAGGAAAGGCAAAGCAGAGCTTTCCTTGTCCTACACAAGACTGTCTCCTGGATCGCTTCATTTCCCAAGACAGGCAGCTGGTCAGTTCGTTACAAGATAATCTGTGGAAATGCGATCTCGCCTCCCTCAGCACGGCACGGTCTATTTTTTCGGGCTGAGACTGTTGTTATCTGTGAAACCAGTACTCTGCATCACCCTGATAAAGCTGCTCAGTTCTGCCCACAGAGAATCAGCAAATTTGTACCTTTAAAGACTATTGCAGAGCTGCTACACACCACAGAGCTAATTCGAACTGTATCATCTTATCTCTCCTGCTTTCCAGAGTCGGCAGCGCCTGGCTTTGCAGGTATCACACGCCACTGACCCAGGCTGAAACTGTCTTGGTGGAAACACCTTGGGTTCAGGGCAAGTCCTGGGGAGTCCATTTGCCTTGGCAGAAGTCTCCCAGCACCAGTGAGGGACTTCTTGCAGCCAGCATCAAGGCAAGCAAGGGATAAAGTTCAATAAGAGGAATGACATCACAGCTTGTGGCATCTGGGGGCATGGAATCTAGGCACCATCCTCATCTGATGAGTTTTTCCTCAGGCCATGGTGCTTGGACCTCTCTCCCACTTCCAACCCCAGCTTTGGGCTTAGCTCTTGATTGGTTTTACTTGCTTAATTTCTCTGCACACAACGTCAATACACCATCAAGAAGGAGACAAGTCAATCTTCTGCGTTGTACCTCTCGGTGATAGGGTAGGGTGAACACAGTTGCAAGATGTCCTGGGTGAGCATTTCTTACTTATTTGAGCAACAATCCTTCCTGCATCTTTAATTAGTCAAGGATTTGTTAGCATATCGCTGGCATATCATAAATCTACTCAGAGGACTTGTAGGAAAACACATGAAAAACAACTGCTATGCCCAGCAAAGAGTAGCATAGATCAGGTCTTTGTTTCCATCGTATTTCTTCTCAGCGCATTTGATTAGTTTGGTTAGTTGAACATGTAGCACAGACTATTATCATGCACCAGCAAAAGAGATTTTATGACTCAAACAAATATGGCCATTATTTGCTGTTTCGGACATAACAAACAGGACTGTAGCTTTGGAGAGGCAGTAGTTTATGTATGGCCTTTTGACAAATTGGCTGCTTAATCAATATTTTTTTTAAGTGTAAAAAGATCTCTATTTCTTCAGTGGCTCTTTGAGTGTTCCGTACAGGATGGCAAGTGGACACAATCCACAGCACTGTTAGGTCTGACTAATACAAACACTTCCCGTCATTTTAGATTTATCTCCCACAAGGGACAATCACTGTAAGCACCTCCAGCAAGCATGCACCCCTTATAGCACTGCAGACCAGCTCCAACTAGTCCGAAACTCATTTAGTAAAAGACTAATGAAAACTAATTAGCAAATATAGTCTACTCAAATATAGTGAACAAAACTAAACTCAGCCAGCCCCAGTACACACCTGTTTGTACTGGACAGCTTTTCAGCACATTCACCCTTTGCCTCTCCCCCTCAAAACCTCTCTGGTTCCCAGTTTAGACTGCGGTGTCTTGTCTGCAGAACCTCGTACTGGTTTTGCAATGCCAGTACAGTTAAAATTGTGCTGGGATGTGCACAGTCCTGCTGGTACAACGGGGCAAGCAATGACTCTCTGCTTCCTCCTGATCGCCTCTGAGTTGTTGGTGTCCACCACATCTTAGAGCCTGCTGGTGATCGAGGAGGAGCAAAGCACATTTCTGTTGTGCTTGCACAGGAAGATGAATGGAAATCGGCTCTGCTGCTGGGATGGCACTACCCACCCTGGGAACCAGAATAACCTGCCCGAGAGCATAGCGCTTTTACTGCTCTATGCACACTGCTTAAAGAGGTTTTGACATAACATTACCAGATATATCGATAATAGGAGACAAAAATATGAGGTGTTCACCACAAAAGGCATCTCAGGCAATCTCAAATTCTTACACATTTGTTTTAAGCTACATTTCTCTAGAGGCTTCCTCTTTGGCCTTGGGTCTGTGACATATGCAGAGTGTTAACTTCACTCACCAGCAGCCCTTTTTGATTTGAAAAATAGGTGACTGACAAAACTGAACTTTTCACAGAAAATTATGCGTTTCAATACATTTCTTGCTAAAAAGAAATCTTCAAAATCACTAGAATGGTGCTTTGATGTTTTTAGAAACAGAAATTCACTGTTTCAGACAACTGTCAGCTACAATAGTTCAAAAACACTCAGTTTGACAATGTTTTACTTATTGATAAGAATTAAAATATTTGTTTTTAGATACATTGGATTGTAAGTTTGTGACTTGGGACTTCCCATCCAGTTTCAGAATATTTTTTGTTTAGTATTTGACATTCTTATGGGAGGACAGGCCACTTCACTCTGGTTTGCTCCTACCAGGGTACTTGGGTGAAATACAGTGACCATGACATGGGAAGTGAAATTCAGTGATTTGTTTCTTACAGCTTTAGTTTCTATACACTTGTTAATGACTATGAAGTTACACAACCTAAATGTAGGGCTATATTCAGTGATGCTATTCATTTGTATGTGAATAGGAAAGTGCATTGCTTACGTATCTCCTGACTTGTGGTCACTGAAGCTCAGAGCTGGCTCAATAACAATCTTTGAATGAATACCTGCACTTGCAGAGTTGCACTGAGCCCCACAAGTCATCTTGTTGAGGTCCAGAAGAGACCACACATGCATTAATGTTACTTAATACAAAGCACAGGATTGTTCTCTGCTCCCCAGTTAGTTTGCTCAGGAGTAAAGGTGGTTGATATTTTCATGCTTATGACTGAAGAAGTTTCAGCCAGTACTGCCAATTTTGATTTTTAAGTAGCTAAAATTGTTTCATGGTATTTGTTGGGCAGTAAGGAATTTCCCGCAAAGACAGGCCTGCTGGCAGCTGTTCAAATTTTGATTCAAATCCTTCCTTTTTCACTTTTGACCACATGACTATTATTTACCATGGAGAGACAGATGCACTAAGAAGTAACAACCTCCATCCTTATTTACCAGGATTTTGGTTTGTGTATACTATCCTGTTATCCCAGGTTAGCTGATCTCAGACAGACCTTTCAGATGGTGTGTAAAAACTGAGGACTACTAGAGAGGCTAATAACCCTGTGATTACTTGACATAAGTGCTGAGATGCAGGGCAAGAATGAGCTCCTGTTGCCCCTGTAGCATTATTAACACCTTGTGGATGCTGGCAAGATATGGGGACAGGACACTTCATGCTCTTCAATGAAAGGATCTTGATTTTATTGTTTCAAGGTTAGACAAAATACAGGAAAGAGATTATAATGTGGGTGGCAGCAGCTGTTTCTCAAGAATAGAATGGATCCAGTGCGAGCACAATTTACGGAAATACCTGGGAACTAAGGGTATTAACCAACCTTGGTATGGAAACCAGCATTATATCTACTCTACGGACACTGATACTACATAAGGTCTTAAAAGGAATTATTTAAATCAGAGCTTAGAAGTCCAGTTCCACACACAAATGTGGATTTGGTTTGCTAGTTCTGGTCTTCATAGGGTTGATTTTTTTTTTCCCCCGTGTTGATGATTCTCAATATGTGTATGATGCGAGCTTTTCCCAGTTTTCATCAAAACCTTTTGGAAATGCAGATGCTCAACACTCTCATAGAACAGGCTGAACTGTTCACATCTGCTCCTGAGTGATGATGTAGAGGGTCTACATTCATCCTACCCAACTGAAAGCCCTTGTTCGATATCTATAGGCAAGCCACCAATTCACCCTGTGATCATTTTCTTGTCCATGGAGAAAGACACCTCCAAAGTGCCTTTCAGATCCATGATAAGCCAAACTGATCCCTCCTAAGTTCCTACCTAAGTTCCTACCTTCATCCCCTATAGGAAAACTGTAAGGCTGTATGCTACCTTATTAGTCATTAATTGTTGCTGGCTGCTTCTTGTTACACAACGAAGGAAGAAATCTGAATGCTGGAGTCATTCCAATTAAGAGTACAGAGAAACAAAAGGTCTGCAAGACTGAACGGACTCACACTGAGGTCGTGTGCATGAAATAGCACGTGAGATTTCAGATGCTTTGAACCATCTGAAAATGACCCTTTAATATACAATTAAAACAAACTGAAACTTGTTGCAAATGCTTCATGAATATGTGCCAGTTTAGATTTATCACCAGAGGAGGTCCCAGACTGACACTGCCAGCATTGAGCTTCTTCAGTGGGAAGGGACATTCCGACCTCTTTATTACATGGGCATAAGATCAGGAGCCATGAAGAAAAAAGGCTGTGAGCCTGATAAGGCATGAACTGCTTGTCCTCTCTCACCATTCATTTCTCCATTAAAGGGACACCTGAACTTCAAAACTGGAGTCCTTTTACCTCTGCCTTCCCCATGTTGCTACAATAATCAGCTGCTGTTTACTCAGTGCTGCCTGCAAACAGTTCCTTGAATAAAGAGCTCACGAGCATATGTGCCAACTTTCTGGATCAAACAACACTGTTGCTATTATCAGTTTTTGCACAAATCCCTAATATAGACAAAGTGCTTAATGATAAGAAATCCTGTTTCTAGCTGCAGAACATATTCTACATGTTTTTTTTCTGCCCAGGATCATCTCTGCCCTACAACACAACCCAACTCAAAAGTTTCAAGTCTGCCTCAAACTACACAACCCACTTGCCAAAAAAATAGTGCAAGCAATTAGCATGGAAAACCAATTTAACAAATAGCTCCATTCATTGCAGCACAGCCCCACATTAAAGCAGGCACTGACCTGCACTTCCTGTCTCCTTCATTCGCCCTCCCTTACGGAGACATTCAGTAGTTATTCAGTGGAAACATTTAGGTCACAAATTCACACCCTAGCTGTTGGGGAGAGGCTTCCAGACTTGTCTAATTTTTTTTTTTTTTTTTTTTTTTTTTTTTTGATGCTTGAGTGATATTGAGAGATGTCAGCTGGAAGCCCTAAAAGCTTCAAGCCTCTCTATTTTCTTACACAGGACAAACCTGATTGGATGTTAGGAAAAATTTCTTCACTGACAGGGTTGTGAAGTATTGGAACAGGCCACCCAGGGAAGTAGTTGAGTCACTACCCCTGGAGGTCTTCAAAAAACGTTTAGATGCAGAACTTAGTGACATGCTTTAATGGTGGACTTGGCAGTGCTAGGCTAAAGGTTGGACTGGGTGATCTTGGAGGTCTCTTCCAGCCCAAATGATTCTATGATTCATACACATAGCCCTGAGCATCACCGGTGTTTGAACCCTTGGGTTTCTCCTTCCCTCTTATCTCGACGNGCGCCCTCTAAGGACCAAACACCCACCCCCCCCCCGCTTCTAGCCGGCACGCTCTCTGCCAGCGCTGCGTACCTCCTGCCACGACGCAAACCGAGATCGCCAGCTGTCCCCGTACTGCTCCGGACAGCCGCCGGGAGCCGGCCTGCCCGGAGCCGGCTGGGGACGCGGCCGAGCCCCCGCGGAGCCGCCCCGGGCGGGCCGGGGCCGGGCTTCAGCACCACGGCCAGGGCGCGGCGGTGGCGCGGGGCGGCGTTGCCGCTGTCCCGAGCGTGATGCAGCTGCGCTGCTGGCAGCGGGAGCAAGAAGTGGGAGGGAATATTGGCGAAGCCATTAGTGGGATAAAAGGAGGATGAAGGGCGCATCCGTCAACCCAGCATCTCTGCCAGGACTCGATGCAAGGAGCCGGTCTCTAGACCTGGATGCAGAGCACTCAACACAAAAATGCCACCGCTAAATCCAGTGAACCAGGGATACACCAGTAGGAGTACACCAACCAGCCCTAGACCCTAGGACCAAGCCATGACAGGTATTTGGATGCACAAATGAGACTGGGGAAGCAATGACTTTGATAGAGGTGGGCTATACCAGCAGGATACTTTTGCAGACAGTTCAACTGAACAAGATTAAATGACCTTCAGCAATGCCTAGCCTTGACCCTTAAAAGGTGGATGTATGGTAAGGAACAGCCAGGTGAGAGGCAGCAGTGCATCAATAAACCATTTATTGATGCTGCAAAACAGAGCTACCTCAACATACAGTGACCAACAGCAGGAGGATCCGAGTTTCTTTCACTAACAAGTTTCTGAGAGAACAGAGAAGTTACTATCTATTATGAGCTATTTATTTTTGTTGTTGTCTGACAAACGTTAATAAAAAGGAAGGCCCAATTTCCTTAAGCCAAACACAATAAAAAATACCCTTGAAAGAATTTTATAACCTGCTTCACTCTAAGACATATAAAAGCCCAGAAATGATGGAGCTGGATTAGAAATGAGCAAATACAGCTACCGTAAAACAAGGCCTATTAAAATGTAACATCTTGATGGAGGTCAAAAATACATGAATGCTGTGTCGTTTGGATAACTGCCATCCTGAGGATGGGCTGTTGGACAGGCACTGTAAATTGTCTGAAATGCCCACTTCTACCAACAGAAGCCAACATTCCCGAAGAGATGGCAAGGCTGTGTTCCTCTCTGCCTCGATATATTTAATACAGTGAATGGCAGTAACTGGTTTGACTTGACTGGGCAGGGGAAAGGTAAAATAACTCTTCAGAAGATTATAATCCAATTCCTTTCCAAAAGAAATAAATCTCCATTACTGCCCTACACCTCTCCTGCAGTTTCCAGTTGGCCTCCGTGTCAAAGGAACTACTTTTATGATGGATCTGGGGCATTTATTATGACAACACAAGACATAAACATGGCCCAGCACAGAGTGGCTTCAGAGCTCTGATTTCAAGCTAAATGCAATAAGAGAGGGGAACCTTCCTACACTAGGGAAATGAAGACTGATTTACTGGATTATGGTGGGAGCATAATGTTTTCACTACAGAGAATCTCACACCCCTCTCTAGCCCTAGCCATGAGGAATGTTGCTATTTCAATTACCCTAAACCTTCCTCCTTTCCCCAGAAAATATATACCTCTTGCACATAGAGGAAAAAACAGAACATCAAGGCAATAACCACCCAGAGCATCCTTTTACAGCATCAGTCTCATTTCTCTTGGGAAAAGATTTCAAACGCAAGCAGCATCAGAATCCTGCTTGCCAGAGCCCTTAAGTGTCCAGAAGAACATGATTTAGTAAGCTTACTACCTGAAGTGCCTGAAGACGCACACTTGCTTACCAGCTTGGCACATAACTTAAGCCAGACAGCTTTCCTGGTCCTCCTGGTAACCACCTGCTGCCAGAGCTCACCCGTGGTGGTATCTAGACTAGCCCCCTTCACCTCTCCTGCTGCACCAGTGCTACCACGCACAAAAGACCCAAACTTCTCCAACCTTCAGTGATCCTGTGAGCACGGCTCTCCAGACAGGGAGCTGGGGCACTTACAGGGAAGGGGCATGGGCCAGTCTCCTTTCCCTAAGACTGGTTCTGCTAGGTGGGGTCAGGACCAGGTCCTTCTCCTTCCACATGTGTTAGAGGAGTTTCCTTGATGTCTCATTTTCTGCATGAGTTCCAGCTGGAGGAGAGGACTCTTTCCACCTGAATATTACAGCCTGAAGGCTGAGATACTCTTGTATCCTCCAAAAGGTGTATGATGATTTAATCACAACAAAAATCTAAAAATCCAACTTGAAACGCCCTGAACCCAGGACCTGTGCATCCCAGGACACAGCTCTCCTCTGCTCAACTGCCTTTTAAAAGAAACTCCCAGATGCCATGGTGTGCAGAGTCTGTTCCTTTTCTCATCCATTAGGCACACTACACAAATACCTCATGGATTAAGTCCCCCTGGCACAGGAACCTGTAATTTGTGGATGCTGTCCCAGTTTATGTGCATGGCAGCTTTCAGCTGCCTGGCCCCTCCACGCTGAGGCTTTTTCTGCATAGGCAGGAGTACAGCTTTCAGGCTCTGTGGGAACATTACAGTCACAAACTCTGGTGCCTCTCAAGTTTAGGAGCCTCTAAGGTTAGACTCCAACTAAAAGGGGTTTTCAGGATGGCAGCTTTAGATTTAGGAGCCTGAATTCCATCTACAATATGATTTTTTAATTGGGTCCAGATCCTCAACACCTCTGCAAACACAGCCCTTAGCAATAAAAATCCAACTACCCAAGACTGGAAAAAGTTTTACACTAAAGCACACGTATACTATAAAGCCCATGCTCCACCCTACGGACTCAGTGGCACTTAAGTAGGTGCTTAAAGTTACTGTTAGGCAGGTGATTTTCTAAACCAGCTAAACCTAGGGATGCTTGAACACTTGGCTGCGCAGGGCACACAATCCCACATTTTCACCATCTTTTGGCTTCTTCCGCCCCTGGAAAACATGCTGCGGTATCCAAGCCGTAATCTGAGTGTTTTGCCCTGGGCAGTCACAAGGTCAGAATCTAGCTCTAAGCACAGGATATCAATGCATCCAGACTGCTGTGTTTCCCTCTCATGCCAAATGCTACCTTTTTACAATCCTCCTCCAACAGGAGGTGGAAGATGAAAAGTAAGAGATGGGAGAGAAATTGAAAATTGCTAATCTCTAATTTCAGGTTGATAATTTCCTTTGGCCTTCGGGGTATTAAAATTAAAACACTTTCAGACTGTATTAAAAAAGGCTTCAACACTTTGATTGACAACTTTCTTAATAACTTTTCTTCTTTGCAGAAGGCATTACATTCAGTTAATCTTTAAATGAAGTCAATTACCACTTCTATCTTTTAGATCAAAGGCTCCCTTAGCTGTATGGGGGGAAATAGACGCCATTTATATGTACTTTCTGCCTGAGTTTGGTACCTGGTGATACAAAACAGCAAGGAAGAATGTCATGCTTAATCACCCAAGATGATATGATGAAAACCTTTGGGCAACCTTTTCTTCGTATACCAAAACCCATACTTAAAACACATTTCTTTAGTGAAAGACTTCAGAAGTTGTACAGACCAATCAGTCACATTCATATTGCAAAGGTTCCCTGTTTATTTCAAGTGACACAGTCAGGCTGCACCACCAGACCTCTGTCTGAAATGGTTTTCCTTGCTGTTGTAACAACTAGCACCCACGATGCCTGCAGCTAAGTCAGAGATTGCCAACACAAGGAGTGCTCTCCACGTTTTTTGTCTGCTTTCAATATTTGACAGGGCTCTGCACCAGTCACTTTCACTAGGGCTGCTTGAAGGATTTTCCTAGAGATGACTTTTTTCTTCAAAGGGAGGGCTGATTTAATGACATTAAGCCTCTTTACAAGTGTAAATTCATTTCACTTATTGACAGGAAATCTTCAAAGCATATCACTCAGATAAACTTAAAATGCCTTGCCTGGACTTTGATATCACAGCAAAGTACATGCGAACAATGAAATCCAACTAAAAACAAAACAAAACTATATCAAAAATAAATGTTTTGACTATATTGAAATTAAATATCACAAGTGTCAAAACTCAGTAGCAGTATTTATGATGACTTTTTTAAAACAGATTGAACAAAATTCTGATTTTTCTTTTGAGCTCAGGTTAATAAAATCCCGGTATTCCCTACGGAGCTGCTTGGTCCATGCTGAGGCATTCATGAGAGGATGTTGGGCACCACCAAGCTGGGAAGGTGTTGAACCACAACATCTCAATGCCTGAATGAGGGCTCTGATCATCATGCATTTCCTGGTAAGAAGCAGGCATGATGACCTAGATCCCACCAATGTGGGTGTAAGGAAGGCCCTGCCCATTTCTTCAGAAAAACAGGCCACTACCAAAAGAAAGGCTTTGGGCTTCCCAACCCCAGCAGGACAAGATGTGCCTGTCAAATGAAGCTCCTAAACCAAGCAAGAGGCTGTTCTTCCTAACTGCTCTTCCACACTGATCCCAACAGTTGGACTACTATGGCAATAATATCCCACCTTCTGCAGATCAACCCCCTGCACTTTAAGACTCTTGCTCTAAAATGAACTACTTAAATTGAACGAAAACCTTGCATTCTCACCATCTATTTTTGCAGGCATGAGATGTGTTTCATCTAATTCACAGCTCTAATTTCAAATTAACCTGCCCTGAGAACTTCCACCAGGAGAAGCTGGCAAAGGGTCTCCTTTCAACTAGGGTAACTTTGGTGCGTGCATTCTCTGTATCAGTGAGCTTTGTGCCTGTATATTTAGTGCAGCAAGGAAAACGGATACAAACCTTGTGTGAGCTAACAGAGGCTGCTTCTCCACTCCGAGCAGCCTGCATTGGATTACCTGAACTGTTTCAGAATCAAATCTTTATTTGAACAAATACTATTTGTTTGGCAAGAGTTTCCTCTACGCTCTTCCACTGAACACAAGCCTTCCCTGGGATTCCTTCCTTTGTGGCAAGTGAGAGATCAACCAAATCTAACATCCTATCCTGAGGGCTGTGCATGAGGACACTCAGTGAGCAACCCAAAACCTTGGTTTGTAGGAAACAGCCTTTTACCACACCTTGAAAATTCCAAGATCTCTCCAAAGATGAGCTGGGGCCACCACTCCTCCTCAAAAGCAATTTATGAAGCAGGTCTCCATAGCCAGCATCCCCCTCAACCCTCAGGGTCTGCAGTCAATGCCATAGGTGAAAGGATGAGGATTGGCAGCCATATCACTTTGCAATCAGACCCTCCAGTGCAGCCCCTCTCTGGGGCACTCTTTTACTTTCCAGTAACGGTATCTGATTGGGAACAGGCGGGGCAGCACCTGGGATTAAGGGGGCCCATGCTAGCTGTTCCCTTCCCTGCTGTTTCAGTGGGGTTTGGAGCAGGTGCCTCATACTGCATTCCCACAGGCTGCTGCCTGGCCGCCAGCCAGTCTGAGGACAGCTCAGAGCAGCTGTCTGGTCTGCTGGGAGGGCCTGGGCATTTGAGTGTGAGGCCACATGTCACCAGGAAGGGCAAACGCCACCGTTGCCTTCTCTCTAATCTGGGATAATTCCCTCTTAGAAACACGATCAGGCTTGTACACCCCTAGCATCAAGATCCCCATTGGGTAAACCCAGGTGGGGAAGGCTAGTTTTTTTTTTCTTTCTTTGTTAAATCATGATGGGGTGGGGTGGGGTGTGTTTTCTTTTTAGCAGCCGGGCTGGTAAGAAAACAGATGACAAAAGTCCACGGAATATTCCAGTCCATTCTGTTTTCTCAGCACCTTGCCTGAAGAAGCTTGAAAGCATCAGAGCACCTGGTGTGGACACTTATGGACACAAATGCTGTCTCCTGAGCAGAAACGTGGACATGAGAGAAGGGATTCAACCTTTCAGAGCACTTTTCTCAGTTCACTCACATGAAGCTCATTTCTAATCTTACTACCTCTGCAGACACTATTGGGAATTCTGCAGCAGCTGAGAGGGGATGAAAGCAAGCAACAGGACTTGCAGCCAAAATTTAACCTCCCTTGAAACTGTTGGAAGCTGATAGAAAGCCATCCAGTGTATTAGATGTGAAACGATGTTTGTACACGCAAGAGCCTTTGTTAAGAGTGAGTTATCTAACTACAGCACTGGAGCCATGGGATGGAGTTAACACTCGAGCATTACAATGTTTTTAATAGCTTATGTGTAAAATACTTCCTTTAGTCTAACCACGCGTCAGGGTCTGACGCAGGAATCAATAGCAAAGATCTTGGTGTGTTATAAAGAAGGTCAAATTAGATGACCACAGTGCTCTCTTCGGCTTCAAATTCTATTAAAGGAAGTGAGAGGGAGAACCTAAGCAGCCATTACTGAGAGAGCATTTAGCCTACTTTTGCTTTTCAAATGCAAAATCTTAAAACAAACAAACAAACAACAGAAAAATACTAACTAGTGCACCAGAATTGATTGCTGGCTACATAAATATCACTCCCTTTAGCAGAAAAACCAGCTGTGGTGGAAAAGCCACACAGTTCAGACAAGGTCAAAAACAAGTCTAGTGTTAAGATTGGAATCCATCAAGGCTCCTACAACTGTCCTCCAGTGACGGGGTTGGAAAGAGAGTGCAGGTTAAGAAGTTAAGGCAGGGACAACCCAAGTCCTGTGTTCCATTTGTGAAATCCAGGATGAAACAGTGTCACAGAGTTTTCAGGACACATACAAGGCCCTGTATTCCGGACATTACATAAGTTTGGCAGACTCCGCTCAACAGATTTCACTCCATGCTCTGCAAATCACTTCTGATCAACATTACAACGGCTGCTCTGTTTTTATTGATGTCATTTAGTACTTGAAAATAAGAAATACTGTAAGGCTAATGCTGCTTTTGACATAAGCAATTTTTGTAGCTGCTAACCTATGTTATTTGATAGTGTCTGGAAAGGAGGATTGCAATCATGGAGCAATGGGTTGTTCCTGACATTTTCTCTGGTGAGATGTCAATATTTTGAGAATTTCTGATTGAGGAAATAAAAGGCAGGTGGCATCCCTTCTGCACCTTTAAACTTTCACCCAAAGACAGTGAAAGTCTGTCATTGCAAAATCAAAGAATTATTGCTTGGAATGGATGTTTGGAGGGGGGGTTTTAGTTCAACCTCCCACTCAAAGCAAGACTAACACCACCAGCAGAGCAGGTCAGCCATGGCCTCATGCAGCCAAACGCAGGGGTCAGAGTCAAACCTCCAAGGGTGGATAGTCCACTCCATCTCTATCTGTTTCAACCTACACTACCCAGTGAACATTTCTTTCCAAATATCCATTCAAATGACATTTGGAAGTGCCGCTTTCTGCATTACTCTTCATCATATCATTTCTCATTATCAAGTGAAGAAGAGCTTCACTCTGATATCTTTAATACTGCTCTTCAAAGTATTTGTAGACTGCTGGTAGATTGTTCTTCAGCAGTTGCCAGTAGATCACTTGTGTATAAATATATACTTGTGGCACATCCTAACTTCCATGCAATTCCTGGTTCTCCCATTGTTCACAATGCCTACAAGCCAGTGAGCAGCCAGCTTTTCTCTCTGGCATGTAAGAACAGGCTTCCTTGGTGAGAGAATTCGAGCAATGATATGCATGTCACCTTTGCAGGCAGGATATGGATGGGTTTGGGCCCCAATGTGCAAGAAGACACTTCAAGCTTGATAAACGTCTAAAATCGTTGCCTTGCTCTGGACAGCAGATGCACACACATCTGCTCTACACCAGCGCTGGCCTGCGATCCCAGAGGGGTGGATGCTGGGCGAGGGGCTACAACATGCCACCTCCTGCTCACGCCCTGGTGGGTGAAGCTTTTCACCTTTCTGGGCTGGAAGAGACAAGGTCTCTATATCTAATACCTCTGCAATAGAAACCACCATGACAATTTGCAGGGGTTGATCATGTTTCCTTCTTCCCCAAATGACCTTCTAGCAATGTGATCTCCCTATGCCTTCTTTATACATGCCAGTCTTCCTTCTCCATGCTTTCTTCCCATACCATAGTATATTCCTTTTCCTCCCCTCTGCACAGCATTTTTCTTACATCAAGCAGCCTTGCTACATTTATTACATTTTGGAGGAGCAAGGGAGGAGCTCTGTATGATGTGGTAGCCTTAAGGATGGCAGTAAAAAATAAAATCAGAATACCATAAAGTTATCAACACCAACAAAGTGAAGAGCTAAAAAACAGGAGCAATTTCCAGCCTCCTCTGATGGCGTTCATTATATATGCACAGCACAGAAATTTTCACAAACTTTCTTTCAAATGGATCTGTTTAAATGTAGAAAATGTGTAGTGGATTAGGTGATTCTTTAACCAGGCTCCCAACGGGACTTACTTAAGTGGAAACAGCTCTTTAGAGGAACATCCTGAAATTTGTTTTGACTTATCTCCTGAGCTGTCTAGAGATTTAAATCGTCACTCTTAGATGTGGTCTTCTGACTGTGCCTGCAGCTTAAAATAGCATAGGAAATGGGTTTCTAAAAGGCTGTTAAATAACAAAAATGCTGGCAAAAAAAAAAAAAAAAGTTTATTTCTCTATTGCTTTCCAAATGGGGGAAAATGTTATTGACCTGTTCAAGCTCAATAGAAAATTTCTCACAAGTTGAAAGAACTGGTTGTTTGAGCAGCTTACATTACTCAAATTGCCTCCTGTGGGAGTCTTGATCACGTATTGTTTTTTTTCTGAGAGCTGCTTCTTTTACACTACATGCTCATGTCACCCCCTTTGAAACTGCAATAGAATAATTAAGACCATCCAAAAAGTTCTGTTTCCCAGAAAACTGGGCTTCTGGACAAAAACAAATGTCT
>VXAL01008009.1:212421-288026 GCA_013399475.1 Chauna torquata
CTTCCTTTAAAACATTTAATGCTCCCAACTGAAAATAAAGCTCATTTTTCATCCAAAGGCCCAAAGACTTCCCTTTTGAAATTCTACTGCGCAGTTTCACGAAAGGAAACATTCATAGGTCTGCTATGTTTGGATTAAATTCTGTAGTCATATCTCATGCCTTAAAATGCATTTTGGTCATGATGCCCTCCCTCACCAAGAGACTGTGAAGCGATGTGGGAGAAATAGTTCAAACTTTATCTGGTCTATAAAGAAGAAAGTATGAGTCACACAAAATACACTTCCCATACAGTACCATGAGAGCCCAAAGTGTTACTAGGGGGTAGTGAAGGTGATGGATTTTCTTGCCAGATGCAGCTACCGCTAATAACCAGAATAATTAGCAAGCACCAAGGAGGTAAGAGGCAGCAGAGTAAGCACAATTCAGTGTTCAGCCCGGGTCACTTCCCCATCTGTAACATGAAGTTGGCCATATTGCTCTTTCCTAACTTTTGTCTGCCCTGTCTCCTTAGACGCAGATTCTTCAGGCTGCCTGTCCCATGCAGGGCAGGGTGCACGTCCCTGGGGTCTGTTTCCCTTGAGGTGTTCCCTGCAGACATGAAGAGATAACTGCAAGGGACCATCACCCTGAAGACCTTCCACACGCTTCAGCAAAGCATTTACTAGCATCAAATTAGTAGAAGTAGAGAGCAATGCTGTGAATTTTGACTCCATGAAATATCTGAATGAGAAACAGCTTGCAGAGATCAGATTCAAAGGAGCAAAGCTCTAAACTGATCTTTGCACTGCCTTCACAGAGAAGCCAGAGGCGCATTGCCTCCTGGAGGGCCCCTGGCATGCCAGAAGAGAGGCACTAAAGCCTGACCTCACATTTTCACCCCCCTCATCCTGAGGCTTAACCCTGGACCCCCCCCCTCCTTCCCTCCCCCGCACTGGCTGACCTACTCATGCCGGTCTGGAGCCCCAGCTCTCGGCTATGCCCAAAGCATATCCTTCACAGTTCGGTTCTCTGGTATGGACACCCTCCTCACACCCTTGCGTTCAGCCTCCCACACGGAGATCATTTAGAAGAGACTTTGGCTCTCTTCCCCCATCCTTGTGTGCTGCAGCAGGTCCCAGATGTATGCTGCTTCCATCTTATTAAGCATCCATGTGCCCTGCTGCCAAGGGAAAGGCACACTGGACAGTCACTCATCTCATGGAGGGCCATCACAAGCTCTGACCCTGTCATACCATCTTGCAGTGCCCAAAGACCCCTTACAACAGCCACTTCCTTCAGAGGGAGACCACATCTGCGCAGGGGTGCTGCAAAAGCTACCAGTGTCAGAGTGAGAGCTGTGGCGAGGATAAATAACATGAAGAAGGGTCTACAGACCATCTCAGTGATTCAGATTCCACTTTCCTTTTTCAAACGGGGCTGAAGCACATAAGATGATTTTCAACTGGCCTAAATTTAGGTGTTGAAAACTGCATCTATATTGACAAGTAATTTGGTGTGACGGGGCAGACTGGAGCACCTGCACACCTGCTCCTGATGCTGGACCATCTACTCACTATACATCCTGAGGGGATTCATTTTGCACAAGGTTTAGTCTGGTCCCCCAGAACAAACATCCTGACCATGCTTATGCTTCAGAGCTGGAGAAATCAGTCTTTGATTTGGACCATTACATCTCCGTCAGGGGATGGAGAGCATCTGGAGCACACCTGGAGACAAAGCAGGGATTTGCTTCAAAACTGCAATCCTATTCTGAACCAAAATACTCATCTATTTACAGGCAAAAGACTAGGCATCTAATCCAAAGTAGTTGCCAAGGTGCCATTTATAGTCACTAGGAAAAGAACACTTTCTCAGGGTGAGATTAAGAAACCTTACTTTTTAAAAGGGTACTTCAATGCTTCAGTAAAACTGTCTGGAAGTTTTTTGAAGATTTGATTAGAAAATGCCAATTAATCCATTTCATCAAAACACAACTTCTCCTGGGAGAGTATCTGTTTTGATGTTGTTTTCTTTTTTCTCTTCTTTTTTTTTTTTAATTAAAGAAAAAAAAGTTGTAAGCAAAAAAGGAATCCAGCTTTCTGGTTTTAAATTACTTTGAAATTTAAGCTAATTGGAGTAAAATAAATCTTTTAAAAATAAGAAACATTCAAAGCCTAAGTGAAACATGACCTTTCTGGGGATTTTTGTCTTCAGAGATGCACACTTTCTGAGCTCTTATCTATACTGTGGGTAATAAGAAAAAACAGGAGCTATATATATTTTAAAAACTATTTGTAGTAAAGTATTAGCAAGCCATGGATGCTATTTAATGGCTCTTTGGCATCCCCAAGTCTCTGGAGGTGGAATCTCAGACTCTGGCTGAACGGTCTGAAGCTCAGACCAGCACTGAGAGCCTTGTACTAAATGGACTCTGCTATTGCAGACACCCACGGAGGACGTCTGCCCTCACCTTGTAACGCAGTGCCTTTGCACACCCCAGCTCCCCAAGTTTCCAGCAACATGCTGGAGCATCTCTGCTCGAGTTCAGATGTTCAGAATAAACAAACAGATAAATAAACACAAAACGGCCCCACCTCGTGCTGCTCCCTCCCCTTCCCTCAGCCATCCGTACACCCTCCTAATGCTGCTCTACAGAGATAAGCCCCTGGCATTTTCCCTCCCAGCCTCCAATCAGCCATTATCATAAGAAAGTGCAAAGCATCTATCAGCTGCACAGCCCGGTGATTTATGTTCAAAGTTAGGATTATCTATTCTGCTCAAATCCCTTCAAACAGGAAACCAGATAAAAGAGAATCAGACTCCACAGATAAAATTGGAATATAGGTTCATGCAGCAGAATGACAGGCAGGTTTTTATCTCAGAACGGCTCCAACCACCTCATTTTGTCAGGAATTGTGCATTATCCACAACCAGGGACTTGTAGCATGACCTTCATGACATTTGTGCACCTTTCCCTTGGCTGCTCTGTGTGCAGGATGTGGTGTGTGGAGCTCCTGACCAGGGAAGGGGCAACAACCCAGCAATAACGTGATAGCAAAAGCACAGCCCCAGGGCTTCCAGGTCATGGTGCCAGGTAGGGGAGCTCCCGCCAGCCCATTCCTGCTCCCTGCTGGGCAGCGATACACGCTTCCGCCCCTTATAACGACTGGTTGATCTAGTCATTACGTTGGTTCCACCCTCATGCCTGCAGTTCTGCTCTATGCATTAAGAGGAGTGGAAAAAAAAAAAAAAAACAAAGTGTTGAAGCAACACACAAATAAATACCATCCTGAGCCAGTCAATTTATCAAAAAAAAAAAAAAAAAACACAAATTTCCAGTGTCGACTCTTTTTGACTACTTCTTTTCCAGCATACCAGGATGCAGGACTCAGTAATTTATTACCTCTGTCTGACAAATAACTTCTCTATCCTGTAGCCATTACGCTTCATCTCTCTTTATTCTGCTTAATTAGACACTATTATTGCTGGCACAGTAATGAGACTTTTGCAAGCAGGATCACAACAGGCTAAGGTAGAATGCTTTCTTAATACAGTAGAAACCTTTCTGACAAGACAGCCATTCATTATGGCTGCAAAGCAAGGCACAAAGGCACTTTGTTGGGCTTTTAATTGATTGCCACTTCGTCTGCCTCCCTTGGACTACCTAGTTTTATTCACAGGAAAAATGGGTGATTTAAGAAGTAGTGGAAAATGAGGCAAGACCAGACGACCACTCAGTGTAAATGAAGGGGTAGGAAGCAAACTCAGCCCACTGAAAGCACCCTTTGGGGTGACTGCTTAGATACAGGCGGGTCCTGCAGCCCACACCACAGCAGGGCGGATTTACTACCACCAGCTGTGTTAGCAGCAGGCAGAAGAGATGGGTTAATGCTGGGACACTTGAACAGATCAGATGGTTTCCAAGTCATGCGAGGTTACATTTATCTTCCCTCTGGACATGGCTCAAACACTGAAGAAACATGATTCCATTCAAAACACATGATTTTCATGTCTACACGTTTTTTTTCTTGTGATATTCCCGAAAGTACCAATTAACCACCTCCTACTTTTTTTCCCCTACTGGAAAACAGACCCAAGTAAGATTAAACTCCCCTGACAAGCGAGAGACACTCAGACTCTGCAGGGATATGAAGGTACCATGGCCAAGACAGGCTCTGGCAGCTGAAGTGTCTTTCGGTGGAGGACTGGAGGCCTGCTAACAGAGGGGACTGAGGAAATGCACAGTGGGTGCGGAAAGATCCCTCTGGTCTGCTTGCACAGCGTCTAGCACACCAGAGCCCAGCTCCAAGCTTGGGTCTCCTTGTTGTGACCACAGCAGAACTCAAACGGGCACAGTACTGCGGGTTCTAGCAGATCTGTCTCTTCCCACCCAAAAACAGTCTGTGACTGTTTTTCCCAGCTATACTTGTTAGTCTCATGACAGATACAAGCCTTACCTCTAGACCTCCTTGGAGACTCCCGACTACAACTTTCCCAACTACAAGCCTCTCATTACAAGGCTTACATATACTTTTCAAAGTTGGAGCTGGAACTTAAAGTCTTCAAAACATAGGGAATCGAGGGCAGAGGGGGGAACTGTTGCCTTCTTATCCTGGATAAGCATCAGAATGCCACATTTGTTTATATTATTTTTAATAATATTTTAAATATTAATAACATTAATGCTGTTATTTAGCATTTGAGGTATTCAGGACAAGATTATGTTGAACAAGGCTGTGACACAGCCAGCTTTGAACGAGCTAAGACAAAAGTACAAGTTCAGGGCAAAGCGGTGTTATGATTTGTGTTGCACTACTTTACACCAGGGAAGAAGCAAATCTGGAACCACAGCAGAGCTGACCACGGTTGGGACTGTTTCTTATTTACTCCAGGACAAAGAGCACAACAGGATGAAAGAAAGAAAAGGCCACAAAGGCCTTTCCTTACCTTTCTTCATTTACTCAGAGGTTTCATCTAAAGATTCACAAAGGGCAGGAGATTAATCGTACCAGCTACCACCTCTCTTCTGTATAACCACAGACCTAGGACCTTTCAGTTCTCTCTCTCCAGTGCCTGCCACAGCTTTGGGAGATTTACAGCCTGTCAGCCCTTGGCATCTTGACATTTTGTTCTCCCTGACCCTTTCTGTCTGGTCTCCCCTTCATCTTGCGTCCAACTCCTACCTCAGGCATCTGTTTGGCCGTATTACCTGAGAACTACCTCTTTTCTACCCCAAAACTCCCACAGCTGTGTCCAGACACTGCTGTCTCTGTGACACCCCTCTGCTCCTGTCCATCAGGACAGTCCCAGTGGGTCCCTCAGGTCCCACAGCGAGCTTTTGACGCATGGACAGGAGCTGGTGCACAGACCCCAGAGCTGGGGAGCATCCCGTGCCCTACAGCTTCAACACACAGACTGTGTCAGAGCAGAATTGAACACGCATCTCAAGCCCCAGAGCTCCCTGAGCTCAAACAGTCACTCCTGGATTTCCAGAAGTCAAAGCGGAGATGAGGCAGTCCGGACCACTTGGTGGGTGAGGGCACAGCTGGGGTGGCAGCCTGGGGCTAAGCCAGAGCAGTGCCCCCAGCTCTGGTGGGACCTCTCCTGCACGACGTCCTTGGGTGTCTGGAAGGACTTCAAAGGTTCTCTCCTAAGCTGAGAAACTCAGGAAAAAAACACTGCCACCAGGCCAGCAGCCCTCAGTGTGGGTACAGCAGATGCTGGCCATCCCAGATGTCACAATTCATTGTTTCAAGAGGTCAAGGCAGAGAGAAAGAAGGCTTGTCCTGGTGCAAGGCACTCTAGATCTTGCTTGCTGTCAAAGAGGAAAGCATCAGAGAAAGGCATTTTCTAGCCTACTATATGGCTTTATTCTGTTGTTAATCTGAGCTGCAGCGATTTCTCTGGACCCTATCTATGAGCCTCTCGAGTAAACAGCCGTTGCTCTGAAGCAGCCCTGAGAAGAACTAAACAGCTAGGAACGCTGGTGCTGAGGAGCTGCCTGTTGCTGTGATGGCAGCTTGCGAAGACTATGCTGGTACCATTCTTGGAGATACCACCTACAGCACAGAGCCATCCCTGAGAGCTGCAGCCATGGCAGTGGAGAAATGCCCTCAAGGGGATTTGACAAAATTACCATATTTCCAGCTTTCTGCTGCTGCTCCTGCTCCTTCTCCAGCATCCCACAGCACATCTGTGCAGGAATACATCCCAAGCTGCAGCAGAGCAGACCAGGAGGCCTGGCAGGAGCTGATTGCCAATGCAGCTTCAGTAGCACCAAAGATCGTGCACAGCTGCATGGCCAAATGCAAGTATTTCTACAATGTCCGTGCCACCATGGGATTTTGTTTTGCAGCTAACAGGTCTGTTACCGTGCTGTGGCACACAAGAATGGTGAACCTGTCTGACCTAGATGCCACTGGCATTGCCAATGTGCAAGCTTACAAACCAGGAAGAGTTTTATACATTAAACTTTCACAAGATAAATGAGGATTGCATGAAGAGTCTGACTTAAAAGTGTAAGAGACAGGGAAAAAAAAAAACAGGTGAAAAAAATTCATGACTCACATTGTTCACTCTAATTCACGGTGCTGGCAACATCGAACGAGCAACAGGAGTGAAGACCAGAGCTGTGAACTGGGATTACCGTAGAAAATCTAAATTTCCAGTTTATTTACATCTCTGTCTAATCCATCCCACCATACCATAACTATCTCAGCAGCCCCTAATAGCTTCCCACTCTTCCAGCCATTACAGCTATCATGTATCATTTCACTTCCTTAGCGTTCATTAACACCTATTCAGGCCTCCCTTCTAGCAAAGCATCCACAAGAAATCAGTGACATTACCCTGCCGCGAACAGGAGCAGCCCCCGGCATATTTGGGAGACATATTCAAGCCAGGCTGGCCCAGCTCCAATGCAAACATCTTCCTAATGCACCTAATCATTTAATCAATGCCTTGATTACAGGTTTTTTTTTTTTTTTTAACTGGGACAGCACAGAAAACAGAACCAAAAGGGTGGGTCCTGGGGTACTGTCCCAAGACAGGATCAAACCGACACAAAGCACTCAACAAAAAGGTTGATCTGATCTAAAAACCTCCAGCACAGAATTCTGTTCCCCCAGCCAATCCCCCCTGACAGAAAACCAACGTCTAACTTAATTTGTCCCAAGGAGTTTAAACTACGCCCCACAGCCTCTTCCATGGGTGCATACTGCTTCTATGCAAAACCACTCCCAAGAGATCAGCAGGGCCACCAGGGAGGCAGGAATCCTCCCAGTATCCCAGCCCCACCATCAGTCCCACCACCTCGAACCGTTCCAAACCTAGGTTTCTCTTTGCAGCCAGAGGTTTGGGTGCCCACCCATTTGTGGAGTGGGACCCAGAGCCACACAGAGATGGGGTGGGCATGCAGAAACAGGTACCAGGGTTTGTTGACAGCCACTTTCCAAATTACTAGTGGATCCAAGGCCTCTTTGTACTATTGTGAAACCATAAAATGGCCTTTAAAGAGGGTCATGTTGTACTTCCCTGCAGCTATTTTGTTTTATAGGAGAGATGCAAATCAATTCATAGATCAAGCCCAGATCAGCCAAAGGATGGGTTGATCTCATGAGTTCAGGTAGGATGCCACCCCCAGCATCCTGAAGAACTCCCCTTGGAAACCTACCCTGACCAAACTAATGAAAACTCTCCTGTTTCTGACCACTGCTTTCCTATCTCTGCCAGTCTGGTTCTCCACGGGTCCATCCCGTTCTCACAGGGCAAGCTCAGGCTCCCAGACACATGGCACTCAGCTCTGCAGCTGAGAAGGCTCTGTAGTCCTCTGGGGAATGGTGCCACAGCTCTTCCCAGGGACTTTCAGGTATGGATGGACAGCTGGGTCTGGTCAGAGTCAACACAGTAATGGACAACCTTGCAGAGAGCTGCCTCCCGTTGGTGTGAATAATGTGTACATGCCCTACCAATGAAGAGAAGATTTTAGCTGCTGGGTCTTGGGTCTTGACAGTTTGCCCTGCGTTAAAGACAATGCACCCAGGGAGGCAGAAGACCAAACCCTCTGGGCCCTTGTTCCTTTGCATGAAATAGGGCTTTCAAGCTACGTCAAAAGGCTGAATGAATTGTTTTTGCAAGGCTCTCTGGTACCCTGGGATGCAAAGTTCCAGTGGGACAAAGCATTGCTGCTAACAGAAATGCAAACATCAAAGTCTTCCTCTGCAATGGGTTGAAGTGCTGATTTGAAAGTATTTCCAAAAGATGTTTTGCATCTGGAGAAACTAAGTATTCTAGCAATAAGTGGGAGAGCATTCCCATGCAAAGTAACATTTGCAAATGCACTAGCAAAAGAGGTAAGAGTTCTTCAGAAACACAAGATTGGAAAAATCTCCTCGATCTTAAATCTACAAAGGGCATTCTCAGTAATACAAAGAAAAGAAACAAAACCTATTTCCCTTCTGGAGCATCAAACAGAATTTTACTGTTGCTCTACTCCTCATATTCCATCCTCAACAATCCAATAATTTTCCTACAGTGCTTTTCTGTATCTCTGCTGTTTATCTGATTTTTTTTTTCTTTCAGTAAAAAAAGAAATTTATAAATCCGTGAATCTTTATGTTTGTCCTCATAGGGACAGAGCTTATCCTTGGCAGCTAGGAGCCCAAAAGGCTTTTATGGGTTCTTTGGTCAGAGTTCCTGAAGCATTTTGACCACATTATAGCTCATCCACATCTTCTCCTTTTATTGTGCAGTTCCCAGTATATTTAGAAGCAGTTAATCATACATCTGAAATGAGAGATAAGCATTTCACATTTATTGCTGCTCTCAGGTGCTGTATCATTTTTTATCCCTTTGGCTATTATCTGATGCATTTGATCTTTCTGTTTAATACCTGCTTCCCCTATTAACTTCTTAACTTCCGTAGGCTACTGTGCCTAACGTAATAGGGAATAGCTTTGATAAAAGCATACATCAGTCAAACTCCCTTACTTCAAGCTTTAACTTGAAAGGGACACTGCTAAGGTGTTTGCCATAACGTTTAAAGTCCATTCCCCACCCCATCAATCTGTGTTTGCAATAACCCTTTGAAAAGCTAGCAACTAAGATCACTTCCCTTAGTGAAAACTTTTCCACCAACTTGCACACTGCTGTGCACGGAGAAGGCAGCCAGACCGTGGTTAGAGCAGGAAACAGCAAGGCAAGCGTTCTGGTTTCTATTTCCAGCCGTGCCCACAACTTGCTGAACCAGTCCTTTCAGGTCTACATGACTCAATTTCCCCATCCATAATTGATCACTATCATATATCCCTGCAGAATTGTCAGGAGGCTGGATTAATTAATAGTTGTAGAATATTCTGGGGAAAAAAAAAATCTGTCTTCTTGTGGCTAATGCAATATGACTACACAGTTTCTTCCAAATGTTTTGGTATTTATTTAATTAGAAGGACTAAGAGAGAGGGAAACCACTGGGGGATATTCGCTGCTATTAAGAAATCCCATATGCTGAAGCAGAAGCCACCAGGCGAGAGCCCACACACCGTACTTTTCTAGTTCAGTTTGCCCAGGAGCTGCTCACCGGCCAGGCAGCCCCTTCCTCAGCAGTGGCCCCTCACCAGATGAGGGACATCTCAGCAGCACCGGTACCATCCCTCCCCAAGCACAGAGCTTGTCCTGCTGCCACAGTCAGGCGGACAGAGCTGCTGGGATTAGTGCAGGGGGCAGGAACAACATCCCAGGAACAACATCAAGAGTGTGACTGTGGCTCAGAAGGCACAGCGGTGCTGTGGTCCTGCTCCCTCTCCATGTAACCTCCTCGCCCTGCCTGAGGTTGTCTCGGCTCCCGCTCCGGCAGCCAGGCCACGCACAGAAGTGGGCATGCTCGCTAAAGACTTACTAATGGAGATGACTCCTCTGGCTTGGGCAATTGCTCACATTTCTAGCTCAGAAGCCTCGTTTAGTCCCATTGCCAGGTGTGATGTACCCACCCTGCATCCCTGCTCTTTCTCTTCCCCACTCACCCCTTGGGCCAGGGCACAGTGGCCAGGAACAGCCAACCTTGCAGGCACTGGTTCAGAGGAGTTAAGGAGGTCTGGTTGCTCTTACTCCTTTGCTTCAGAGCCTGAAACAGCCCAGCCATTGTGACAACACTGTGCTTTCCCCTCCCTCCCTTTTTCTGCAGTCACTTGCAAGAAATGAACACGACATGCGTGAAGGGGCTCAGCCCCTTCCCCAAGCAATGGGCAACCCGGGGCTGAAATGCCCAACATCCTCCTGCCTGCTACACGTCCCTTCCTTCCTGCATCATTCACCCCTCCAAGACTGCCCGTGGGAGACCTGGTTTCTCCACCCAGAGTCACGCAGTATTTCTCCAGCTCAGTTCAGAGCAGAAACCACCAGGCTCCCTGACACAGGAAAGTCAGGGATATGACAAATCTGAGACCATCAAGTCCTCTTCAGCTGGACACTGTGCCAGCTGCTCCACCACGTGCCGTTACAACTGACCCCAGTGCAGACTTTGCCACCCCTCTCACCTCCATCTCCCCTGCCCAACAGAGCCTCCTAGCTGAATGTTTATTATGTCCCTGAAAAGTTCCATCAATTTTGCTTTAGAGAGGGAAAACCATGGCATAGACACCTTCAGCTAAGCAAGAAGTCTCCTGTACCATGGGCAGAAGTTGAGTCTAACACATCCAAATGGAATTACTTTCACATTATTCCCAATATACTCTGTTTTCTCTGAGTTTTCTTTTGCTCCTTTTTTTTTTTTTTTTAAAGACATTCCTCTAATATCATTTTTTGCTGCCTGAAGTTTATGGAAACCTCCTGATGTTGTAAAAGCGTTGAGGAGTGGGCTGGGAACTGCTCCACACATGCTGCCAGACAACGCAAGGAAATGCAAGGTATTTAACCAGTCTGGCCATAATATTCCACCTTGAAGAAATGTCATTGCCCCAGTAAAACCATGGCCTGGGCTCCTACTGCTGCCAGATAATATGGAGAAGAGGTTGTGCTAAGTTATGGATGTGTATTAAAGGGAGAAAAGTTTCATATACATGCTGGTTATGATTCATCTGGAAGCAACAAAATAGTACGATGGAGATAAATCTGTCTATCATGCAAGTCACCCACAGAATTTATTAAGACTTAACACCCCTGGGTTGCACTCAAACTGTGTATCTATTTCACAAAGCAAAGAGGGTTGTTATTTTCTTTCTGACCTCCTGTAAGCTGGAGTAAGTAATAAATTCTTGTGTCATATAAGCTTGCCATATCTAATCTGTGAACAGCTTCCCCCTTCCCCTGGTGATTCTGCCTCAAATCTGAGCCCACCGAAATTCATTTGGCGACAGGGGGCAGGCAGCACGAGCAACTTGCCTTGACAGCTAATTATTTTCCAACATACCAGTCTTTCAAGGGATAATATCACTTGGAAACATGTTTCTTTTTACCTTTTAAATTTGGGCACTTTTGCAGAGCAAAGAGACCAGAAGAGCTAGGGTTCCCCAGAAGGGGAACATATCCTCCCTTTTATTAAAAATCCCAGAGAATTTGCTACATTAACGAGTGACACAAATCCATGACCTTGACAGTTCTGCTCCTTTGTCTTCCCCCAGTGACACTGATGCCAAAATCCCACTTTCAGGGGTGGCACAAGAAGCGCTGACCCAGAACCACGCTTTGCTGCTCAAGTAACCCCAGATTGTGGCAGGGATGGCCAAGGTCCACTCAGCACCCATACCATGTTCCAGGAGAGACTTTGTCCATGCTGGATGAAGCACAGGCAAGGTCAAGAATGACCTTTGGTTCCAGGGCAGTTTGCAGCAAGCTGTGTTGTGCGAACAAGGCAAACGTTAAGGGAGGTATGTGGAAAAACAGTGGTTGCTTAAGGGGTGAGCATAGAAGCAAAGGCTCTGACCAGAACTTTAGCCTAAAAAAACCCTATGGAGCAGCATCTTGGAGAGAAGAACATGTTCGCAGTCAAAACTGTCATCAATTAAAAAAAAAGGATAATCGGGCTAAGGATTTTCTATTAAAAGGTGTCCTTTTCCATTTTCCAGTATCATAACCTTTTGTGAAGGTGAGAAGAGTGATTTATTGACCCGTTTTAAGCAACAGCAGTGTGCAGGGAAGCTCGAACTCAGCTATGGCCAACTGTTGAGTTCTGCCAGTGCTGTGGCAAGTGAACATCATAAAGGGACCCAAGCAGAGCACTTAGAGGACCACATGAAAGAGACGATAGTGTGAAGACAAGAGATGCTGCCTGGGAACTGGACCAAAAAATCCAGATGTAATGATTTGTAGAGCCTTAGTAAGCAGAGGGCTTTCTGAAGATGCTGACTTCAGGATGTGGAGGAGCGAGAGAGGGATTAAGATTGGCACCATGCCATCTCCCTGTAATTGCTATTTATGAAATTCTGCACCTGCAGGACGAGGTGATTGATTAACATGCTTCATAAATCTCGTGCAGTTGAACAGCTACAACGTGGTTACAATTTTCTTCATAAAGTTCTAACCATGAAAAAATAAAACAGGTTTCCAAGGGAACCCAGGAGCTTCCACAAACATAGCTATTAGGTTGGATTCTTCCTTTAATGAAAACTTTCAAACTGAAACAAAATGATAAATGTTCATTTTAAAATGTGTCATTTTGGTTTGGAAAGCCAGAGCTTTTCCCCCAATTTTTTCCTTCTTAACATCTCTCGTTTTTACAGCAGAAAATTAAAAACAAACCAAGAACAAAAAAATAAATCTTAAACAGAACTTCAAATAAAAGCGAAGCCTGTGTTCCATGGAATCTATAATTAAACTCACCATCTTCTTAAGTATTTCACTCAAAGTAAACGTCATTTTCCAAACAGACATACTTCTTGTGCTTGTTGCATTGTGTGACACTGGATCCAAAGAGGAAATGAGGGGATGTGCATGACTATCTCCCTCTGTAAGGCAGAAATATTCATGGTATAGGGCTGTGAAATTATTGACAATTCAATTCATCTACAGTCAGGTGATAAGAGCTGTGCTATAGAGATGACTACTGAAAACAGTGCTCCTGGTGATAGCCTCCAATATAAACACTTCCATTTCAGCATACAAATCCCATCTTTACCAATGAGAACTCAGTGACAAAGTCGGAACATTAAACAATACATACCATCTCCAAGTCTGCTAAGAGTTCAGGGAAATAGATACCATTACAACAAAGAAAAGAAGCCCAACAAATGGAAAAGAAGCCCAAGGCGGCCTCCATGCTGCCTCCAAACACCACAGACCTTTGTGCAGCAGCACTTCAGGCTCTGCCCAAGTACTTCTAGAGGATTTTTTACTATTATTATTATTAACTGAAAAACCTGTTCTACAGAAATCACAATCTTCCCTTCTCTGCGTCTGCCTTCCCGTCCCCCAGCACGAGCCATGGGCTGCCTTCAGCAATGCCCCTCCTGTCTCCATCACATGGCCCATTTTGTTGCATCTCTCTCACTACAGAGATGCTGTCATCACCATGCCATTGCAGGAATATATCAGAAAGGACCAGTTGCCATATGCTGCCTAATATTTCAGAGCAAATGAATGAATGCAACTTGGTAGAAAGCTTCCTAGTTTGATGAAATCGGCCCCATCTGTCTGTCCCTTATGGAAAGAACAGAGCCACCAATAAAAAATTTGCTGCATGCACTCTGATTTTCCCTCTTTCCATTTCTACGGGTGCAATTGTGCAATCAATACTATTTTTACGTTGCAGTACAACGGCTTCATGCCCACATATGAGCTTTCACACTTCATTCCTGGTGCCAGCATTTGCCCATGGCTCAGTGAAAAAAGAAGCTTTCAGGGCAGAGGACAATTTCAAGCGTTACAATCTGAAAGGAAGTTGTCCAAGGCCAGTTCACCCATTACCCAGAGGGACTGCACCAAGAAAGCAATGCCTGGTTAGCTACCTTGTGCTCTGGAGGAAGAACATCTGCTTCCGTGTCCTTGCCAGAAAGCAGTGCAAGTCGTCCATCCCGAGTGCAGTCACTGCTGCAGCACGAGCGATAAGGTGTCTGTCGAACAGGACCTCTGCCTGGACAGAGGGTCAGCACTTCCATGGTAACACCGGTGCCTGGGCATCGCACGAGGACACACACAGAGAGGGAAAAGGCTCTGAAATAATTCACTTTCTTTTCTGCTGCTTTTGGGGGGCATTAATTTTATTCCCCACTTTGAAGTGCCTCTTGCTTTCTCCTTTTGCACATAAATTGGCTGAGAGTTCTCAGCTGAAATGGAAACTTTATTCAGGAATAATTTCTCTTATTATTGTGGCAAACTTCACAGGCTTTGAGGACCATGCGTTTTAGGCAAGCCAGGTTCCTCTTCCCAGTGTCTGAGGCTGCAGCCTTTCCCTGACCTCTTGCTCTGAAGGTTAACGTGAGGTTAACACTGGAAAAGCAAATCAAAGCCCAAATAACACCAGTTACCTGTTCCGGTTTGTGTTGCTTTATGACTCTGGGGAACACATGCCTGACCGCCTGCCATCTCCCCCTGGGGGCTGTGAAGTAATAACGTCTCTATTTCCTGCCTGGGAGCACAGATCAGCTTGCGCCTTTAAAAAACAACCAAATAAATTTCTGTCTCTTTCAAGCTTTCATTTTGAACAGGGAAAATGAGAAGTTGAGATGATGATAACCTAATTGCTGGACTCTTTTAATAAGCAGAATTTCCTCTTAAATAACTGGTTTGAACCTCTGCCAAGCAACAAAGCTCCCAGCATTTCTAATACCCAGCCAGCGTATCATGAAAGCAAATATGATGAATCGCTTTGGATTTGGTTCTTGCGTTAAACGAAAGCGCCAGTTGGTCATTAAACAGAAGGGTCACGTTCCTGTCTCATTTGCACTCGTGGAAATCTGGTGCAGCTCTCCCAAAGGCGACAGAGACACTGAGCTTTCACTTGCTGAAGAAGTGACACAAAGTTAAGGCTCAGAGCAAGCTAGTGAAAGAGAGGAAAGCGTGGTGAGGTCAGAGGATATTTCTGCGTGGATCCTATTTCTGAAAGGGTTTAGGGGACTTGCCCAAGGTTACACAGGGAGCCAGTGGAAAGCAGGGGTTTTACTCTAGACCTCCTGAATGCCAACGCAGTGCCTTTGGCAGCCAGACATTAGATCAAGTTACATGTCTAAATACAGACTTAAGTGCCCTGCTTTGTGCACAGTTGATGATCTGATATATAATCCCAAAAGAGAAATAATAAGAACCATAGGAAGCAGATTTCCCTGCGCAGCTCAGTGCAGCCAGCCTCTTGATCCGTTCGCTTTCATCTTAACCAGAGGAATTTTTCATCTCCCATTTTATGATCTTTTTTTCACGACAATAGGTTGGGGCTGGGCAGCAGGGCCGCATGTTATCGGTATAATGACAACAATCAGAGTCGAGCAGTTATTAATCACCCAGTCATATGATCCATTAAAACAAGTTCTTATTAACCACAAGACATATGTTTTTCTCCTGAACTCCAGAGATAATGCCTGAAAGCAGATGGAAGAACTGCACTCACAAATTAAATTTGATGGGGCTTTTAAAAATAAATTAAGTCTGGCAGGCCTCTCCTGTGTTAATTAAGCTGATACGAAACTTTGGGAATATACTTGTTGCTTGCTACAGGTGTTGCTGAGGGGTCTATTTTCTACCCATTTCTCCACTGCTGGTTGCATTGAAGACCATGAGCTAAATCCTCAGTTGCTGTAAAGCAACATGACTGAGGGAGCAGGGAAAGCTCTGGTGAGCCACTGCAGCGGATCCAGACTACTTGACTTCTGCCCAAATATCTCAGCACTTTCTTGCAACCAATGCCCATAGACTCAATTCTGACATATTTGCTAGCTCCAAGCCTGACCTTATTTCTCCACGGAGTAATTCAGGGTGACTGTTCAGTGGCAGTACACTCCTGCCCCTGCGCAGAAGCATCTCCCTGTGCATGCCCCTAATGCCGCAGCAGTACAGCTTTAAGGAATATCAACCTGCCAGTGGCATTAAGCAGTTCTCAGCCAAGATCAACATGAGCACAGGATGGGATTGAATCTGGAAATACCTTGGGGTGGGGGGTACATATATCAGCACCCTGGGACTCAAGGCACCAGCACCAGGATATTTTAAGTGACATGACTGATGAAGATATCCATACAGAGAGTTCTGTGGGCAAATCCAGATGTCCACAGAAGCTCATGTCCATAGAAGTTGCCTCCCCAAAGCCCTGGAAGCCTTATGAGCTCTTTTCAAACAGCAGTAGGAAAGGGCTGGGTTTTGCCATGCCACTTCAGCTCCTAAGGTTAGGAAAGCCA
This sequence comes from Chauna torquata, assembly GCA_013399475.1. Classification (NCBI taxonomy): domain Eukaryota; kingdom Metazoa; phylum Chordata; class Aves; order Anseriformes; family Anhimidae; genus Chauna; species Chauna torquata. The sequence goes on from VXAL01008009.1 coordinate 228,715, forward strand.
GTAAGACAGAGTCACCGATACACCTTGGCAAATCTGAGGTTCCTAAATGTTAGCCATAGGATTTATGCATGTAAAAAGGTGTCTAGTGACATTTTAGACTCCCTGAAGTGGAGTTATCCCTCCTAGTGGCCAGAAGAGAGGTGATCTCTTCTAAAAAGGAACAGGTCTCCCAGAGCAATCACATCTCCCAGCTCCCTACATACACCTTGCGTAGGATAGTGTGTCTAAAACAGCACCAGGCACCTGAATCAGTTCTCGGGTGTGCAATCTCATTAATCATTTAGACTCCTCTGGTCCATGGAAGGAGTCAGGCACTTTCAGAAGCTCATTCATTTGTACTACACAAATTCCCCTCGGCAGTGCTCCTTCAGCTGCTTTGACCACAGAAGCCTCAACAACTGGCTTACACTAAACACCTAATTTTTGGTAGCTAAATTTAGAAGAAATGAATTGCTTTGCCTGTATATCATTTGCTAGATGAACACAGCAAGGGCTCACGTCTAGCCCAAATGGTTTCTATAAAGATTCAAATCAATATTCTTAGATTGCTATTTAAAAAAAAAAATCATTTTCCCCAGGATATGCCCAGCACAACTCAGGATGGAAAATATACTTTCACATAGAAGAGCAAGGTAAAATAGCTTAATAGCGTAAATTTAGGAGACGGACTCACTGGCATACTATAGGGGAAATTTAAAGTCAAGACAAGGAGAAGAAAATGCCTCAGGAAAAGCAAGTGATATATCAAAGGATTTCTGTGCTACTTTCATATCCTCTTTTTATCCACAACCTTCACTAATCACCACTATTTCCATTACCTAAGAAGCTTTTTTTGCCTTTAGAAAGTAGAACATTAATTGCTCAAGTATTTGGGAGAGCTATTTATATAACATACTAAGGGCAGGTTTAAATACAAGGCATCTGCCCCTCCCTTATCTCTAGCGGAGTATACATGCACAGAGTTAACCTAGAGTAATGACATGTTTAATCAGGGGAGTTATTTGAACACACTTGCTCAGTGTGCCTGGCAATATTTAAGGTGTGTACACAAGCATTTCTCAAGGGTGCTAAAACATAGCTGGAATGAATGGTTATTGCAATGGATATCTGTTTTCCCCTGCTCCCAGAAGCCGTAGAGGTATTCCCTCTGCCAGCCCAGACAGTAGTCACACATTTAAGTTTGATTGACAGCTTCTCTCCTGTTTCTCCTTTTACAAGAATCGTCTTTAATATTTACATATAGTAGTGTTTTTCAATGTAATAGCAGCTGCAGGACATTGTGAACCACCATCATTTTCACCTGTGTTAAGCACCATCCACACCACCTCAAGGTCATGATGCATATTCAGGTGTTTTAAGATTCTCTTTATGTTAACATCTTTTGTGAAGTAAGAAGCAGGGCCTGAAGTCTCTGCCAGTACCTGTAGCTGTTTCTTACCATTAGATACATAAGTGCAGATCAATCTTTCAGTTAAAATACTTCCCATTTTCAAAAAGTGAGAGGTTTTGAAGAGTTCCACAGGGAGGATCCACATCTGGAAGCTACCCCCCGTTTGCACACTTCAGATGTGACAACACAGCAGGTCCTGGTGTCCTCTCAGTGATTCCCAACGCTCAATCCCAGACACCTCCATCTGCAGCAGGGACAGCAGCTCTGTTACACACAAGCAGAAGAGCATTCTCTCTGATTTGCCACTTTGGCTAACCTTGCATTGACTGTCTGTTAATAGGGCACCCTCGTGTACAAGCGTTACTGAGTGCTGGGGGAGAGGACTTAGGTCCCCAGATGGTCCCACAGCTGAACAGAGGACTTACATCCCCAGCAGTTGGCACCAACCTGATCTTCTTCCAAGGACATTTGTGGGGACAAAAAGAGATAATAAATTTATTACAAGCTTCTCAGATTTGTAGCCAACCTTCTAACTCATATTTTAAGCCTTCAACATGTTCATAACTCAAGGATGCCTGGAAGCAAGTGACCTCTTCTCTAACAGCACTCTGCAGAATGTTTCACCAAGCCACCGTCCAGGCAATCAGCAGACGACCTGAACACAAGGCAGCACATGGACACAGCAGAAAACCGCAGCTGTCTGGCAGGACTCTACCCAGGTGACAAGGTAACGCTCAATGAGTTCCTCTTGTCCTAAGAGGATGCCCTAGCGGCAAGGAACCACCACAGAGCTGTAAGAGAGCGTATTGCTCCCAAATGGATATTGGCTTTCTAACACCACAACAGAAATGCACTAATCACTCTCCAAGTACTTTGTGCCTGTTTAGCATCAGCCTCGCTGCCCCCATTTTGAATTGCAAGGCTTTTCCAATCTAGAGTCCCAGTCAAGTGCCAAAATAAAACCTTCCCAATCAAAGGGTAAGTAACTTATTATGAGATAGTAAAGATCAAGAAGAGTTTAATTTTCTATTATTTATTATACTTATTATTTAAAGCAGGAAGACAATTTAGCACTTGACAGACAGATTTCTCCCCCTTAAATATTACGGTGTCAAGGCAAAGTATCTGTTGGCTTGCTTACCACTGTAATGGATAATGAAGAATGTTTCTGATCTACTTATGAGCCTGATTCTCCTCTAGAGTGTATAAGAAATGGATGGCATCATTTAAACTCAATCAGCCACATGATAGACCCCATGGGACCTCAGACGCTGCACTGTCCTGTGCAGTTAGGTAAACTTCTGTTTCTGTTTGCTATACTCAACAGTTCCAACGCTTCATCAAGAAGCTCTGCTGATTTTCCACTGTGGCTGGAATAGCAGAAGCATGGCTGTTTTCCACATCTCACATCAAACTCCAGATTTGCTCTGGCTTGCAGCACATGCTGGTAAATGGAAACCAAGGCAGCAGCCAGGCTGTTATATTCCAGGACAGAAGAATTTTGCAGTGGATACAAATGTAATTTCCCAAAGATAGGTAGCTGGCTCATAAGCTTACCGCATCTTCACATCCTTTTCTTAAGCCAAAATTTGTGGGGAAAAAATTCCCACAATTTTTGCTCTGTTGTTAAAAGACCAACAGTTCTAGGATTCTGTTATTATCAGTGCATGGACCAGAAATGGGAATTTCTGCAGCCACACCTGAACAGTGCCAGAGCACATCAGATCCTATAAAAATTGCCAATCTCTTATATCATCACCTCCTGACCTACTGTAATCACTGCTCAACAGCTTTATCACTGACCACTGCATCACCAGAAACATGTGTTTGTCATGTTGCTACAGGTCTGCTCAACACAGAACTCTGTCTCCAGGAGCTGACAGCATGGGGTTTCTTCTATATTTTGAGATGTCACCAGATAGCCAGACCTGCTTAAAAAAAAAAAAGCAAAATACACACAGTGGCAGCAGGGGGGTGAAATAGGAGAAATAGTCTTTTGAAAGTGGGGCAGAATAACTGACTGCAGCAAGTATTTGTGCCTCAAGAAGAATCTCCAGCTTGGGATGTTATTATTGGGGAAGATATTGCAGCAAAGTGGCATGTTCTCAAGGATGAGGTACACCAAAGCCACCCAAGGCTGAGATAGGTGCTGTAGAAGCCACAAAGAGATATACTCTTGGTTTAACATGGACCTGAACTAGAGCCCAATGGTGTGAACCTGCAAAGAGCTCAGATCTTTCTGAAGGGAAATAAAAAAAATCATAGGGACCAAATGAGAACTGATCTGGGGGAACAGCCAGGGTATGAAGAGGTCCTGAAGCACTGGGACCTCCACAGGTGATAGCAACCCAGTAAACTTGGTACTGAAGGCAGGTTTGGGTAGAAGGAAGCAAGGGTCCTTTCCCCCAGTATAGCACCAGCATTAATCCATGAGCTGCCCAAAGCAGAAGCCCAGCAGTGGTTTTGACCCACTGCACAACACCAGGGCCCCAGAATCCCATCAGGCAGAGGTGGTGTGCTCAGTACCATCAGGACAGAGGGGCACATTAAGTTTCTAGCTTGAAAAACAGTAACTTTGAAAAGATGACAGACTACTGATGGGTTATGGACAGACTGCACAGGAGGTCTCTATGCTCCGTGCACTGCAGCAATCCCTACATCTCTGCCTCCCACAGTCCTCTGTGGGAGTATAAATTTCATGTTTTCTTGACTATCTTTGTGAGATGACCTTGTCACACATGCTACTTTGAACAAGCAATGTAATGGCATCTATTAGACACAGTCCAGATCCTCTGCAAACTTATCATCCATTTGACTTACTGTCCGCTAACAGAGGTCTACAATGAAATGCGAAACCCAGGTAAACGTGCCCAGGCACAGGCCCTGCTGCCAAGCTAAAACCAAGGCCACACTCTCTAAAAGTTTGGTTAATAATGGGCCTAACACCAAGCAAGTCTAGTGCAAACTAAAATGCAAATCAACATTTCACACCCAAACAAAGCAGACCTTGGAGGTTTGGCTTGAATTTCTGTGGCCAAACCCTTTCCGTCGTGAATGCTTTGAATGCTCCCACAAGCTCCAAGGCTCTGCTAGCAGACCTATCTGCTCCTGCCTGGCTGCTCCATGGGGTGGGATTTCTCCAGGCCAATTTGCACAGCTGGTTTGCAAGGTACGTGCAAACAGCCAGTCTGTCACTGGAAGTGCCCAGCCAATCTCAATGCCTCAGCTGCTGGTTACTTTCCTTCATCCCATGTATCCCCTATCCCCTCCAGGCTTGCCTGTCCCCAGGAGAGCCTTCTGGCAGCACAGTCACATAGCACCCACTTCTGACATATGTCTAAAAAGAAAAAAAAAAAAACCACCAACCTCCAACAGAGCAGCAGACAACTCCCTTTTTGTCAGGTAAAGTTTTTCTACCGAGGGATCACACAACTACTGCTTCTAGGGCTCTGAAAGGCTGGAGGGGAAATGCTGAAAGACATCCTGCAGTCTCCTTCTCCTTGCCCGCTTGTCAGGAGTGTGTATGCCAAATGCCGAAACATCCTCTCTGCCATCAACTCAAACGCAATCCTTTACACCAAGCATCAGCCTTTCACAGAGCAATCCCAGAAAAGAAATCCTGCTAGCTGCCACATGGTTTGTCTGCCCAGAAGCTGTGCTACTCCAGCTCAGAGAAGATTCACCAGGTGAAATCCTGCCTTCCTCAGGCCACGGGGAGCTTCTTTGCTCACACAGGAGCAGAGTGACACCTGCAGATTTTAAGGACAGAAAGGAGCACTGTGCTGCCGTGGTCCATCAGCCCCAAGCCCTTAGCAGTTCCTGCAGCAGCATTCTTCCTCCCCACCATGCAAACAAATGGTCCCAAGCTGCAAACCAGGCTGATAAAATGGGATTAGGAAAAAATTAGAGGAATATTTTCCTCCTGATTGCACAGCAGAGGCAGGATCAACCAGTTTCAGGATCCAAAAGCAGCCCAGCCCCCTGCAGCCTGTTACAGCAGGCAAAGCAGCCCCCAGAAGTGCACCCCAGCACCACCACACACGGGACCACTGTACCTAACAGGAGAAAGGCAAAAACTTCACAATTAATCTTCAGGTCTGCTTCTGAGGTGTCTCTCATTTGTACCAATTAACCACATTGCTGCATTTGGGAGCATTAGAAATCTTTTTACTATTCATCTTTTCATCTTTCTGTCTATAGTTTCTTCAGAGTTTTCAGCTGGTGTGATCTTTACTGCCTCATTCTTTGTTCAGATTAGAATAATTTGTCATTTGTGTGCAGACAGTTTCTTAACTGCTCTTGTGTTAGAAATAACCTTCACAGCAATATTGGTTCTCTCATCTCCAGGGTCCTGCAAAGCACACAGCTATCGAGTGGCAAGGCATTGAGGATGCAAGGAGACCCCCATAAGGCAATAAATTAAATGTGAGCTCTCTTGCTATGGAAATGGAGGGATTGTACAGTAAAATTGCCCAAATCCAGCCTGCATTAGGTTTAAAACCTGGCTTGAAAGAAGTTCATGGCACCAATGTTACTTTATCATCTGTAGCCTTAATTTCAGTGTCTGGAAAAGTACTTTTTTTTTTTTTTAAGTTATTGTTTTATTGACAGTTTGGGCATATTCACTCATCCTTTTGCATTTTCTTTCCCACAGCATAGTCATTCATGGAGTCATATACTTCAAGGCCGGACAGGAGTACAATTAGGATGATCCAGCTTAGTTGCTGTGTAACAGAGGGTAATGGGAGACCACTCCATGAAACCAGGTCAAATCTACTGGCACTATGTAGGGATCCCCAAGAGTCCCAAAAAAAACTGACTGGGGAACTCTGGACCTGGAATTTTAATTTCTAGCTTTGAAGACTTCACAAAGTCCAAAGGGATTAGATCACAGCAACTTAATTCCAACATTTAAAAGGGTAAAATGAGCGACCTGCAGACCTATAGCACAACAAGCCCTGATGCCAGCACAGCAGAATGGTGCATGAAAGACTATCAGGGATTTACAGGCTAACACGCAAAAAGTGCAAGTCACAATAAACCCTGCTTTTGGTGGAGTTGTCAAAAAAAAAAAAAAGGTAGCTTGATTTGACAAGATTAGGCTTGCTGGATAAGGCAGCTCTGCTGAGAGAGTGCACTTGGATTTCTCCAAGGCATTCAGTTTAGCATCATGTGATATCTTTATTAAAAAAATGCATCGTACGCAATAAGTATTACTGTATACACATTGCATTACAAGCCGCCTGGCACATTTTAGTTGTAGTTGTCACAGGAAGATATTTGGTGTCAGTGCACCTTATAACTAACAGGCTCCCCTGGGGAACTGCTCTTGGGATGAAGTCATCCCCACCCACCCTTTGGAGGTGCAGACTTGGAAAACAAAAGAGTTATTCACAGAGAGGAAATCCCTTCTTTCTCACTAGCACAGCACTTAATGCGTTTGTCACAGCTTCTTTTTCCATTGCAGGCACAAGTTTTCCTAGGAGGGCAGAGGCTGTCCCCCAGCCCCTTAACAAGCAACACCCAGTATTGGTGCATGCATGGCTACAGACGCATACACCAGCCCTCAACTGTACAGATCTCCCCAGTCACACCACAGAATTTCCCACCCATCGGGGATCCCAATCCCCTGTAGCCAACAGAGGAAGTCAAGGGGTTCAGTTAAACTGGTTCTCAAAGGAGGCTTGAAACTCCCATCACTGAAACTCTGCAAGAATAAATTACACAGAAATCTCTCAGGAAGACACAGATGAAGCTGCTCCTGCATGCATTAGGGGCTGGACTAGATGACCTTTTGAAAGCTCTCTAAGCTCCATTTCTACAGTTCCTTTGACTTGCCAATCTTGGGTCCAGTTTTCAAAAAATTAAAGCTCCCGACTTTATACATGCACAGCAAACACAAGTGTAAGCAGTTACATATAAAAATGCCGCTGTGAAGACACTGGATATCCTCACTTAGGGATGCAGTGAGACTGCATATGAGATATTGTTCATTGCCACACACGCAGACACCTGCCCTTATCTACAGCTGACTGAAGACAATACTTTGTGAGCCAAGGCCACTTGCAGCTAAGGCCACTTTGCTCAGTATCCTTTCAATGCACCCTAAATTAAACTCCTTCATCTGTCAGAGATTTCCTGCGTTACCTTAGCCCATTTCCCATCTACAACACAGCTCAACATCTGAACGGGAGACACCACCATCCTCCTGAGACCAGCTGATGGGCACACTGCAGCACAGCAAAGAGTTATGATTTCCCTTCTTTTGTCCTCCAGTGCATGTCATGCTCTGCTTTCTCATCACTGAGCCCTGGAGTTCTCCCTTAAATCACACACAGCAAGAAAACACCCATGGAGAGCAACAGGTTCACTCAGGACCTAAGTACTGTCATTCACCACTCTGGTTCAGCGTGATGCACGCAGGCAGGCTGAGCTGGAGCTTCTCCCTTATTGACGGGACATGTCCTGGTCCCAGGCTACTTCCCAGGAGAAATGACAAACCATCTCATTCGTTGCAGCTGCACTTGCCCTAGCTACCAAAAGCAGCAGATACCAAGGGCAATAGAAGTGGAGGACAGCAGAAGGCATGTCTACTATCACCATGATGCTCATGGGGTCTTAGTACCAAGACTCGATTTTGATACCACAGGATGCCTACTTCTTCCAAAACATCCCAAAACAGGGTAGGGGGAAAAAATCTCCCCTCTAGGATAAGCCTGCTTGCTCTTTACTGTCAAGCCTAGCGGAAGATGGATGGCACTTAGAAGTCACTGGTCAGAGAAGGAAGAGGGTCAGAGCACAAAGGCCATCTGTTGGCATGTGAGGCCATCAGCTAAACAAAGAGGGAGCAGGTCCTGAGCACCAGGACCATGCTGGGAACCCTCGGGGAGCTGTAGCCTTCATCGATCAAACAGAGGACACATCAGCATCCATCACAGTCCCCAGCAAGGGAGTAGCAGGCCCTTGAATGCATGCAAAGCATCACAGCAATGGGATTTTTCTCAAGTCATGCGCCTGGAGGTGTGCAAGAGACATTTGCACCTCTACCACTACTTTGAGATACGTGTGTATGTGCAGCATACTGCAAAGAGCCTCCTGCTGCAAGCCCCTGGGAGTGATTGCTAAGCCCTGCTGGCTGCTTCAGCTTTTTGGGCAGCCCACATGAATTACATGACTCAAATCCTGGACAACGCGAAAGAGATTTTGTGGTATAAATACAGTCAGCCATGGCCATCCCAGGCTTCAGCAGCATTATATATAACCAAGGAGGAATGCGGGCAGCCCTGTCCATGCATGCCTAAGGAATTATTTTAAACATGTTCAGGGGATTTAGAGCCAGCGTTTATGAAATAGTTGAGGCGTGTGGTAAGAAGTGTAACAATTAAAATGCTGATGAATAACAGGTTAGGTCCGTGATGCTGGCTGGAGGCCTGCCAGCACCAGGCTACTAGAGGTGCAGAGCAATCACCTCGGTGTGACCTGCAGCAGGGAGAGGGCACCACAAGGCCCTGGTGGTGGACCTGGGAGGGCTGCACATCCCCATCCCTCCTCGTGCTCAGCCTCACCACTGTGGTCAAGCTCTGGCCCCCTGCACCAGCATCAGATGGGTTTACTGCAAGGCCCTCTCTTCTCTGCCCTTCCAGCAAGAAGCACAACCCAGCTGTTGCTCGGCTCCTTCATGGTGCAGAGGTCCCACAGCCAAATCAGAGGCACAACCAGCAGAAAGCTAACGGTTTCCATCAGAGCTTGGAGATGGCAGTAGGAGAGTGACCCGCTGTCTTCTCCCTGGTTCTCTGTGGGTTCCATCTCATGTCCCTCCACCCCTCGGTGAACCCTGATTTTCAGAAGATCTGCTAGCGAAGCCTGCTGCTCTGTGCAGAGCCCTCATGGCAATTCATCAGCCAGTTTATCACATCTTTTCCCAGTGACAGCACAGCCAGCCTTCTGCACCGGGACAGAGCTGTCCTCACCTCTTCCCCAGCACAGGAGGGCTGGAGATGTCTAGACCACAAAGGAAGACACATCCTAGAAATGGAGGATTTCCTAGGGGCTTGCAGCAGGAGGCTCTTTGGAGTATGCTGCACATGTATGTCAAAGTAGCGGTAGGCACAAACGACCCCATGGAGACAAGACCCCTAAATAGAAGACGTACCTAACATGCTTCAACCGCCAGTGGGAACCAATCCCCAAGACCAGACTAGAAACCTCCTAAGATAAAAAGCCCTAAGAGTTTGAACATTAGCTCCTCAATATCCACATTTTCTCCCCATAGGTCACGCCTATCACACCACATTTGTCACCAGCATAGAGAAGCTTTGACTTGCAGGACGCAACCACAGGACATGAGGAAGGAGAAGTCTGCTTACCTCTGCCAGTCAGAGACCATGCGCCCAAGCCTGGGGGACTTCCAGAAGAATCCACTGCTGCTGTCTGTGATTTCTCATTTCCAAGGCTAGAGAAGCTTTGCCAGTGCATAAAGTCCTGATGAAATAAAGTGTTTCTAATCAATAACCACTTTGGAAGACCCTCAGATTTTCCCCCATGACACAACCCTGCTGTAGTAGGCAATTGAGATGTTTACCCTTGGCATCTCATGGTTCAGTTTGTCAATACAACATATTAATTTATAACAGAGGATAAAAGAAGAACTGCTAGAAACTTCTGTTATCCCCACTAACATTTCACACATCAGAACTTGCCAGCATCCTTCATTATCGCAGCCTGGGTTGCGAATAATGGCTCCAGATCAGTACATTATCCTATCTCCATTTAACGCAGGATTTAATCCACATGCTTTTTTTAATAGCATTTGCCACGACAGCATTCCCATCAACAAATGAAAGCTGACACCTCACTTTTATTTCAATTCAAGCTAAAGATTGATTTAAGTTTTATTTTTAAACTTACTGACGTTTAAGGACAATTTGATTGCCTACACAGTCACTGGGGCATTACAAACCACAGCTTTTTTTCACCAAGCAGAAGCTAACAGGAGGGAACTTAAAACTTGGTGGTGGCGATTTTTCTTTCAGCTAGAAAAGTCTTCTCACACTGGCTGACATTAAATAGCAAGCACTAAACCCATGCAACTCCATACCGCTTTTCCCTGTAAAGAGCACTCAGCCAGCCAGGTGTCCAGCTTAGCAGGAAAGCAGCACTTTGGGATACTACCACCGCCTCCAAACACTCCCAGCACTCATGCAAAGGGAAAAGGACTTCAAAATCAAATAGCCTTCCAGAAAAGCCCTTTAGAGCAGGCTGCCTCTCTAAGCTCACAAATGCCTTTCCCCCTTCCCACTTCAAGCAAGCCCCCACTACGTATATACCTCTTGAGATGCTCAGCCCTCTGCCAGAGCCACCCACAGCCATTTTCAGCAGCTCTCTTGCAGAACTGCCGTAACACACCTTCCTACATCCCCCAAGCCCTTCCAGCTGGTGCTGCTTCCTCCCTTATCTCCCTTTAGCCCCTGCTCCAGGTGGAGCCAAGCTGGCTCCCTTAAAGGGCCTGCAGCCCCTGTGGTGGCACCAATGGAGGTTTCAGGTTAGAACAAGCCAGGCATCAACATCTGAAGCACCCAAGAGTTTTCTGCTTGGCTCCCTTGGGAAGGTGGGAAGTCAGTGCTGCCTTAGGCAGGACAGGCAGTGTTATGGAGCTTCTTGCTGTGGAGACTGTGTTTTGCATTCCTGATTTCTTCTGCTCTGTTTGCTACACAAAGATTTACCGCATACAGCCTTGCATATCTTTCTACCTCTAGAAGTAAAGGATAATTTTTGGTTCTACAAAACCTGGCTTTTTAGCCCTATAAGCTGCCAGCCGAGTCCCTAGAGCAGCCACCATGTTACCCCCTCCTCTGAGTCAGGGATTCTGGATCCCACCCATCTCCACGGGAGACTGCTCTGATCTGCTGGGGAACTGGGCGTAACACTAGAAGAGGCTTCAGCTACACCATGGAGATTCAAAGCCCAGAGAGATGGAAACTCCAGGGACTGCTATCTGTGGGTTCATTTCAGGCCATCAATAACCCTTAATGATGTTCCCTGGAGAAGAGGAGCCCATGTACGTAACAAAATAATGGACTGAAATTACATAATCAGAATCTCCCTTCAGTACAAAGGGAAAGAGCCAATATATTTCCATGTTGTTATTTTTTCCCCTTACTACAAAGATAGAGCTGTAAAGAGCAGGGCTGGTGCTCTTGAAACCAGTGGGTCTGCTTTGCAAGACTTATTTCAACCTCCTCTCTCCCTGATTCCCACATGGCAAAGAGGCATTACAGTCCAAATGAAGTAATCCTTTGATAAAGTGCAGTCATTTACTTGAAAAGTGTAGTCTTGCCATTAAAATGCAAATGAAATGAGTGCTAATATATTAACTAGGGATAGGAGTTGAAATGGCTCATGACAAGTGCGCTTTCATGTGGAATAGAGTTAAGTGATAACAGTGGGTGTGTAAGAGAAAGTAATATTCAGATGTATATGTTTGTTTATTGAAGATATTAATGAAGGACAGTGCCTGAAGTGTATTATTATTCCCTCAGCTTGTCTTTCTTTTGTCCCTCCCTGGTTCAAGTCTACTATTGAGAGGTTCCTCCCAAGGGGAGTTTGATCAAAAGTCATCTTTGATGAATGATCCGAGTCCACACAAAAGTCTACACAAAAACTGAAAAGTATTTAATGATCTCCTTTGAAAAGCAGCAGAAGGTCCTCCCCAAAGGATATCCCAAGTGCTGCAGTTGGCATCAGAGCTTTATAGTGATTCAGAAAAAAAAAAAGGAAAACCTTGAGCCCTTCCATTCGCTTCCCAAGGATATCTCCTGGGAGCGTGGCCAGCATTAGGGGGGCTCTGGGTCTTCTCTCTCCCTTTCTGCACCCACTGCTGTCCCTCTGCAAGCTGACTACCTTAAGATCCTCCCCAGCACTGGCCCATTTCATCCTGATGGAAGTCCCTAGAAGCAAAAACCACTCAGCCAGGCAGGATATGTTCCTTGAATTACCCCCTTCCAGACTGGGTGCCTCCAGCTTTTGCTGTGATTCCTTGCCTCTCCTCTGTGCCGCAGACCTCCTGCATGAGTGGTTGTGTCTGACCATCTAACTTCAGGCTGCTGAGCGAGACAGCTACAGCAAAGGTCATGGCTCCCACCGCAGTCAGCGCAGGAAGATAGGTGCCTTCCGAGGGCGCAAGAATCCATTTCGGGTCTGCATCACCCATGGGAGAGGTCTCCCTATAGCAGAGCCCAAAGCGACGAGGGGCCTTGCTTGGGTACCTAAACCTCCTAAACCAAAGACATGACCTCAGCCCCAGCTCTGATCCTTTCCCAGCAGTTTTCAGCTTGGGGTGAGGTGGCAGGGCCTGAACCAGCTACAGCCAGAGGCCCATCCGCCAGCCCAGAGGGGAACAAAAGCGATGGCATGGAGAAGAAACAGCCATTCCTGTGCATCAGGCTGGTGCCAGCAGCATGGAAAGCTGTTTCCAGAGCACAACTGCTCCAGCTTAGCTTCTCATCCGTATGCAAAGCACTGCTAATCACATGGGATGCTTGCTTTTCAGATTTGCTTATTTTTGCACTTTCTTGGCAGTTGTCAGCAGAGAACACACCACTTACCGTGCTCTGCCCTGTGCCCCCCCTGCACCCTGAGCGGCTGCTCAGACCCCCCCGGTGGGGAGGGCCTTGCAGAGGACACTCACAGGCAGCAGAAGAGCTCTGCGAGAAGCAGCTGGGAGAAAACACCAATTTGCAGAGAGAGTTAAAGCACCAGGGATGAGATGTTCGGGCCAGAGGCTGCTTCTTGCTCTATCAAGTTAAAAGTCTGCATCCAGGGAGGGTCGGTACTGGGACATCAATATCATACACTGTCAGTCTCACTGAGATCTTATCAAGCACCAGAACTTCTTATATTTCACCCAAACAGGACTGATTTTATCAGCCTAAACCTCATTATGGTGCAAAATCAATAGCTGGAGTTGTACTGAATTGCCAATGATGCTATTTTCCTCCTCTTTCTTGCACAAAGAAAAAGGGAAACAAAGATATTTCTAGAGGATTGTTTCTCCTTGCTAGGTGCTATTCACGCTCAACAGAAGGCATTTTTCCACCTCAGCTGGGCTGTGAAAGCAGAAGAACCCAACCTGTTGGGTTATGCAGCCTGCCTTTGTTTGCTCAATTAGCTGTTGAGCATCACATAACACATCCAGGGCTTCGGTGCCGAGGGAGCCACGGACAGATAACCTCCCAGGGGTCTGTGGCAGGCAGCTGGGGAAGGCAGGCTAAGTCAGCAAGTTTGTACCCCACAGAGAAGCATCCTAAAAACCCATAATTAAAAAAAAAAAAAAAAAAAAAATANAAAAAAAAAAAAAAGATTAAGCGTACTTGACTGTAGCATTTCAGGTCCTCTTGCTGTTTTGCCAGGGATGACCCAAAGCCTCCCCATTCCCTGAGCAGCCCCTGACAGCTCTTTGAAGGCCTGGCCCCGTGGCTGTTAGATTCACCTCTTCCCATTGCCCTGCTTAGCACTTTTCACAGGTGCAGCGAGCAGGGTTCGCACAGAGGAATGCTCTCTGTCCTCCTTTTCCCTTGAAGCCAACTCTGGGTAGGGAGGTGGAGATCTTGCCTTTGACCCTGTTATCTGAAATAACTGCCTGACGCTTTGAAATGAAATCCTCTTGCCATTGCCATCCCTTTCCCTATCTGCTACATTTATGTACACACAGGTTTGTTATTGTAGGGTTGCTCACAAGTGCCCTGGCTTTGTCTCCATTACACAAAAGCTTTTTTCCCATCAAAACAGCCTATTAAAGTTCATTCTCTTGTTGTGAGATCATTGTCTAGACAAAGAATTACAGATTTTACCTAGATACACCTAGTCAAGATAAAACCAGCCAGTCACATCCAGGTAACACTATCTTATCGTTGTTCGCAACGTACACCAAGGTAGGTATCTTCAGTTAATTTTCTCCATGTAAAAACACCTCTCCTTTTGTAGTGAAGACAAACATGAGATAAACACTCTTGATCTGCCTGGATTTGGTTGTTTTTATAAAGTTGTCATCGTTTTCACCTACATTCTGTTGTTCCTTTACTGCTGTAAGCCAGGACAAGACTGCCAAAAACTATTTGCAGTTCTTGATTTGCATAAAGAAATGCAAACATATTCCATCAGCATTGGGAATCATTTGGTTCATTTTTACAAACATTCACAGGAAGGAAACGTTTGCAAGGCCATTTCTGGAAATGAGAATTATCAGGAGCACTCGTGCAGAGGTGCATTTGCAGGCGGCTCCGCGTTTGACTGGGTGCTGGGGACAGCTCGGCGGCACTGCACTTAAAGCCTCCGTCCCCGGAGAGGAGAGGGGAGCCCTCAGCAAGGGCTGCTCCCAGTGACCCCATCCACACGCAGCCGAGCTCAGGGTGTGCCCACCCCACTGCAATCCTGGCTGCAGAAACCACCGTGGCTTGGCCAGCCTCGGGCAGGCTGCGGTAACTCTGCAATCAGTTTAATTTGTTCCTCCCACACATCACCCTGGCATTTCCCAATGCATGGTGCAATATGGGGGCCATGATCTGATTTTGCTCTCTATGTGGTATTTACATGCCTTTGAGCAGCTTCTGCTGGACAGACTTTTGCGTGTTGTCAGGACAGACACATTTGACGCTGCAAGGTGTGATGCAGCAAATGCCTTTGCAAAGACGACCAACGTTTTATGATGCAAACTAAGTTTAGGGATGACTCTGTGAATTCCTTTACGCTCATCCATCTGTACTGAAGTCCTTGATGTTGCCTGCAGCCCCCCAGGGAGTTGAGGGGCTTTGAACCCTTAGACCTATGCCACTGACCAGCCAGATGATGCCAAGCATGTCCTCTAACTGCTTGCTGACTCAGATTCACGAATGCACGCATCGATTACAGAGACAGACAACTGTCTGGAGTACTTTACCGTCTTTGTACAAAGGGTGCTACAAGCCAGTGATGTATTTATTATGACTGCAGTGACAGCAAAGATCCCACAACTGCAGGTTAGGGCATCCCCACACGCCAGCTGGTTACACACATATGTTTCTGCCTGCTTTGTTTTTTGATCCATGCAAGTGCACGACACCTGATCCGTGCCGAAATTAACCCTGCTTCCTCTTTGGAGAAGACAGTTTTCACAAAACCTCCAGATATTCTTGCATGGCCAGAAAATTTCTCTGTGCAGCTTCAGTTGGTATGTGCATTGCAAGGTGCAAAAAGCAAAGAAAGCCTGGAAATATGGGATAAAAAAGGATCAGATCATCTGGCACAGGGCAATTCTCGCACAGAGCATTCACACTGCAGCAGTCAGTCCTTTAGAAATGCTAAGGAGTTAAAACTCTTTGCTCTATTTAATCGGTAGCCGTAAATACCTAGAGATCATGTCAGTGCTTTCTCTGACAAGACCAAGCTGCTTTTGCTGTCCTGAACGAGGGCATCCTGCTGTCAGAGCAGCCTGGCCACCGGATGATTTTGTGTTTTGTGTGTTCCAGGGACCACCGAGCTGTGGCCATTACCTGTCACTGCTCTGCCGTGCCCTGCTTTGACAGCGCTGCAGGAGCAGTAGCGTTTGTACAAAGTAAAGGAGCGTTGCCTGTGGCTGTGTGGCATTCCCATGCATAGGTGCAGAATTTTCTGAAGTCCAAAAAGCAAAACAAAACAAAACAAAAACAAAAAACAAAAAATAAAAACAAAACAAAAAAACAAAAAAAAAGAAAAAAAACAACACTTTTCTCAGGAAAACATCACAAAAAATTTCTGATGTGAGAGTGCCTGTGTGGGAAGGGAAGCACTGAAAGGCAGAGAGGGAGGCAAACAGCAAAACTGTGCATTTCCCCATGGAAAATTTTGATTTTGCAAACAGGGCGCTTTCCTTTAGATAATTATGCCAGTGGAAAAAATCTCCAGCTCTAGCTGTAGTACTTATCACAGTGCTGGCACTTAATGATACAGCCCATGGCAGCAATCACTGTGGCATGCTGTTGGAGGGGATTTTTATTGCAGTTTGTTGTAGTGTGGATTGCAGTGGAATAATATAACGTACTTTGAGCTACTGCCGATTGCAGAAAATAAAATGTCTCATTTGGGACCGAGGTACAGTGATATAAAACCAGAAGAGCTCACATTTGCAAAAGCATAGAGCTCCAGCAAGGTGGCGGAGGTTTCTCCTGGTGTAAGACAGAGCAGAGCCTTGCCTTGCTTGAAAGAAACACCGCTATGCACTGTGCAGAACAAGCTTTTCCCACCTTCTCCACCTGCTAGGGAACAGTCCTCTGGCTTCTCTAAACAAAAACTATATGTCTGCAGCATCCACTATATGCAATTAACCCTGCTTAGCGTTGACCTGGAATTGAAATTTAAGCAATGCTCCTACAGGCTTATAAGCAGCGCTGGCTTTTTGTATGCTGCCTCTGGTCACGTTTTGAGCAAAAACAGCTTGGAAATCTTGTGGGAATTCATTGCCCCCCTTGCCACTCCTTCCCCCTCCACTGCTTTGGAAACCTCCCCTTGGCTGGGCTCGTTTCAATGGAGCCCAAGCGAGACCGACAGCACTGCGCAGTTGTTCCAGCTGCTGGAACACGCTCAGTAACCTTAGAAATGAGAGAAAACAAACCTGGGAGTCCCACAGAGCTGGTCTTAAGGTCCCCATTCATACCCAAGCATAAAACTCACAAAATGTGCTTTACAAAGCTCAGCCCCTCTTCCCTACCCCCATTGCCCCATCTGTCCAACCCACCCCGTGGCAGCCTTTTGGGGCCAGATCCGGAGCGGTGCCAAGCACCAGGCTGCTCTTCGTGGCTCCACAAGGTGCTTGGCTGTGCTGGAGGTGGTGCTGAGCCCCCCCAGGATCAGGCCCTGCCAAAAGATGGGGGCCAGTGGCGGTAGCACTAGCAACAGGGAGACAAAAGTCAATTGTTCGGCAACAATTCGGAGGGAGGGAGCCCTGAAGTCCCTCCAAGCCGCGTGATTTATGGCTTGCAATAATATGTTTTGGAGCACCACAACCCAGAGTGCTGTGCGGCGTGACCTGTAAAAATAAGTCTATTAACCCTAATCAATCTCCCATTATCCACCCTCGCCCACAATTTAGCCAGCAAAGGAGTCGTCAAGGCCTCTCAACTCGGTTTGAACTAATCCCATTGTCTTTCCTAATCAGGGGCCATGAAAGAGGAGCGGCTTCTCCGGCTTCTCCGCAGTGCAAAATTATCGCTCTCTGTTTTTTTTTTTAAAGTAGGAGCGGGGTGGGCTCTCCTCTTCTCTCTTCTTTCATCTTTTAATGAGAAAATGGAGAACTGTTTTCATTTGGAATTGCCAGGGCTAATTGAAGCCTGGGGCTGTGGTCAGAATGGGGGGCCGGTGGGTATCAGTTCCCAGGGCACAGGCGCAGCAGTAGGTGAACAGCTCTGACCAAACTTCCTCTTGCAATTAGTAAGAGCATTTATTTGGATTAAGCGGTCTATTACAGAAGCTAATTAAGAAGTTTATCAGTGGTTGGATGTGGCTCGGAAGGGGCTGGCTCGGCGCCGCAGCTCCCCTCCCCACGCCAATGGGGAGAGCAGCTCCAGCCTCAGGAGGACAAAGGGACCTAGCGTGTCGTTGTACGGCCCGATGGGAATGGGCTCGGCTGAAAATGTTGCTTGAATCCGGACCAGGAAAACCAGGAATACAAAGCTGCTTTCTGAAGCTTTTTCTTGCCTTCCCACCCCTTTCCCTCCGCCAAACTTTAAAATAAATAAATAAATTGGAAGTCCTATCAAACTGTCAATGCCCCGAACAGCAGTAAATCAGGAAACCCTACAGTGTCCCCTGTTGGTCCCTTGTGCAGCAAGGGAAAGCTCAGCTATAAAAAATGTGCTCCATAGTGAAATATCCACAAATTTAGTCCAGCAGCTAATTAATATTCTTTTGCTCTTTTACATTAATCAAAAAGGAAAAGACAAAGAGGGAATGTTATCTTGCTAGAACTGAAAACAACTCTCACAAAATTCCCCCCTTTCCGCATGAATTAGAGCGGGAGCAAACACACCAGAGGGCTCTAGCAGATCTTTCAGGATTAATTATTACATTCACTAACAGTTCAGCATTTTCTTGTAAAATTAAATTTCTCAAAACCCTCTTGTGAGCGCACAGACCTGTTGCCACCTCCCAGTGTCCAGGGCCAGAGGACGAGACCTCCCATGGCTTCAGCGGGTTTCTTTTTCAAGGGCACATAAAAAAAAAATTCAAATGGGCTCTAAGCAGAGGGAGCCACATCCCCACCACCACTGCTTTCGACTGAATGCGTCCCCATAAAGCTGAGGACAGAACGGTTCCCGACCCAAGCATCTCCCTCGCCCCGGCACGCTGGTGGATGAGTTTCAGCACCACTGTGGACCAGCACGGACTGATGCACAGTGCAAGGAGGGGAAAAGCGTCCTATGCCTGCAGATACCCGCGTACAGCAGACAAGCTTTGGGGTATGAATGTTCCTAGTTAGGAAGATGGAGAGAGACAGCTCATTTCAGTACTGCTCTGTCTCACCAAAAGCATTAAGCTCGAATCAAGTCATCTGGATTTCGCAAGTCTTCCGAGGGCCCATGTCAGTGCACGATCACCTCTGGTGGGATCTGGGCATTTAGCGACAGAACCCCAGGTGACCAGTCAGAGTGAGAAATTGTACCTATTAACGGAGGTGGGGGCACAGGGGCTCTCCAGGAGTGACAGAAGATAACAGGTCCGGCCCACATATACCCACAGACACCCCCCCCCGCCCTACACGTACTTCAGATGCTTTCACACATGGGATTTGCTTTATATGTACAGGTGGGGAGGTAAGGATAATTATGCCTGCCTATGCAATGTGCTCAGTGTATGTGTCGAAAGAGAGGAAGGCACCGACATCCTTTCTAGAAGGGGTGCTGAAGATGCTGTGTGTTATGGATTGGGTACGTTATTAGATTTATTTAATGAATTAAGATCCTGACGTGTTATTTACAGGATGTCTTTGGAGATAAAGCTGTAACTCATGGCCTGCCATGGGAAATTCACCGTACTGAGGCCTTGAGGAAAAAGCATTCATTTTTTTATGGTGTCTGTTGGGGAGGGAAATTAATGCTAAGAAGGCAGTGATAATTTGCTGCTTTATAGGACTGAATTATCACCCTGTCAGCACTGAGACAAAAACCCTGAGCCATGAACAAATACACCTTTACACCTGAAGCTGGTTTGAGCGGCTACGGTGAGCTCTCATCACTTTGTGTCAGCTCCGTTGTTCCAGTAATTAATTCTGAAGGCTCATGGATTTCACCTTGTCCTTTCACTTGCTGGGCATGCCTTCATTTGGCATTTTGGTATTCCAGGCTCCTTCTGCAGGCTCATAAATCACACGCAAAGCCTTCCTGAAAACAGAAAGAGGATCTGTTCTCTTCTTGATACTCACGCACAACTTCCCAGAGAGTTAATGCAAGTTTGGCACGTGCATGGGAGAGGTGGCTGCACCCCATGGACCTAAAGCCGCCGACATAGAAAAATAATTGCAAGAGAAACAGCTGTCCAAAAAGCAGGAGTACTGTGTCTTTGGATCAAATATGTTATGCCGCATTACAAAATTGTGTTATTTAGCATTATTTCTTCTGCATTTGCTGAAAGGTGAAGTCCTTACCTGTGCTCTGCTTTTTTTCTCTCCATTTCTTACTGTCACTTCTCCCCACCACATTTACTGACAGGATTTTTCTCTAATTGCTCCCAGATGTTGAAGAAAGGTCTCTTGTCCTGTAACCATACCGGGGCCTAAGGGATACGAAGCAAGAGATGGGGTGGTAAAAGACTTCCATCAGTGAGGATGAGGTTGTGGGCCTCAATCTTCCTCTTCCTCAGGTGAGCTTCCCTACCGATGGGCTTGTGCATCGCCTGAGGCCTTCTGGTCTTCCACTCTGAATGTTCAGCACGAAAAGGTAAGGATTTATCTTAAGCACAAGGGACATACCTCTTTCCTTCAGAAATAAATACAGCTGCTGTTGGTTTCTCTGAAACGTGGCTCTGGGCAAGAGCTTCTCCGCTTCCTTCAGTGTGGGCTCTGGGCTGTGTCCCACCTGGAGTGCATTGCAGAAGGGGGACAAACTGAGCCCCTTTTGTGCTAGGAGGGTGAGCTGGTAGTTGTGGAAGATTCAGAATACAGTTAAAGCACCCGTGTAGCTGCTCCCAGCATCCTCCAAATTATGTACAATTGCAGAACTACACAGAGGGGCAATCAGTTTTGCTCTTCTGTCAAGAAGCAAGGTATAATTAAATATCCAGGGGCTTCCACAAAGCACAGGGACCATGCTGGATGAGGACAAGGCATTCCCATTTCCATGTCCAGGTACAACCCCAGCAGCTCAGCTGCCCACTGGTGGGTGGGATTTTCCAGCCGTCGGTGTTGGCCTGACGCTGCTCCCTCGGCAGGGAAGCAGCCGGGTGAGCGGTGTGTACTGTGGCTGATGGCACCTTCAGCGGCAAAGAGACATTTTACTTGCACAGGCAGAGAAGACAACCCAGGATTGTTGCTCAGCTTGTTTTCCAGGGCACCAGGAGCTGGGATGTCTTCCTGTTGTTTTGCTGTTCTACAGAGCCACGAGCTCTGATAGAGCTAGCTGGAGCTGATCAAACACTTTCTGATGCCTTGAGTTGTACCTTTTTCCCATCCCCTGGGTGCTCATTCATCAAAAATGCAAATTTTTCTAAACAGTGCCAGTTGCAACAAGCCAAGCAGCATTTAAGAAAAGGACAGTTTTGACATTTTTGAGTTGCAGGGTGCTTCACTCAACACCACTTCATCTCAGACCTTTCAGGCAGTTTTACAGCAAATGGCTATGAAAAAAATATGCTTAAGTAGCTTATTTTGATGTGTTTTGTTGTGATGAGCTATTTTTCATGTTTCAGGATTTGAATGTTACATACCTATTTGGAAGTGGAGTCCATTTCAAACCCCTGGAAATTCTTGCATGGGAAAAAAAAGCCGTCTTCCACCCAACCCCAGCAGCAGTGGGGGATTGCAGAATGACCGTGGAATTGGAGGAATGGCGGCTACCCACTGCTCAGGAACAGGGGACAATTGCACTTCATTCATCAATATTTTCAAAAGCTCTGATATCCCCGGATTCATGCAGCTGTAGATGGGTCGTGGGTGATTATTTGTTTTAAAAAAGACAGAGGGACAATGCTGTTCAGTCCTGAAGTCACTGAAAGATTTTAGGAAATTTGGCTTCTAGGGCGGAAGAGAGAGAGTGTGAAAGCCAATTATACAGCCTGGCTTCTCCCTGAGTAGTTTCCATCATTCCCATTTAGCTTTTATTTGTTCTGTAGGAACTCTGATTATAAATGAGAACTGGGCAGCCTTCAAACACATTTTTAGACAGCCTGCCTCCACCAACAGGACAAAACTCAGTAATTTGTTTGTGTGGCTGGTGACCATGATATCATTTACAATGTGCAATCCTTTTCTCCATACAGTACCTCTAAAAGGGTCTTGCTTTATAAGAATTACTGTACAGAACAGGCATTTCATAGCAAAAAAAAAAAAAAAAAAGCTCATCTGCATAAACAGGGATTGCCCCAAACCCAGGAAGCAACCCCCTCTATCAGCACTAATCCACCCTCTGCCCCATCCCTATGCATAGCCATACAGCCATTAAAAACAGGTATATATTAAATACTAAAAATAAATAATTTAACAGCACAAGATTGCATTAGCCCACTCTGCAACTTTCAGTCTCACTCAATGATTACTGAATGTAGTGCGCAGAGGCAAACGTAGCTATTCAGGGAGGCATTTAATTTAATATCTCAGTCCCTCTAAAGTCACTGGCAAGTTTTCCAAAAATTTCAACAGGATAATGTTTATCATTAATCCTTATTTCACCACAATATGAAAGTAGTCACACTGCTTTATAGCTGCATCTGCAAAGCTAACAGAAACCCCAGGTGGGTGTCAGAGATGTGAGAAGCAAGCAGGGTAAAGCCATCCCAGCCCTGCATCGTCACTTTTCTGCCTATCCTCTATTCCAGCAGCCAGATCTTATTGCATCATGACACCAAGGGATTCCCATGTGTCCCAGAAGAAACTCAAGAAAAAAAGAAAAAACAGTCACCGCTCCACGAGCAGGTCAAGGTCTGACTATCCTTCAGCCACACGTCCCATTCATCATCACTCCCTGCCCAGCTCAACGCTCAAACACTATCTGATCACCTTTCACGCAGGAAGAAATAAAACAGGATCCAGGAGAACAAGAAAATGGTGATCAGCAGGGGTTATCCGGATAGCAAACACTGCATCCATCCATCACGAAGACAAGAATAACTCCGACGCTCTGTGTCACAGGATTGCTGGGAGCCACTGAGCGGCAGCACCCAACGAATGCCCAAGCACACAGCAGTCTGCAATTTCGGTGTTTCCACGTGCTTTCTGTGGACTGCCTGAACACTGATTTGTCTATAATGCAGCACCACAGTCCTTAAACTTACATACTCCACTTCACTGCAGGATTTTAAAGGCATTTGCAAGTGCTATGGACTGTTATGACCTTCTGCAGAGCTAATCCGCTTTTCACATATCAGGCTTAGAAACCAATGCACAATTACAAGGCAGGCTTCCAAAGCACCTCACTGCATGCAACCCAGATGATCCCTCTCCAACCTGCAAAGGTCCAGCATTTCTTCAAATTGTTAGGGAAGTTCCTTCCCTTGTGCTCAGGGCTGCCCTTGAAATGCAGAGTTTGCTCCGTGCTAGTGAAACAGCTCCCATGGAGTGGGAGATTGAGTGGAAAATGGCCTGGGTTCAGGGTAACAACAGCCCCGAGCACGGCTGCAACAGAATAATTCATCTCAGAGACATTTTTCCTTGTCAGAGTAAATGTAATTATATACGTGATATAAAGGAATAGCTCCCTGAGTGGAGAACCAGTTAAACCTGACCTGTGTCCCCAACAATGACTTTCCCTGTGAAATTTCTGGTGTCTAACAAAGACTGAGCTTCTGCCGGCTTTCTCCTAGTAAAGCCATTGCTAGCGTCTCCCTCCTGTCTGCCTGCTTGTTCTCACATAACAGGAAAAACTCCCATCTCCAGGCCCCCAACCTCTCTGACATACATTATAAGGGAGATTACAATTGTCAATGGCTTCCGAAATTCCTGGCGAAAGGAGAGTGTTTTCCGTTTGAAAGCCCTGAGGTGTTTTGATGTTCCCCTCAACTGCCCACCACCCAAAAAAAGTGGGGAAAAAAAAGGAAACACCTGATGAGTAGTACAGCAGATCAGGCTGCCTGCACTGAAAACACGGGATACAGACGACTTGTATTTTTGCTTTTTCAATTTAAGACCCAGGATTTGGCTAAGACTCAGGAAGGCTTGCTGGAAACCAAACAGAAAGGGCTTCTGTCCAACAGGGCAGGCTCTAGATCAGGGCTGTCCAATACTTTGGGCAAGGATCCCGCTAGATTTCCAGCAAAGAAGCAAAAATCATTCAGCGCAAGACAAATTTTGCAGCCTTGTCCAGCTTCAGCTAACGACACTTATTGAGTATGTGGACACTGAATGCCCTAACTGGAACCACTTCCCACGCTCACACAACGTTCCATCTCATTGCTTCCCATGCTTTCCTCTACTCCCGTCCTCTGCAGAGGCAGGACAGAGCGTGAAGAAATCACCGCTCTCAGCCTGAAGATGAGAAGTTAGGAGAGAAAATTAGGGGAGATGCATGCTCTTAATGGGTCAGCAAAGACAGGAAAGGGAAACCACCTCCAGCCTGGTATGGCAGAGCCAGGGGTACCAAAAATCATAGCATCTGGTATAAGCTCCCTTTCCAGCTCCTCCCATTCTCAGCTGCTCCACATAGGCACTGGGCAAGGAAAACCTCCTGTATGTTGGATTCCTGATTCGCACAGGGATGGCTCAGCCCTGCATGAACACCATGGGAGCAGATATACCAGTGTCCTACCCCAAGAGAGAAAAAAATTGAATGCACACAACCTCTAATGGAGATTTCCTGAAATTCCCAGAGAATAACTCACAGAAAGCTGGTGAGCTTATAGACAATAGACATTCCTCAGTAACTCTTTATTCTTACGCATCACTAGTTTCTGAAGATTTATGTCCAGATCTTCAGCCCCAGACATCCCTAGGTCTTTGCTGGAGCTGACATCCCCTGTGCCAGCGCAGGGCTCATCCCTTGCTTCAGCAGGGTGCCCATGGGGCGCGCATGCAGTTGACTGGAAGATCAAAGCCCGAGTGAGGGAGCGCTGTGTGTTATTGAGGCAGTCTAGCTAGCTGATGCTAACCACATGTGTAAATCCCAGCAAAAATGCTTGTGACAATAACCTATTTGCTAAAACTTGCTCCTCTGAACTTTGAATGCTTCTTTGTCGATTCATTTTGTTTTTGCAGCCTGGCCCGACAGGCTGGGCAACCGGCTCAAAGCCTGCCTTTGGGCTGCATTTTCTTTCATCGAAATCCCACCTACCTTGTTTCATATGTTTCTCCCTCCTGCTTTTCCCCACTTTACACATGTCAATTCTTTTGGAGTTAAGGGATTCACTGGTACATGCTTCTTCAAAATGCAAACCAGGGATCATCAGAATTGCAGTTTTTTTCCTCTGTAACATTAATTTGATCCTAAACCTTGGCCTGGTTGGTCACAACTGTTTTTTTGCAGGCAGAAACACTCTCCCTGAAGCTTTCCCCAGCCTCCTGCAGCTCATGTTCAAGAAAAAATTCACCTGTTAGCCATAAACTGCAAGTGATAAAAATTACTTCCATCTGAAAGTTGTGTTGTGCAGGGAAGATTGGAGGTACCGATGTGCCTTACTGCTGCGCGCACATTACCCAGCCCTCCTGGTACCAAGCTACAGAAGGTCTGAGCTGTTACAGCACATCTTCCCAACATCTTTAATTTCTGCCTTTAGCACTAAGATGCACAATGCCACTCATCAGGGGACAACAATCAGTGACACTGATGCCAACAGGAGGACCAAAGAGGTAACACTGCCCTTCCAAAGAGCAAGGTCTTGTGAGGCTCGCACCTGGTGTTACAGACTCCTGGGAGTGAACCGTCCAACATCTGCAGTGATGTTACAGCTCGACGGATGAAGCGTTTATTCTCCAACCTTCTCCTCCAGAGAGTGACACCACCTTTCCGCATGACCCCACAGCAGCACTCCTAGCTCTAAACACAGCCCTTCTCATGTCAGCCAGGACATCCCATTGCACCATTGAGATGCTGGACAAGTTGAGAATTCAGGTATTTGTTTCTCTAGTCACTGCTGGAGAGATCTACAACATCTAAGAATCAATGAGTCCAAGAAAAAAAAAAACGAACTGGGTCCAACCTCCAGCAGCTGTAAATCAGCATACACAGTACAAATCACCACAGAGCAACCCAACACACGTATCGTCACCTGAGGATCTTACCTGGTAACTTTGATTAGGAGGATGGGATTTTATTAGCAGAAATGAAAGGCATTTACCGTTAGTTCTTTCTGGCTTCCAAATCCAACAACATCACCTCTCCTCTGGAGACAGGCTGATAGAGCTGAGGTTGTTCAGCCTGGAGAAGAGAAGGCTCCGGGGAGACCTCATTGCAGCCTTTCAGTACTTAAAGGCGGCTTATAAAAAAGATGGAGAATGACTTTTTACTCGGGCAGGTAGTGATAGGACAAGGGGGAATGGTTTTAAACCAAAAGAGGAGAGAGTTAGATCAGACGTTAGGAGGAAATTCTTCACTCAGAGGGTGGTGAGGCACTGGCACAGGCTGCCTAGAGAAGGTGTGGATGCCCCATCCCCGGAGGTGTTCAAGGCCAGGCGGATAGATGGGGCTTTGGGCAGCCAGATCTGGTGGGTGGCATCCCTGCCCACGGCAGGGGGGTTGGAACTAGCTGGGCTTTGAGGTCCCTTCCAACCCAAGCCATTGTATCGTTCTATGATTCTGTGATTTTCAGTCAGACTCCTTTGCAAATCCCAAAAAGCATTAATTTGCATCATTGACCTCCCAAATCTGCATGCAAGTACCTAAGTCATGTTATAATGTGACTCAGAAGCACGAAACACAAGGGGATCTTCGTCTCCCACAGTCCCATCTCTTTGCACCCCATCTCTGCAAGGACGGGCATGGTTTGTCCTCCTGCCACGCAAACGGGATTCAGCAACCGTCACATAACATTTCTGAAAGCATTACCTACTGCTGCCACCATGGATTGAAACACAGAGGGAGAAGGAGGAAATTCAGGAGAGGCCAGAAAGTAAAGAATAATTTAGAACATTATGGAGATGAAAAAATAACCTAATTGATTTAAAACCAGATGAGCTGCAAAGGGGAAACATTAACTGGCTAAGCAGCAAGGAAGCAAGGGCTGGGAGGCGGGGAAGGTGGGCTCTGCTTGATACTGGAGGGGATTTAAATGGAGCAAGAAGGCAGCAGAGGCTGGGAGAGAAACGCACCCCTGAGCCAGGGCCCTTTAAGAGTGGTTGCAGTTGAAATGGAAGAATTAAGAGCACAGCAGCTGAGGACTGGAATAAGATTGATTTAAGACTAGATACAATTTAAAGGCAAGGCAGAGGTGGAAGCAGAGGCTGGAATGAAATCAATTTACACCAAGATGCGATTTAAACTGATGAACTCGGGATGTGAGAACCAGGGCCAGGAGAGGGAAAGGGGGATGGGGAGGCAGCAGGTGGGTCTGGGTGCTGCTGTTGCTGGGGGAAAAAGGGCTGGTCCTGAAAGCCTGCACAGAGCCCAGATTTGGTGCAGCCTGCCCTCACGAACTTGAATAATCATGAGGTACAGAAGGACAGGGTTTGACTAATCCCAGCTGGCCTGGTGATACCTGAAGTGCTGCTTATCCTAAACTGTGATTATCCTTTAACAGTGATCCAGGGCTCTAAACGCTATTGTGTATGAGATGGGCAAACCTGGGCAAGCAACCATGAAAGCTGCCTCTGGAGGAGCCAGGCACCTAGGGGCAGGTCACAGCTCTCCCTAAGCTCTTTTCTAAAATCAGGAGCTTTGACAGAACCTTGCTCAATTGTTTTTAAATTAGGTCTCATCTGGACATATTTACAAAGACTTATTTCTGAGGTTTCTTAAAAACAAAGAAGTGTACATCTGCTATGAAGGGGCTAATTTTTATTTCTACTCACTATTGCCATTCCTATACCCAAGTTTGGCCACACAAAGGGAAGTGCCAGAAGGACTGAATTCAGCCAAGATTTAGTGGCTTTCCAGGCATGCTGAGTAAAAGCCAGCAATTCAACATCAACCATATTTCCTAGGCTGCTGAGATGTGGCTCCTGCAGGTACCTAACTGCACTCTTGCTTCAAGGTTGCCAGTTGCTTTGGAGGAGCTGTGGGGCATCGAGCCCTGTCTGCACCAGCAAGACCCTTCTCCAGGAGGTGAATGTGTGAGCAGAAGGTCTCCGGACTCCTTGGAGGGTCAGTGGGTAGAAAGTCTTCAAGCAAGAGGCAGCTCGTGTCAGCAAGCCTCAAGGAGCAGGGCAACTTCCAGTGCCCCTAGAGGTTTTTGCATTATTTGAAACAAAACGTGTTCAGAAGTGTCGGTGGATTTGTGAAGGAACATAGGCTTCAGCAGGATTAAGGCCTGGTTACGCTGTGTTAAATGGCATTGTTTAAAAATTCAAGTCAGCCTCATGCACCACCATAAATCAAGAAAGTGCCACCAAAATCCGTGTTGGTGCAGAGACGTGGAAAGAGCCTGACTGCAAACAGGTACCGGACGTGGAACAGGAAAATGATCCCTGGGATGAGGTGACCATGGATCCAGGGAGTACAATGAGGAGAGACCTGAGTGACCTTGTTCTGCCCTTCCCATGGCACCTACAGGGGCTTCGCACCTGCTGGAAATGAGCTAAAACACCTGATCCTACTCTTGCTTACATAGGTGTGCATCAGGAGCAACCTCACCTGCAGGCCAATCGAGATTGAAACTTAAGAACCCTGTGCTACCTTCTTTTGCCAGTATTAGTACTGGCATTAGTACTTCCCTCTCCTGCTCTCTTTTGAGGGAAAGGAGGAACATGCGTTTCCACCCTCACCTCCAATGAGAATTTTTACTTTTTTTAAAAAACACTCCAGACTTTTCCTTTCTAGTTACTATTGATTTTTTATTTATTTATTTTGATGGGGCTGTAACAGCTCCAGGGTGGCAACAGGGGAGCTATGCATGACAGAATAATTGCAGTGCTTTAGAAGGTCCCTTCTGCAGTGTGTGCCTGTGAGCAGGAAGCAGCGTGGGTGTGCAATGTACAGGAGATGCCCTATAAATAAAGCAGGGGATTGCCTGGAGGAAGAACAGGAACAACAAAGGCTGCGCAGAAAAAAGCGGCTGCAGAACATAATGTGCTAAACCTGAAAATCAGCAGAGAATGGACTGGATGTGAAAAGAAAATAAAGACAAAGAAAGCCTAATACCTTAGGGAGGGGAGACGTTTACATTGCTAAGTCTTTTATGGAAACAGAAAAATTTATTTTAAATGAAGGCAGGAATAATTAGCGGTCTAACTAAATGCTTGCTGGGCAATCTGGATGTAGTTCAGGAAGAGCAGCGGATGCTGTATGTTATTCTTGTCAAGATTTAAATTTATTCTGTTTATGTGCATTTCAACAAGGAACACCGAGACTAAACGAATGGGCTGGTGGCAGCATGTGGGGGACATACCAGCCTCTCCAGAGACACACACACAAGTGCTGTGCGCTGTGAACTTCATCCCCCAGATTACTGGAGGTTTGCGGGCCCTGGCAATAAGAGACATTTTCTCTTGCCTCTGTATTATTCACTGTGATTTGGGTCTGGTGAACAGACTGGACAGCTTTTGGGTGAACATGAAAGGAGGTGGTGAGCAGCCATCTCGTTGCTGACACATTTGTGGGTTGGATGTGCACCTGAGCAAGGCAGCCTGGATCCTCGGGGTGAAGCACACACCATGCGATTGGCACGTGAGAGCTGGCAGCCAGCACATGAGAAAGGGAAGTTCCATCTCCTGCAGGAAGACCCAGCTAGGGTCAGGCCAACTTGTCTGCAAGGTGCCAGATGGACAGCAAGGAAAACCAAGGAGTGGGGAGAAGATACAGGTAGCAGAGAAGAGCTACAAGCGTGATATTGAGTTGGAGTCCCCACACCACGGTGAGATTTAAGGGATTCCATGGAGGCTGATGCCTAAGATAGCTTGTTTAGTCAACTGAAAGCCACCTCATACCACCTTCCCTGCAACCTTCTGCTGAGGAATAAGAACACAGCTGGATACATCCTGTTTGCCTGTGACAATGCAATTAGGCTCTTTAATATCTTAGCAGTGAGGTGGATGGAAACAAACCCAAGACAGTGCAAGTGCTATTTCTTTGGATTTGCAGTGTGTTGGCTGAGAAATGGAGTCTCTCACTACCCAGACCCCACCTCTTGGGTCTTTAAGAAGCAGTAAGTGTCCTTAGAGAAGGCAAGAAGACAGGTACTTCAGTGGGTTGGTGGCCTTGGCCTCTTCAAGTCCCCGCTGCTGCACAGCACTGGGTGAAGCACCCCCAGAAAGCTTCTCCCAGGCTCACTTCCCACCAGCTCCCATAGAGCAGAAAGTAAATTTATTATAAACAGGTCCAGTACCCCAGCCTCGCACAAAAAGGCATTTCAGGTCCCTGCGGGCAGAGGGGCAATACATGCAAGGCAGCAATGTGCAGAGGGCTCAGCAGCCATGCCTGAAACACGCTAACGGGGGGCGTGGGTGTGTCAGCACGCGTGCATAAATACCCACTGTTCGCCACATCCCACCTCCAGTAAATCTATCACCAATCCATGAAGTTGCCGCGCCACCGAGCCTCATAGTCTAGACTAAACAGAAAAAAAAACACAGAGGAGTTTAGCCCTACACGCTTCCCAAAGGATTAGCTGACTGCAGCGGGTAGGTTTGAGCTAACGCAGATCTATGGAGTGCAGCGCAAACAACTGGTGTCAGCCAGCGCAGCGCCGATGTGCAGGGAGCCCTGCCAGCTCCCCAGCCCAGACTCTCCCCGTGGGATGGGGTTAGGACGCATTCCCCACATCAGGGGCTTGCTTTCACGGGTGCTATGCAAGACGTCCTTGTGTGTCTGGGGGTGTCCTCATCCCATCACCCAGGTTGGGAAACGCAGCCACCACCGGCCCGTGCACAGGGCAACTGCATACAGACCCGGGTGACAGCTTTTTGCATCAAGTTGTTTCAACACAAGTAAATAAGTGAACCTTTTTTTCCCCAACACTTGCAAAATAAACTGCTTTAATTTTTTAGTCTCTGCCAGCCTTTCAGTGCCACATCTACTTCGCTTGCTTTTAAAAGCACATTTAACAAAGTCAACAGCAATATTTAAGTCTCTCTCTTTGCTTCTTAACCAACACCCCATCAGAGTACATTCATAAACCAAACACCTTCAGCTGAAGGTGAATCCTTTCACATTCTTGTTTAAAGAAAAAAAAGAAAAAAAAAGGAATTACCTCACTCAGTAGGAAACAAGGGTCAGTTCTCCTCTCCCTAGCAGGTCTAACAAGCTGCTACCCCTTCTTCTCAACCAAACTGCAAAAGTGCCTAGGACTCCCTGAAGTAGAATCTTCTCACCTTGCTTCCCATGGCCTGCAGGTGTCCCACAAGTGGTGGTAGATAGCCCACAGCTGCTCCACAGCAGCCTTCCCCCACCCAGGTGGCTTCACTTAGAAGTGTGATGGAGAGAGTGCAAAGTTATCTGCAAGAAGTGCTGGGAGCTGACAATATCAGGACATTTCAGGTGTTCCCCATGTTTGCTGGGGATTAGCAGGTAAAACATTTAATACCAGGCTACAGAGAGGGATCAACCAGCCCCAAGAACATCTGAGCGTGATGGAGCTCCAGCTTTGGGCTGTCCCAGCCTGGCTCTGGGTCTCAGGGGAGCTGGCATTCATTAGCACCTGGCTGGATTTGGGTCCTCATCATTAACTAGGTCTGGAGTCAAGCCCACCATATTCACTTTCCAGGACTCGTCACAAGCATTAGCCCAGCTCTCTGCACTTTTTAAACTCACCCTAAAATCATCACTCTTGGGGAGATCACAAATCATATGTCTAATGTGTAAAGAAACCACCTCTGTCTTCCCACAGAGATCCAACACAGTTGCCCCCAAACTCCCAACCATGTGCAAACATCAGCAACGTGCAAAGGAGTCCCTCTGCCTTGTGTCCCTTTTCTCGACTTGTGAATGCAAGGCAGTTTTCCTGTCCTTTGTCGTTAACTTGATTTTGAGCAGGCTGAGAATGAAAGAAAACCAGACATTTCCAGTACTTTTAAGCCCCATTTGGTCTGATTAAAGAAGTCTTTAGGAAAAAAAAAAAAAAAGAAAAAGAAAAAGAAAAAAGAAAAAAAGAAAAGAGGGAGAAAGTAATAACTTTTTAGAACTTGTCCTGAATGCAAAGGAAAATGGAGTCCACCGTACGAGTAATTCAGGATTAATTGTAGACTTACGTTATTCATGCACTGCTGGTTGGGGGAAAGAATAAGCACTCTTGAAGTCATTAAAGAAAATCCTAGTAAAATATTACTTAGCTGATGTGTGTAGTCTTACTGGCCCTTAAGGGAATGCGTGCGGCAGAAATGTCCAATTTATAGCTCAGAGTCTGTCTATAAATATGTAGTCCAAAGCTACCTCTCTTTGTAGATACAAGAAGGGGGGGAAATGTTTATCTGCAGGATATTATTGCTAACCTAAGACCATGTTTCAGGAAAGCATCGCTCCTCAGGAAAGCGTGCGGCACATAATTAATGCAAAGTCATTGAGACTGAGATGATGCTTCAGATCACAAGCAGTTTATTTCTTGCCCAGCAAATGCCAATTTGCCTGTGTGATATGTGAATTCAAGCCTAGTTTTTTAAAGAAAAGTTATTTAAATATGTCTGAAAGCCATACTGCTACAAGCGTGCCTATGGGGCAGCATCACTGCACCAATGCGTCTTCACTCCTGGACCATCTGGGCCGTGGCAGCTGCAGGATTTTCTCACTGAAGCCACATAATTTTAGACAACTGGGATGTGGAGAAGAGACTTCTGCTCTGCAGTGAAACCAGCAACCAGTTTGACTGTGTGGGAGGGTGGATTTCATCACAAGCAAGAAGGGCCAGGGGAGGTGGATGAAGGGAGATGCGACCGATCCTGCTGCTGGTGATGTCCCTGCGGCCCTGAGGGACCAGGCTGCTGCTGAGCTGGGCGAGGGCTAGGATATGCTTGCCTGGGCTGGAGCTTGTCCTCAAGGCAGACATCAGGGCCTCTACTTCAGGAGGAGCTGCATCCCCATCCTCCAGGTCCTTGTCCCGTCTCAGAGGGAAAAGCACCAAATATTGGCCACATTTCTGCAGCTCACGCCCAGCTGCTCTGGGTGGATGCATGAAGTAAGGGGGGACGAAAGGCAGCAGCTGAGCAGCAAGCAAACCCCGAGTGCAGTTCCCAGCTGCCATCAATGGATTTGAGGTCCCGGACTGAGCTCGGGCATTTGCTGCTGCCCGATCCCCATTGAGGCTGCGAGCGCCTGGGGAAGGCACAGTGCTGCCAGCCCGCCCTGCCGCGGCTCACCTCCTCCGGCCACTTCTCAGCTGTGCCACCTGCAATTCTTTCCTCCCAACGCTTCTCAGCACTCAGTTGTTGCCATATAAACAAATAGCCAAAGAAAAGAGGAAACAAAAAAAGGCAGCACTCGGAGTATCATCAATGGCTTTTAACCTTAACACTGGGATGACATCAAAAGCATTTATCCCAACACACTCCCATGTCAGCAACTGGGCAAACAAGACGGTTGCTGTAGCTGCAGATCCAGCTTCACGTGTTTTGGCAGAGATGTGCAACGGCCAGAGGAGCTCCAGGAGCCGTGGCTCTCCACTGATGGGTCCTGAGCGTGCAGGGGACAGCCAGCCCTGCTGGCACAGGACGCACATGGTGGGCACAGCACCCTTCTGACTGCAAGCAAAAATTCCTGCGCAATCGGCCCGTCTCTTTTCAGTCCCGAAGTACCTTCACAAATTTGAGCATACTGAAAATATATTATGTCATGGTGTGGAATGGATTTTAAATGCAGCAATTGGCTCACTCTGGAACACTTTAAATACCTGTTAGAGTGCTGCCACATGGCCCAGCAGGGTGTAACTGTGCGTAATGAGATGAAATTGAGCAAAGGAAAATTAAGGCCAAATAACAGGAGCAAATTCCTCAGGAATGAGGTCTCCCATTCCCAGACCACATCCATGCTGGAAAGCCAAACTGCAGGGAGGGTGTTGCAGCGTGCCCACTCCAGCAAAGCAGTCCCACCCTGTAAACCAGAAACCAGGAGAGCTCAGCTCTTATTCTTGAAGCAAGCCCTTCAACGGGGCATCCCACAGCTAACGGTGATGCTGCATGAGGGCTGGGGATGCTGGGAAAGATCAATGGTCTTTCTGGATGGAAAGTAACCCAAAAGGAGAAAAGGGAATCTCCAAAATGCCAGCAAACCAGTTACAGGGCTTCACCTCTCTTTGCTGGTACTTTTAGGAGCATCTGACTGTGCCTGGACCTCCATCCTCACACATACCCTTGGGGAAGGTGTTTAGCCTGACGGGTCCAAACCTCAGGCTTCAGCAACTAATATCAAATTTCACATACTAGATCAAAAGCTGTAAAAGCAGCATGCTACACCCAGGCATGCATATGTACTGTCTGGGACAATTTAGGTCCTATCACATAAGCCACAGACTTCTCCTGTACCCCCCTCAGCTATGGCTCCACAGCTCTCTTGCTGTTCCCCTTAACCCAAAACCAGGCAAAATGTCCTCCTTGAGTCAGGGAATCTGATGGAGCAGCTCTGTCCTTCCTCTGGCTTCACACCTTTTTCTGCCAAAGCTTGTTTGTGCTCTCCCAGGTGTACAAGGGAACAGCCCCCACCTAATTTCCATTAGACATCAACTCCCAGAGTCCATTTTAACAAATACGGACACTTTTGCTGGACTGCCACATTACAGCCCCAAAGCATGGTAGCAGCTGGGGGGGCACACGTGTCCTGCAGAGGTGGGGCAGGCAGGGGTGTCCCAGGGTGTGCTTCCCACCCAGCACTGCTGGAGTGAAACACGCACAACCTGCACAGGGCTTCTTTTGGAGCGGATACCTTGCCTCCAGACCTGGATGGTGCTGAGTGGTTTCATCACCTGTTAAACCCCTCTCAAAACCTGGCTGTGTATTTTAATGTGTTCCAGTTGTGCTATAGAAAACCTTTGTAAAGCACTGGCCAGCTGCCTAGAAAATGACTGAATGAGAGCCCTCTGTTTTCTGGCCGTGGAATAATCGGTTACCTGGCTATCTGTGACTGCTCCACTGCATGTCATCGAAGGACAATTCATTCATTCGTTCATTCACAGCAAACTCCATTAACCTCATACGTGAGCCAAAAGGGCTCTGTATTTTGAAGATGCCCCATGAGTCTCTCCATGACACCAGCTAATTATCTCCTCATTAACAACAACATTAGCATTCCATTTGATATATACAAGTTAATTTGTTAATTGCACTTTAATTACAAAGTTATTAAGAGCTCAGAGGCATTCAACAGAAGATTGCAATTAACACAAGCTGCAAAATTGCTCCCAGCAATTTGGAGATGTTATCGGAAACTGATTCTCTGTGTTCATGTGAAGATGGAAAAGAGGAAATTTATGGGCTGACATCACAAATTCCCTCTGCTCCCTCTGAAGATGCTTTCATTCGCACCCTGGGAAGCACCAAGAACTGCCATATTTAGACACTCTTCATATGACTGACGTCTCCGGCTCACATTTCCAGAAGCTCCGTTCCTCACTGTGCACCCAGCAGAGGATGGGAGGAGGAAGGAATGAAGGAGGCATCCATGGGACTCAATAAGTTGCATGAAGTATTTGGCATCTCACCAATCAGGCCTGCACATAGACACAAACCTGCAGGCGCCCTCTTCTGCTGTGGAGAGGCCCCAGTAAGATCTTATTCCTCCCCAGTGTTGAATTGTGCCTGCACATTGCGCTGTTATCACCTGCACTGCCAAGGATGCTGAGCACCTTCCAGCCATCACTTCAGCACAGCAACTCACATTGCGCCCTGTGGTGCTGGGGAAGGCTTGGTTTTGTTTTACTAAACATCCACACAGGTGAACATTTACATTCCTGGGTGGACAACCTGGGGATGAGGCTGCACCTTGGCCATGCTCCTTCCCATCCCCATGCATGCCAGGGATCTCCTAGGTTGCCTCCAAACCACTGAAACTCTCAATGACTGAGACCAAGACCTCAAACCCGTGGAGCCCTAATGATAAAAAATAACCTAGTGTAACGAGGCATCATGCACTGGATATAATTAAGGCTTTGTTCCTTCCTGACATGCTGGGTTTCACAACCAATACCCTGATCTGCTCTGCTCCTCCTGGAGAAAACCAGGCAGCAGAGGCTCCCTGGGCTTGAAGAGGTTTCCTGTTCTTTTTTTTTTCCTTTCTTTCCATTTATCTGAAGCCTCTTACTGCAGCATCATTCCTTAGATTAGCTGTCAGATCTGCTGGAAAAATGCACTGGTGAATAAGGCCGCTATCCACCCAGCCAGGCGGAGCAGAGCCCCGTCACTCCTGCGTAAAAGGTGCACTGTGGGTGGAAAAAAGTAGGACACTGACCATAGTGCTTGCCAAAGGCAGAAATAAATGATAAATACAGAGGATTTACAGATGGATTTAAGATAAAATTCCACTTTCCTATTAGCCCTACTAATGGCGAATTTCTTAAATGCTTTCATTTTGTAACTTATGAAAGACTGAGTTATGAAATGCCAATTGCACTTTATTAAAAAAGGCCCCAAAGAAATTTTCTAACTTCTTTGAAAAAATAACTTCTCGGGAATAATCACCAGCCCAGGGATTAAGGCATCCCAAAGAACGGGGGAAAGAAGAGAATTACATTCCTGCTAGAGAATTCTATAAAATAGTGTACAGAAACCATGCAGAAAGGAATTTATTCCCTATAAATTATATATGTAGGTAGGCTCATTTCTACAGATCTGTATTATGCGCTTTTCAGCTGGCCTCTGTTCCTTTCATCCCGATACTGCTTTATTGTAGGTACCTATGGGAATCCATCCCACTTTAGCAATATAAAACACATCTTGAAGTATCAAGTTTTGCCTGCCGTTACCTCTGGACCTGAGCGCTTTCCCTGTTGCACCTCACTACGCTGCCTTCACCGCTTCTTGTCCAGGCTCCCTCTGCCTTCCCCAGCTTATGGGGCCAGACCCTTCACCACGCTGACACGCACCAGCTGAGGACAGGCTCCGTGATGGGTGTGTTGCATCAGGATAAATTACTTGATTTCATCCAACTTTACACTTCATAGCTGTAATCATCATTTTTCTCCTCAGGTGA
The DNA here is from genome assembly GCA_013399475.1 of Chauna torquata. Taxonomy (NCBI): domain Eukaryota; kingdom Metazoa; phylum Chordata; class Aves; order Anseriformes; family Anhimidae; genus Chauna; species Chauna torquata. The sequence goes on from VXAL01008009.1 coordinate 265,510, forward strand.
TTCTCATCCACCTTTTCCAAGGAGAACACTTAGGAGGACTTTGGGAATGACATGGAAAGAAAGGAGTTAGAAAGGGTTCCTTTTGAACCTGAACTACACGATCTCCCCGTGCACATCAGGGCAATCACTGCAATGCACCACAGCACAACAGCTAGAAAAGATTTAGTGTGAAAATGCTTCAAACACACACTTTGGTTTGAGTTTCCCAGCAAATCAAAATGTGTCAGCAGCAGTCACCCCCTCAGATTGGTTCTGCACAAGTTGCAGAATTGAAAAATCATTCCTCCCGTTTGTCCCATGGTAAAAGCAGGAATAAGACAAGTTATAAATACAACTCAGACAACTCATAGCAAAACCCCAAATAAGAGAAGGTCCTTTTGTTACTCATTTTGGTGGAGCTGCAGTTCCTCAGCTTTCTAATGCTAAAGCACTGGTGGGCAGAGCAGAGGGAAAGCAGTTCCCGGAGGGGAGGGCATGCTTAAATTTGCTTTGCATTTTGCTGTGCTAAAGGAATCTCATTCCAGCTAGTTTGTAGTTATCAAAGGTAGAAATAATAATAATTACAGTTTCTCCTACATTATTACTTTGAAAAAGAGCTAATTCCAGCAGAAAAGTGTCTTTGAAATGCTAAAAACTATTCTTGCACTCATCAAATATTTCAGTCCGAAGTGGGGGGAATATATTCATAAAATCATGATGTTTCAAAGAATCATCTAGATCTCTTTGGACAAATGCTCAATGATTTTGATGAAAACTGGGGGGAAAATTCAAACAAATACAGGCCAAAGTAGTTCCTGGAGCTCTGCTTGGTGAGGCTTCATGTGCTGGGGACACTCTGTCCCCCCGGTGGGCAGGTCTCCCTGCATTCACAAGATGCAAATGGAAGATGACAAGAAAGGACACTGAAGAAAAGCTAAAAATAGTGGGAGGGGAAAAGGAATAGTTCAGGCTAAGAGGTCACCAAAGGTACAGACTGCAGGGATGGAGCTGGTGGGAGATACCTGGTGCATCCTACACCTAGAGGCTCAATGGACACCGCCCTTCTGTGCTGGCATCTCTGCATGGCTGAGGCTCCTCGTCCTAGTCCATACCTGGGTGTCTTTCTGCAGAGCACCACAGTGCAGGGACCCAAAGGTGTTGCTCTCACATCTTCCCTTGAATTTTGCAGGGGGTAAACAGAGCTGTCAGACACCAGGACTCTGTCCGCACTAAATACTAAGTGTGAATAGTAAGTGCCACAGACTTCCCACGCGCTGGCTGGAAAAAATAGTACCAGTGTTAAATTGTTTGGCACTGCCTCTGAGGGCTGTATTTGAGGCTCCAGGAAAAAAAAAAGGGGGGGGAAGAAAATAACAACCTATAAACTGGTCAAACTTGCCTGTTTTCAGGGGAGATTTAAACACAACCTCAGCTGCCTGAGGTGTACAAGCTGTTTTCAGGAAAAAGGTATGGGATTGAGTAAACCTGAGAGAAGTCAGCATTTCAAGCAACAATGATGTGAAACTCCTTGCCAGCTCCATCAACTGGAAATAGCCAAAATTTTCAATTCAAGACACTTTTAAAGCAGACTAATCTGACTCAATGGAAATGCTCATCCCCAATCATATTTTGAGGGTTTTCTATCAAAACCCAAATGCTTTCAGGACTTTGATGAGTGAAAAGTGAAATATGTCTACAAATCAAAGAAAAATATCAGTAAAACCTATTTATTTTGTCAAAGCTGCTAATTCTCTTCAATTTGAATTGGGAAAGAACTGCCTGAAATGCTTACTTGTTGGCTGCCAAAACCCAGGAATATTCAGTCTTTAGGGTTTAGACAGAACAACTAATTTTATTTGCAATTGATCAACATTGTTCCCCCCAGAAATTGCCTTCATCCCATCTATTCTGAATTGAGCTGGGATGGCTGCGTCTGCCTTAGACCACAAAGGCTTTGGTATTATTTACAAAGGACAGGAGCTAACATGGAGCAGACCCTTCCCATACACCCGGAGGCACACAAGTAGGCAGAAATATACGTGCAACGTGACTCTGGTTATAGCAAAAAGCAGCACAAAAGTAGCTTTTTCAGTCAAACAGTATTGACATGCTACCAGCCATGGACATGCACTTCTGGGGGTTGTATCCAGCAAAAACCTCCCCCACTGCTGGTGCAGGATGGCTGAAGAGATAAGGCTGGTTTGCTGATTTTCAGTGTAGAGATGAAACTACCAACTCTGCTGCTGTCTGGCCCAATTAAACTAAAATTATCAACAGCACAAGAAACGCCACCAGAATGTGAGAAACAGGGGCTAATCCTACAAGCAAACAATTGCATAGCTGACTCAGTGTTGAGAGACCCAGAACCAAGCCCACAGGTCCAACCAGGCAAAGAAAAGCACTGAATTCACCCCCTGGGATCCCAGGAGGTGCCCAGCATGTTCAGCCCCAGGGAGGTCTCTCCTGCTTTTCAAGAGAGCTTGAAAGCTTTTCAAAACCAGCAACACTCCCATTAATGTTTCTGTTTCAGTTAAAGAGGCATTCATCAAAAGTCACTGACAAGTAATCTCCATCCCTGGCCCTATTCAGGGAAGCACTTTGGTCATGCTCTCACCGTGGAATCAGTAGAAACCTTCACATGCCTAAGGACAGGACCACATTCAGCTGACGGAGACCATCAAGGCCCACCAGGGCAGCTTTTGGGGCTGTCGGCTGTAAAAGGGCAGATGATGACCTCTTGCCACCTCCGAACAAGCTCAGCAGCACCCCACTGTCACCTGGATCGACCAGCTCACTAAAGTTTGGCCATACGAGCATCCGGTGTCAGTAGCAGGACCCACTCCTGTGTTTTCGCACCAGTCTTCTCCTCCAGCAGCAGAAGGGGGATGGCCCAGCCCAACCAGGCAGCTGCAGTTTGGCCGCTGCGAGCCGGTTCCCGGGAGGAAAGCGCCTCGGAGCTTGCCCCAGCTCCTGCACGGAGCTGGCGCAGGAATGTGGTGGGAAGCCAAAGAGTTGTCAGGCTCTCTCCCACTGCAGATTTGCCGGGAGGTCTATAAAAATGTCATTGTCTCTCAGCTGCTGGTGATTATATTCCCCTTTACTATGGCTGCTGTAATATGTATGTGTGTATATATATATATATATAAGGGGAATGTCATTTCTGCACAGCACTAGCCTTCCCCTGGCCTTTTTCAAACAATAATAGACTAAATATAAAGAGACAGAAGCCGTTACTTGGCCCTTTAACCAGTGCCAAGGAAAATGAATAATTAAGAGCATATTATGTGCAATGAATTTATACTGATGCTTTTAAGTTAGGACCCACTAAGATCCTTTTTAAAATACATCATTCCCCCTTCATCTTTCATGCAGAGTTCATATTCCAACCTAATACTTTATAGCAGCTACTGTTCAGAACTGAGTTAAAAGAAAGGCAGGCTTTAGGTTTCCATTACATACCAGAAAGGAGCTCGGTGTAAAGGAATGAGGCAGTTAATCTGTTTTGTCTGTATTTTACCTGCCTGTACTTTGCATCTCATCAGCCAGAAAAGATTACTTTGGCATTTTAAATGCAAGCTGCTAGAAACAGTCCTAAAGAAAGAAAGAACTGAAGCACCTACCAGCAGAGGTCACATAAGTTGATGCTGGTTGCAAATATGAGGATGCTATGGAGCGGCTGGCCCCAGGGGAGCACTGAGCTCTCCATCAGAGTCTATGGGCTCAGATCACAACCCCCATTTTTGGGTGTTGGGGGGGACGACAACAATACCACCACCACCACATCTCGCTGTGAATTCTGATTACGCAGATACCAAATTCACAATTTTTTTTTTTTTTAAGAGAACATCGCCATCCTCTTCTGATGCCCACTCAAGGTCAGCACCACCCTCACAGGGACCAGCCTGGCCACACGGGGGGGACTGTCTCCTGCTCATTGTCCACCACAAGACCAAGACCACAGCACGCTGCTCCATAGGCCAGGAGGAAGCTTTAATGGCTGGGAAATCCCAGGGAACCTTGTTTAGTGGAGGGCTGTGGTCTTTAGGGTACTAATTCCATTAAGTGCTTGGCCAGATGAAGATTCAGGAGTCAGCTGTCCAGTGTGGGAAGCAACAAGAGGCTCAGGATGGGCTGTTTACTGAGCTTATTCAAGAAAAGGCTGAGCAGTGACTTGATTACAAAAACTCCAGGGGAGGCTGTGGCACCAACAGGCAAAGTTACAGCAAGTTTTGGTGGCTGTTAACCAAAAGTTAAACAAAACTCTCTGGGAACAAGTGCAAATTCAGCAGTCTTAGCTGTCTCTACATGCGTGCTGTCCTGCATGAGCAGGTTCACACAAACAGTTTGCGGGGATCTTGGGCCTGAATTATGCAGAAGGTCAGACTGGGACAGACTGTAGGGATGGTCTGGCTTTGCACAGTGGGTCGTTGCAAAAGGCATCAGATTAGTTTTATTCCTAACATGAGAACCTAGCAGTAATGCCTCCAGTCAGTGACAAAGAGCACAAGGCCTATATGCAGAAGTTAGTGGCAATGGAAAGGCACAGCACGCCTCTGCTCAGTTGGCTGAACGTTGTCAGAAGCGTTTTCTCCTGCCAGGAAGCATGTTTGGCTGTTCAGAAAGGACGTGACTGTCAGCTGGCTGCTTGCCTTCTGAAACACCTGCTCACCCAGGCCACTGAAGGTATGGAAGAGACCGTAGCAAGTGCAAAACAGACAGAGAAGCCCTTTTTTCACAGCCAGTTCAGCAGCAGCCCCCTGTGATCGGCACACTATGCATCCGTGATAAACATCAAACTGCCATTAATTACAAGTCATTTGTGGTATTTCCCTGGGTAACTCCCCTGCAATGCTCTGAGAAGGTGTATGTGAACAGTCATCACAAGAGGAAGCCAGGGAAGGCTGTAAAGGTAGCGGATTTGTACTGACAATCTACAAAATCCAAGATAACGCCTTCTCACAGGATCCAAAATCCTTCAAAACTTTTCCCTCAGAAGTCTACCGCAAGGCTAGCGAAGGGCCCTCTCCGCCGAGACGTGCACTTCCAAATGCGCGTTGGTTTAGTTCACATAAACGAGAGGGGAAACAAATTGCAGCAGCCTTTCAGAACAGCAATAAAAATGTTCCAAAGTACATTTCTTCTCATTCAAAGAAACATTTGCAGAGCATCATTTGTGACCACCAGGAATCTCCCACTCACAGCCGCCTTTTGGCAGCCCTGTTACAGCCGCCAGCGAGGCTTTGCATTTAACGGCTGAGTCCAGCAGGTCTCATGAATCAAAAGTTGCTCATGAATCAGAGCCTAGCTGGAAAATACAAGTTCATTAAGCCCCCTAATGTTTTGTCTAAAACATCCTCCCTTTAGAAGAGCTCTCATTGAGGTTTGTTTTAATTCTGCTCCATCTTCCCCCCATCTCCATTCAGCCCTGGGAAGCGGCTGAGCCGTACCGACGCTTTGCAGGCTGTTGGGTGAGGAGGTCTAGCCTAAATCATTGCTATTTGTTGCCATCACCCCAGGGAGGCCCCTTCATGCGAGGGGCTGGACAAACAGGGGTTTCCTGCTCGTGTGGGACTCTGGCGAGAGCAGGGGACTGGAAGGGGCACGTCTGGGTTGGATGCCAGCTTAGTGCCGTAGCTCAGTTTCCCCCAGTGAAAGCTGAAAGCACCAAGAACTTCAGCCAAGTTCTCCTGCAGCCCAATCTGCGCTGAAGGTCCTTGCTCCTCAGGTTCCACAAACATCTGAGGTATCTTCTGTGCCCAGGAGAGATGTGGAGACTGGCTCAGCCTCCCAGGAAAATGGTGCTTTGCACAAAGAATTAACCCTCTCATCCCCAAGACAAGGAGATCTTGGATTCCCCCCAGCACCAACAGGTTATGGGGCAATGTGGGGAAATTAAAGCCTCGCTGCTTACTGAGTGCCAAATCCATCAAGAGAAAAGCATGCCCAGGGTGTAAACACCATGCTGCTGAACTCCAACAGCTGCATTTTCTTTTTTTCCTCCAAAACCTCTTTGTAACAAATAAAGTCTTAAGCTACAATTGCTCTTTAGAGAAAGGAATTTCCACCAAGTGAGTTCGACACACAGGAGCAGTATTTGCAGGTACTTGATGGCTCTGATCCCACAGGCATTAACCACACTACTGGTACCCAGGCAATTTTAAATTTCTGTTTGAATATTCCTACAAGTGCCACTCCCGAGTTGATTTAACACCACGGCTGTGGCGTCTAATAGCTCTCCAGTGATTAATAACAGTCATTTGTTCAAAGCTAACAGCCCCAGTGTGACAGTAACAGATAAATTAGCAACATTAAAAATATGCTAAAGAAAACATTTATGTACTGAATCAGCGCAGTGTGTGATAGTAATACACATCAGTTGTGCCAATAACTAGCTATTAGTGATGAGCGCTATATGTTTAAGCAATTTTTGCCCAGTTCTCTTGTAATTGTTCTGACATTGTTCATATTTAACTTGACGGGATGGGCTAGTTCTTATGGACATTAATTTTTTTTTTATGTGCTCAGACAAATATTGCAAGCAGATGGTGGGAGGAACAAGGAGAAGGTATGGCATTGTGTCCCTATCAGTTCCGTTTGTCACGGAGAAGCCAAAGTGCCAAGTAATATTTGGGCATAAATTACAAGTCTGCTTACCACTTTACATCCCTAGCATTAAATGGCATGCAAAACATTTTAATAATGCAAATTAAAATTCTTCTGTTAAACACATCCCGAGATGCTGTGCTTGCTTCCCAGAACTCACTGCACCATGCTCCTGCCCTGGGATGAGCAGCAGCTGAGGGAAGCCAAGACCATGCCCTGGATTGCAGCCCTTCTCCCGGCCGTATTCCAGCCCAGAGAAGAGCTATTTAATCTAAGTTTTGATGGAAGCCTGAAGCTGGCCTGGCGGTGTCCTCAGGGCAGGTGGAGAAGAGCAACGCGACACGTCTCCACTTGATCTCCTGGAGTCCAGGGGCCATGCTCCCAAGGCCTCATAGTGTCACATATAAAGAAACAGCCAACCCAGCTGGGCACATCCTTGCGTTTTGCTCTTATTATCCGCTCATGGAACACAGCAGCTCTAAAGGAAAACTGACTGCCACGTTTTGTTCAGTTCTTTAGGCAAGCAAGAAAGACCTTTCTATTGAAATTACCCATTGCAACAGCATGCCGCTGCAGAAATTTGTGTATTATTAGGATGGATTGGCTTTTATGAGTTTCCACCGCTGATATTCAGGTGTGTGCAATGGGACAGCACAGTCTGCAATTTTTCCCGTACGTGTAACTCAGAGCATGCAAAAGATGCTGCCAGTTACCTTGGTGTTGATACAAACAAGGCTACCACAAGTACTGCTGAAGTGGCAAGATTCCTGAGCAAATCTTACAAGGCAGGCACAAAACCTGAAACTTAGGGCAGAAAACCCTGCAAACAGTCCAAGCCCTGTTCCCAGGGACGTACATACAGCCTTCAACCACAAGAGCAACAACTGCTCCTGCGGTCTGAGAGCAAAATTTGAAGTTTACCTGTGGCCTGTGATCCTGCATGTGCCAGATATATCTCCAAAGGGCTCCAAGAACGGGACCATGCTGTCAACACGCACACACGCATGTGGAAGTTGGATGTGGAGGCTGTGCTGACAGACACATGAGCTCATTGTTTTGAGCAAGTCATTGTACAGCATTCAGCCTCTGCTCAAGAGACCCACTGCAACTGAGATGATCAGGAAATATTTCTCTCTCCTGTCACAACATAATGGACCACTATGATTAGACAAGTCTAATTTCCTCTGAACACTAACACTGCTTCCAAGTTCTGTCTGGCTTTTAGGTGTTTGTTTAAACACTCCCTTTTTCCATTTTGAAAAATTTTTAGGGGGGGAAAAAAAACATTTTCAGCCATAAACTTTTCATTTAGTTGATAAGCAATTTCATATTTAAAAAAAAAAGTGTTATTTTCAGGAAAAATCTCTAACTACCTCCTACCTGGGATGTTCTCCTCCCTGGGCCTCTGGTGGCTTTTGCAAGGGGAGGTCTCAGGCTGCAGCCCATCCACATTGCTGCTGGTCGAGCGGAGCCACCTGCTGCCTGCGCACCCACCGCCAGATCACCAGGAGTGAGCTCATGGGACAGCCATCCCCTTCCCAGCATGACCTCATGGTTTAACAGATCCTTGGCTCCAGCACATGGGAAAATGTGAGCATTTCCCCTTGCTTCTGAGTTTTAAAGTCACAGTTCTCCACCACCCAAGGAAGTGAAGCGTAGCAAGGAGGTAGCACAGACTGACAAGCAGAAAGCCAAAAGACCTTCACCTGGCCCTTGCTGTGATTTATAGCAAAGCGCTTCCTAATCCAGGCCCTATTACTCCCACCTGCAGCCCTGTTTTTCCCACCTGTTATCAACATCTTCTCAGCAAAGGCTTTGCAGCCTTGTCCTGCGTAACGTCTCAATACTGTTACCTACAGATGTGACTGGTTGTCACTGCCTGTTCCAAGGCTACCTGTGCAGAGACATGGAGACAGCTCCCAAAACTCACTCTTGAGTTACACTACGTAAAATCTGGGACCTGCAGTCCCATAAATGCCAGCTAACAGCCCTGGAGCAGTAGAGGAATATCAATGAGTCACCTCAGGGGCAATGCTTGCATCCATTTTATAACCTCTCTTGTACAAGCAAGAGAATCAAATTTAAGAAGATCTGATATGAGGCAGAAAAAGGCAAGAAAGTATATTTACCTAAGGAAAGAGCATGGGAATAATAGATCAGACAATGACTGAGTAAATGAACACTTACAAATTACTGCACTGTTCAATATTAGTCTTGAAAACACATTTGGACAAATTTTCTTCTTGGTTACATGACTCCAAGTCTCTTTGAAACTAGTGGTTCTGCAGCTTTGTTTTCCAGCTAGGGTTTCTGCCTAGGCTCAACCCAGCATGTCGAGACTTTGCAGTGTGGCAGAAAATTTGCCATCTACCCAGCACAGCCTCTGCAATTCCTCACCACTCCCCAGCGCTGAAAGGGGATGCCCTTTTCAGCATCTGTTTGCTGTCATGCAAAGTTGCTTTCTGCTCCCATATTTCACCCCACCCTAGGCTGTTTGCATGCAGAAGAAATGGGCTGAGATGTTTTGCTGGGAAGACACCTCCTTGGCAAGGCATCCCTGCAAGTCCTGAGCTGCAGGGTGCTTTCTGACGCGTCTCACAAAATGCCTTTGACAGATTAATGTGGTGCACACGTTGCGTATTGGCTGAGGTCGTCTGTTAGCTGTGGCAAATTTGTGGGAAGGGCAGCTGCGATCAAAAGGCTTTGGAGGGGGTATAGCAGCAGTCACAAAACCTTCTCCAGATTTAATGGACTTGAGGATCTGCACCGAAACTTGGCAGCTTGGCTTTGCTTTGAAAGCGTGAGTTATGGTTTGCTCCCATACAAGCAGGGACAGATGTATCTCGAGATAGAGATGGTGCCAGAACTCAACCCTAAACAACTCATTGCCTTTGCTGTCCATGGCTTCAGCTGACCGATGCTGGGAGGAGAAGGGCCGGCAGCCCCAGGAGGCCACTGCTGTGCAAGTGAGACAGGCATGGGCTCAGATGGCAGATGTCTACCTGGCTCTTACAGACCAGGTGCTGCTAAGCCTTTATTTCATCTCGGCTATCAACCCCGCCAGAAGCTGCGGTCGGCTGTGCTTCCACTCGGAAGAAAATTCCAGATTTCATTCATTCAAGCCAAATCTCAACCTGGCTAAGAAAACACAGAGCAATTCAGATTGGGTCTATCAATCACTTGGATCTGCTTTTACATTTCTTGCAGGCAGCAAAAGCCTTAATAAATATCAACTGTGGGAGATTTCTGACGTTGCTGGAGAAGTTTTCCAGGTTGCTGGTGGAGCAGAAGTTAAGCAGAACCCAGTGCATATGCTGGAGCCCCAAGGCTGAGGAGTGGAGAGGACCACAGGGAACTGAGCTGCAGCCAAGTGTGCATAAACCACCCAGAGACTCGTGGTGTGCAGGAAAGGAGAGGAACATGAATAACTAAAAAGGCAGGGAAAAGCAGCCCAGGGAATTGTGTGGTGGCATTGGAGGACAATAAAACCCAAAATGTGCTGTTCAGATTCAGGTTAACTCTTCATTGCAAAGGAGATGGAGTCGAACTTCTCCTGCCTTCAGGAGAAGTCTGTCCTTTAACCCTGAGCTCCTAAAAAGTGAATTTAAGCCCCCGTGAATAGTGAATTTTAGTCACCCGAGAAACAGCTCCCTGGACCCTAGCACAGATTCAAAGCACATATCTCTGCACCTGGCCAGAACAGCTTTTATGCCAAGACAGCTCAAGCTGGAGCATGCTGGCTAAAAAACAAGAGAGCCCTAAGGCACACCTGTAGCATTGCCAAAGCCCAAACACATGCGTGGGCAAAAGCCGTGCCCGGAAAACCAGGGCTGGAGGAGCTTCTGCTGGAGCAGCCCCGTGCCACCCCCCGCAGCCCAGGCTCTCTCCTCTTGGTTCACACGTAGGCGTTGCAACACGGCTGATCAGCAAGTGCCCAAATATTTCCTTTAGCAGCAACAGGCAGGAAATCTGTCTGCGTTAGTGGTGCAAGCTCACGTTGCAGACCTTTGCCCCCATGGTGTGAACATTGCACGTTCCATGTGGGTCGGTGCAAGATGCTTATTCTTTTCTGGCTTATTTCAGACCAAGACTCATTTGCTAGAGCCCAACTGTCATCACATTTATTTTTCTTCCTCGTGCTTTTCTTGGCCTGGCCTGCTGGGCAGTGATGGTATTTGGGCCCGAGGGACCCCAGATGTGCTATGAAATGACGCAGAAGCATCAATATTTTCACGTTGAACGGATGGGGTTTTCTGCTGATCGCCAACTCATTGCAGTCAAGGTTGTTTAAGGGCTTGGGCGAAAAGGAAAGCACTGGTGGAAACAAAGGAGGGAAGAAATGCTTGAATGCAGTGGTCTGGGGGAGATGATTTGATTTTAACAGGGCTGATTATGATGCACAAGCAGAAACGGAGCTGCTGAAAAGCAGCTCCCCCAAATTCACTGCTGATAAATCTCTGTGCTTCTCCGCGAGTGACTCAGGTGGCAACTCTGCGCGAGGCACGTAGCTTGCAGCTTAATTTTAGGGGCCTTGTTTCTACAAAGGGCACTCTGAAGGCTCTGCAAAGGTAGGGCAGCAAAATAAATTCCTGCGCAGATCTGTGAGCATGGGAATACTCCCACGGGGGGAACAGATGGGTGTTTTCTGATACAGAGCCAGGAGCGCTGTATTAAAGCACAAAGGAGGGAGGGAGGCTCAGGGGCAGGTCTGGGGCTCAAGTAGCCCAGCGGTGCGGAGACCGTTGGCAGCAGCTTCTCAAACATTATAAAGAAGATAAAAATCATTCCCTCTCACAGTACTGACGGATTGACCGGCATAAAAGCAGAGTAAGCAAGTCCCGGAAAACCCTCAGGGAGACAGTGATGCTAACTGCCTGGTTTATGACAAGACCAGTCTGGTTCTGCTCACGTACGGGGCAGGCACCGAGGTGCATCCTGACCCAGCCGGGCTCTGCCATCAAGACAGACGAGGTGGGAAAGAAGCGTGCTTACCCTCCCACGCCATTTGGAGGCATCCAAAGTCAGTCTCTTGCCTCAGTTTCCCACTTAAAAAATCAGGACAGCAATACCAACCAATTTTTTTTTAACAGTAATAGAAAAGTACTGCATCATATTTGCGTGTTTTTGTTGTTAGTGCAATACTGGCGTACTCTGGTTCAAACTGCAGGAAAATAGCTATGCTGTAATTAATTAAAGCAAAAGCCTGTGATCAAGTATAGCTGGATTTGGAGCCTGTTATATGACATTCCCTCTTGAAAGAGGAATTGATGTTCATGTAATGCATCCCCGCTGACCTGCCAGGAGCTCTCAGCTGTATGGGGACCGTAGAACCAGCCATGTGATGCTTCTCGTCTCCAGCACCCCCTGGATTTTAAACTAAGCACCCTTGGTGTGATTCCTTTGGATTTGCTTTTTTTACAAGACATTTTCAAAACCTCTGATCATCTGGTTTTCGTATGTTCTGTGACACTGGGGAACAGAAACTGGGGCTGTGCAGCCTGCTTCTATCGCAGTTCCAGGACACATTAACACCAAGGGCAGGAAAGCATTCCTAAGTAATAATAATCATTAAATAAGAATGAGAGAAATGCAAGCCAGAAATTGGAGAAACAGAAGTCGATCAAAAATATCATTAATAAAGGAGAACAAATACACTGAACAGACTGTTTTAAGTTCATGGAAATCCACAGGCACTGCAGGGCACCTTGCCTGCTTGCAAGAAACGGGATGTGTCACAAATTGCTACCTGCCACCAAGGGGAGCAGGGCGGTGTGAAACCACCGCAGGATGCTGAAGGAAGGCTTATGCCCAGAGCTGGGTGCTTTTGGCGAATCTTTATAATTTCTCATTCATCGTGAAAGTATGCCATTTCTCCCTGTGCTGGACTTTTATGGGAATGGACCAGACTTCACAGATGACCTCTGAAAGAAACTCCTCCTCCAGAACAGGGACATTTTTTTTTTTTTGGATTGGAGTAAGAAATAAAGTTCTTGTTAAGAAACAAGAAATAAAGTTCTTGTTAAGAAATAAGAAAGTTCTGGTTAAGAACAAAAAGGTGTTCTGAGCTCCCACCCATACGCAGGAGGCAGGCAGCCCCATGAACAGCAGAATGAACATACATAGGCTGTTTTCCTACAGATAGGTCTCTCGTTTGATTCATTTTGTGACTGAATTAGGGCTAAGATTGCTGTCATCTCTGCCCAAGCCCATAAAATTCCTCTCTCGGTCCTTTCACATGTCCGCTCACATGTCCCCTCACAGGAGATGCTGGCTGTGGCAAGTCACCTGCTGGGCTCAGCTGCGGGAGTCAAACCAAAGCGATTAGAAGCAAATGTGACACCAGCCAAACCTCAGCCAATTTCCCATGCAGGTACACACATTTGTTATTTCGATATTTACCTTCCTGTCAAATTTGGTTGAAATCAGTCAGTGCATTCATGCATGAGAAGGGGAATGAGGACAGACAGAGATACATCCATCCACCAGCAGGTTGCCCAGAGTCCCCTTCCCTCACATAGGGAGAAAATTTTGCACCAAGGTCACTGCCCACACAAATAAATTTCTGACAGTCAAAATGATCCTCCCTGGAACTGCAAAGGGTGCTCCCTGGTGCTCGATGTCAGCAATGTCTTCAAATTTTGTAGTAAAATGCAATTTATTCCTCTTTACTTGAAAACAACGTTTTGTGATGGGGACCATGTATGAGGTGCTCCCGGTTCCCTCTGTTGTGTAAGAAGCAGCAGCTGGATTTCTTTCCCCGTCCTGGCACACACCTCGCCCCACTGCCCTTACTGTGCTCCTGCTGCTCTGTGCCCCACTCTCCTGATGCTCAGTGTCTTTTTTCCCCATCATCTGAATGCATCTGAGTAGCCTCCCTCCCTGATACCCCGTCATCTGTGTCTCCTTGCTTTCCAAAGGAGGAGCATTTCTAATCCAGGTTCCTTAAGGAGATGACACTCTGTCTGTCTGCCTCTTGCTTGAGCTCTCCAGAAAAGCCTTTTCTTTTGGACAATTTCTGTTAAATTTCCCAGAGTAGAGGCAGTTCTAAAGACCTTATTTTTTTCCCAAACACTGAGAATAGAGCAAGCAAAGCAGACAATAGAGATTCCCCATGTGCGTCCCTGTATGCTGTGTCCAGTGGTGCCCAGTGCCTACACTTAGGGAAGCCAGCCAAGAACACAGCCCTGCCGCTCCTGGGATGGGAATTTGCTGAGCAGGAGACTATATTTGAGCCTCATCCCTTTGTGGGGAGAACCCTAGAAACTGGGTTGCTCCCCTTGCTACAGAAGAGGCAAACAACTCTTATTTCACTTGCCAATGAGACCAGGGAGCTGGGGATGGGGATGGGAAGGACCCTTCCCAAAGCCGGGTTTGATGTCTGGTACAGCAGCACCCAGACGACAATCCCAGCCGCACTGCTCACCTGCAGTAACTCAAGATATGAGATTTTAATTGGCAATGCATTTTTTTCTCTGCAACGTCTCTTTGCTTAACTCTGGCTTAATGTTCTTGACCAAAGGGCAGTGGAAAAAGCAAATCTTTCCCTTTGGACTAGTGCCTTATGGCTGGTTTACTAAAAATTTATTGAAATCCTGTAATATTCCTCAAAAATTGCAGGGAAGGAAGTGGGAAGGAACTTGGGGGTATCGCTCCTCAAGCATTTTAAACCAAAGCTTCATGTCATTTCCCTAAGAGTAAAAGAAACTATTGACCATTTGATGGTTCCCCTTTATAATCAATTCAGAATTCAGCTTTGAATATTCATTTGCTATTTCTGCTCCCCACATTTCACTTGCTTGAATGGAAATGTATAGAGAGGACTTCTGTGTTTGCAGCCCCTTCACAAAGCACCTTGTGAAGCCCTACGGCTGTGGGAGGTACCCACAGACCACCAGACTGAAAATACCTGGACTGGGCTGGTCTCCCTTCCTTGTCCCAGCCCAGGACTGACTTAGTGTAACTTGTTAATGGCAAAAAAAAACAAACAAACAAAAAAAAAAATGCTGGAATATAAGGCTGGTTGTTCCCTTGCTGCTCATCCCAACAGCCCTTTCCATAGTCTCAGACTGGAATATGTCCCAAGCAGCCAGTTTCCTTTTTGCATGGCAAGAAGAAACATCATTTTTTAAATCATGCAAATGAGGAACAAGATCCGCGTATAAAACAAACAGACAAGCCATTTTTCACCTATAATTGTTTCTTTGCCACATTAATAAAAATATGGTGTGTGTGTGTGTGTGTGTTACGGTTAATGATTATGTTAATGAGAGATGATTAATAACTCATTTGGAAAGAAACGGGAAGATTCGTTTACCTTCTGCAATTCCTCTGTGCTTCCCATCCTCTGTTCGATGTCCTTCCAGCTCCCTTCCCTTAATGCCTGAACCAGGTCTCTGTACATAAGGAAACAGTAGAACCAATATTGCCAATATTCCACTCAAGACCATGCCCAGAGTGTTTGTTTTTCCTTCTTTTTGAGGGCATATATTCCCTGCACGGAGTAAATCTTCAGTCACCCAAAAACACTTGGGCTAAACATCCCTGTCTGGACATAAAGGTTTGGGATCCGCGTCCCAGCTGGATAAATAAAGCCCCTTGCCAAGGTGTGCTCCCGCGGGGTGTGAGCGTGGGCTGGTCGAAGGCTTTCAACTGAAAAGCTCCTTTGAGAGGTGCCTTTTTCCAGCCTTTACGAGATCCGTGCCCATGGGCAATACTCCTTTTTTAGACATTATTATGGGATTTTGATTTCATTTGGAAGTTTTCTTTAGAAAACACCAGAGGGTGAAACATTTCCCTCTCTCCCTCCCCATTTTTGTACAAAGCACCCCCTGTCTGTGCCACCTTTCCTGCACAGACCCTCCCTAGCCTTGCTCCATGCTGTACAGCACCGCTATCGCGATATGGATCCCACCGAATCCCTGAGCCTTTGCCCTGAGAACATTAATTTACTGAGAGTTAGGGGTGAGCTCTCACTCCCTGCCATGCAGGCTGCTTCCCTCAAGCACCAGGCTGCATTTATTGGGTGGCGGCCACCCCAAAATTGTGTTTACCTCCCCTTCCCGCTTATCATCACATTATGTAGGAGCCACTTTTGGCTGGAGCCCATCCTTGGAGGGTCTCCCACGTCCTCCCAGCATCTCTTCTTCACCTTCCCTTTCTTGGAGGAGCAGGAAAAGTGCTGGTCGCTGCTTTGCAGAGCCCTTGCTAGAGACCCAGACCCACTGACCGTTTGGATGAATATTTTCATCCAAACCAGCGGGCCCATCAATGATACAGTGAGGTTCCTGCTCTGCTCCCCTCTCCCAGCACTGGTCCTGCAGTTGCCTTTTCTCCAGCCCTTTCCAGAAGACAGGGTGCCCAACTTCGGCAAGACCCGGTTGCAGACGAAGACTAAGCTTTTCGGTCCGCTAACCCCTTCCATGCCGCTGCGGGCTCATGAAGATGCTGGGGGGCAAGGAGAAGGTCCTGACCCACAATCTGGGTGCTACAGGCACCTGTGCTCTCCCATGATACCAAAGTGTCCCAAGCGTGTGGGAAAGAAGGGCAGGACAGATCCCTGCTCCCCTCTCGGAGGCTGGGGAGCTGAGATGTGAGGGATTAGGAGGCTGGAGTGAGGTCTCAGCACCTGCGTGGCCCCAGCTCTCCTGGGAGATGCAGCGTGACCACGCACACAGGGCAGCTTACAGCAGCCCGCCTATTGCAGACAAAGTCTCTCCATTTAGTCCTCTTCCCAAGTCCTCTTTGCCCCCTGTGAATTATTAAGATTTCACCTAAACTGCAGATTAGCCCCCAGGTTTTCCCAGCCTGTGGAGCACAGGGTCAGCACATGCTGGGATCAGCGCAGTGCACCCAGGGCTTGCCTGCAGCCTGGGGTCACCAGAGGGAGCAGGAATCGCTCTTTATTGAGTGCTTGCATCATTTAGCAGTGGGTACTAGTCATCCCATTAACACTTTTTTTTTTGCTGGAATATAATACCCATACTGACGCGGTCCTGCAACGGCCTGGTACAAACCACACCAGTGCTGGTGTCAAAGCAATCAAAGGAATTTTCCTTTGGTTTCACTACAATCAGGTGTGTTAAGCAGGGCTGCAACATGTCCTCGGCAGTGATTTTTTGCACATTGCCTGGCTTATTCTGCAGAGCGCTAAAAGGTGACTGAGCTGCTCAGGTTCTTTAATTTCCTCCCAGCTCCTCAGGACACACAGATCCTGGCTGCGCAGCATTTCCTAGGACCTTCCACTAATTCCTATGAACTCTTTTTATGCGTGCTGTGAGCTCAACTGTAAGGACAAATGCACCCTCACGTGGCTGCAATTTTGCCTTCAAAGAGCCCAGGCTCTGCTCTTGTACCGGCTTTGGCGAGCCCTCGATGTGCGACTGAGAAGCAGCCTCAGCATGGGCCAGACCTGTCCTGCTCAGCCTGTCCTGCTCCCCACAGCTCCAAGACCCTTCGCAAAATTAAGGCTTCCTGCGGCTCATTTGGGCTCTGCAGTGTTTTGGGTGGGTTGCTGAACTGGGTGGATGCTTCCCAAAGGACTGGGGATGCTTTATTGCTGTAGAATTCAGGGTCTGATTCTGAATCGGTTTCAAAATAAACTACCCAGGGTGTATTCCCGTCTCCCCCTCTCCTCCCAGTCCCAGGGGTTGTTCCCCCCTACAGCCCTTCCCCAGCCTTCACCCATTTCTCCTATATACATCACTTGTGGGCTCATCACAGCACTCAAAATAAGTGTTTTCTTCACTTTCCATAAACAAAGTAACTCCTCAAGAACCGCAGCTTTCCAGAAACACACACAAATCATTTTTAGCTCTCCCATTTATTGGAAAACACAACCAAAAGGGGACAGCTTGGATAGCTGCTGTCTGCCTGAGCAGAGGCGGTGGAGCCGGCCCTCCCTGCAGCTCCTGGGCTTGCGGTGGTGTCCCCAGCTTGGGGACAGCAGGAGATGCCCAAGGTCACAGGGAGTCTGTAGCAGAGGGAGGACTCACAATACCAGCTCCGAAGCCCCCACCCGAGAGTCCCCACAGGGCGCTGATTCCCACCCGATATATTCCCTTATTCCCCCGCGAGTGCCGGAGGAGGGGATGTCACCCACTATTGCGTGAGGATTTCTGCCTGACAGCAGCCAAAAGGTCCCAAACAATCACGGGAGACAAACAAGCATAGCTAGATGGTTTGCTTCTGAAACATGATTTAAGCTTCTCAGAGACGCACACAGGCCCACATCAGGGCTTCTCTACAGTTTAGGGAGGACAGCCCGTCCCATCCCAGCTCCATCCATGGTGCATGAGGCTCCAAAAGCCCACGAGGAGCCCAGGAGAAGTTGGCTGCTGCAGATCCCTGCTCCTATGCTCCCTATGCTCCCTTATGTGCTTGCTCCCTGCCAAGCCAAGCAACCTGCAGCATCACGGATTGAACCCGGCCATCGCCCAAATTTCTGAGTGAGCCCAGGCAGACAGAACCAGCAGCCACACTGCATGTGTCCCATCAAAATGGGAATTTGGCTGGAGGCATGTCGCTGAAAATGCAATATTTTTTTTTCAGGGGGAAAAAAAGAAAAGCCACAATTAATTATTTGTTCCAATTCTTTTTTTTTGTTCATTAAAGGCAAGAATTTTCCTTAAAGTACAAGTTGGTTACAGAAAAGCAGCTGTTTGTTTTGTTTTCTGTAACCAAAACCAGAAGATTTTTCCTGAAAAAGTTTTTGAAAACCAGCTGCTTTGGTCAGTAAAGCAAAAACAAAAGGAAACTGTTGCAATAACTAAAATAAATGTTTTTCTCTGAACTTCCAAGAAAATAAAGAAAGGACATGGATCAATCGATAGCCATCAGGACTCGAGCAGACGCGGCGCGTGTGCTGCCCGCCGCAGCACAAACCTCTCCAGCCCTCCCACTCCAGGTGACTGCAGTCTCAGTGGGAGCAACGTGGCAGGACGGGATAACAGCTCTGTGCTAGCAGAGAAATTGCCGTGCCTGGGCTCTCATGGAGCAAGCCCACATCTGGACTGTCACTGTCCTGTGCAGATGTTGGATCTGAAACCCTTCCAAGCAGCCACCCAATGCTACATGCATGGGAAGCATCTGCATCGCTGCTGGATGCAGCGGGGACCCCTGGGGCCCCCAGCCCAGCTGCAGTGGGGGAGATGCACTGCGGAAGAGGCTATGCAATAGCTGTTTTCAATCATATTGCATATTCTCAGCTACCCTGACCAGAGTTTCCATCTCTCCTACCTTGCACATGGCTTTCCAAGGCTGATGGAATTGAGTGGATTGCCTTTACAGATGCATCTCTGCCTTACGTGAAGCATTTCAGCCACTAGGAAAAAAAATAAAATAAAATCAAGATGTCTTTCTGGATCTTAGGCTATGTATTGATTTTCACTTTGGACAAAGAGTCATTCAAAAGCCAAACACTTCCTCATTAATGCACCTTTGGTGAATCCACTGCTATATCAATCAATTAACATGTAAATAATTAAAACAACAGTTCAGAATAAAATGCTCTGTCTGTAGGAAGGCCTGGGATGTGTGAATTACGGGGCATTAATTCATACCTAGTTTTCTTAATGGCCCTCAACCTTTGGCCTCACGTCTAGCAGCAATGAAGCGTGCATTAATTCACCGCATTTCATGCGCTGTCAACTCATCCCATTTGCATGGAGCGCAGCCCCCTGAAAGGTCGCCCTGGGAGCCCGAGTCTGCAGGGACAGCAGATGCAGGTGGTGCCGGCTTGGCCACAGCCCTTGGTGGGGCTCAGGGTTCACTGCACAGGTGTCCTGAGGCTCCAATGGCACCAGACAGAGCCCGGGACCTTCTCCCCTGCACAGCCCTGGGCGTTATTAAACCCAACACCAGGGTATAGGGGCTTGGGATCCTCTTGCAGGTAAAATTTCATCATCCCTCCTGTTGCTTAGGCAGGAGCTTGCCTGATGCCTTAGCCTTGCCTCTCCAAAGTGCTGCCATGGCCACGGCCATCACGGGAGGTCCAGAGCTCAGACTGCCAGTCCCTAGACAGAAACCACGGTTACTTTTTGGAAGGCACTGATGGAAATGGGCAGATGAAGTCCCCAGACAGAAACCATGATGGCTTTTTGGAAGGAATTGATGGAAATGGACAGATGAAGCTTCAGCCTTCATGGCCTCTCCACTCCCTCCTTCCGCTTGCCCAAGTAGGGACCTGATGTCCCTTTGCTCCTTCCTCCAGCACAGCCTCCCCTCCTTGGGGTGCCTCCGTTGGAGCCAC
The DNA here is from genome assembly GCA_013399475.1 of Chauna torquata. Lineage (NCBI taxonomy): Eukaryota > Metazoa > Chordata > Aves > Anseriformes > Anhimidae > Chauna > Chauna torquata. Next base: position 285,338 of record VXAL01008009.1, read on the forward strand.
CTGAGGAGGTCAGGGAGGAGCAGAGCCCACCATCTCTGGGGACACCAGCCCCACAGCCCTCCCCAGGCAGCAGGTTCATGCAGCCCCCCCAGCCAGAGCCAGCACCAGCGCACGGAGGTCTCACGCGGGGCCACAGACTCGTCTGAGGGATGCTTCAAAGGAGAGCATGCAAATTCTATTATCCATCCCTCAAGGTTTCCTCTGTTAAAATCAAATCTGGGCCCGGAACATGTCTGTGCTCCTGAACTCTGAGATGAGCTTTAATTAAGAGGTAAAATTATTAAAGCTGCAAGTTATTATAGCCTCAGGACCCCGGCCCAGTGATATGAAGCAGATGGTCCAGGGGCAAGCGAAAGCCCTTTAATAAAGAAGCGTTTGCAATTCATGAGCATTAATTATGTCCACTTCTCTCATTTTAAAACGTTATGCTTGTCAGCCCTGGTATTGTGTGGAAAGCAAGCATGATGAATTAGGCAAAACCCTTCTGGTTCAGGACATATCCTTTGTGTGACGAAAATTAAAAGTATTATCTCCCAGAAGATAGAGTGATTGGAATATTTAAGGGCTCCCCTCCCTCCCTGCAGCTTTCTCCCCCTCGCCTCAGCTGCCTGCCCAGGTTTTGGAGGGTGCTGTTGGGACCCAGGAGGGCAGCAGGGAGGGGGACCCCTGGCCCCCAGGATGGGGACTGAGGGCACTGGGGTGCTCCAAGCAGCAGTTTAATGGGGAACTGGTGCCACCCTGGGCAAGCCATTGATCCTCTCACCTCACCTCCTGCCCGCTCTATCTATTATTTATAAGCCCATAAAACAAAGAATGAAGGAGAGGGTGGATCCCGGCTGAATTCCCTGCTCTGCCACGGGTTGCCATCATTGTCAGTGTGCTTCCATACCTGACTTCCATGGGTGTGAAATGCCTCCGGGTGCTGCCAGGTCCGCAGCCGGGGCTGCAGCATTTCAATGGGACTGTGCACAGCCCTGCCAGACTGGGCAAGCCAAGGGGACACCAGAGCAGAAACCAGGTGGAGATGCCAGCTTGGACCTCCTAAATCCCCACCTGCAGTTGCAATGCTCACCTGGGTGGCAAAGCAGCTCCAGGGCTAAAGGCAAAGCAGCTGGGGGCTGTTAGCAGAGGGGAGGACCCAGGATCCCAATACAGGTACAACCCTGAGGAAGACCAGCTCTGGAGCAATTGCTTCTAAACTTCTGCTGGTCAAGGGGCAGGACATGCTCTGGCACGCCATCAGCAGCACCAGCCTCCAAACTCCAGCACATGGACATGCGTCTCCGCATCCACACAGAGCTGCCCTCGGGCCAGCACAGCTCCGTTTTGCTGCTTCCAGCAGTTGAGTAATCCTAGATTTTGGCCTCTCAGAAAGGGAGGAAATATTGAATCCATACTACTCAGAGAGTAGCCATGGCTGTGTGAAATCTGGTAAATGCAAACATGATACCCCCATTTGGGATGCAACGGATAAGGGAATCTTGTTAACCTGGTGGGATGAGGCTCCAGCTGACCGCCTGGATCAGCGCTAGGTGGGCTCTGGTTGCTCATCACAGATATTGAAGAAATGGAGGAGTTGCATCTCTTACTCTTGGTGGTGAGAGGGAGGTTTGATACTGGGCTGGGATGGAAGAGATGGGCTGAGGAGGTGCAGGAAGCACAGGGAGTGCTTGGGAATAAAAGGCAGGATGCTCAGCCACCAACGGCACTGCCTGTCCGTACACAAAGCTCAAAAACACAACACGAACAAGTGGTCAGCCTGGTGCCCTGAAAAGCCAAGTGACGATGCCACTCTTCCTTATTTTCATCCTTTGCTTTCTTCCCTCATCTCTTCTGCCTCTGAGCACTTGAAGCGTTCAGTAAGACCACTTAAAACATAACACGGACAGTGAATAATTCCTCCTAGTACCCCAGCACTGAGAATTTCCTTTTCATTGCTTGGATTCACAGCTAAAAAAACCTCTCCTTGCGTTTTCGTAGGTATAAACTCAGGTTTCCCGTGCAGGGGAGGTCTAGTACCATGCCTAATGTTACAAGGCAGATGGGCAATGGGAAGGGCTGTAACCTGCTGAGGCAGACTGCTTCCCGGCCCCGCAGGGCATTCAGATAACCCAGTGTGACCCTACAGCGTGAAGCCGCCCACCTTCCTGGTAATAGCTTCAGCCACTACACAGCCTTGGTTAAAGATGACATCGTTTACATTCATAGAGATTTATTGGCTCTTCCTTGTGCCCGGAATCAAGCCCCGTTGTTGTGCCATTTGATTTTTCCAAGCAGAGGACCCCGGGACTGGAGGAGGCAGGAGACATCACATGTGCAGGTCACCCAGAAGCAGCTGAGCACCAGGTTTTGGGAGGGTGCAAATCCCCTCTGGAAATGGACCTATTCCACATCCCAAAAAGCATTCCACACACTGACTGCTGAGCATGAGTTGGTCAGCATTGAATCTGCAGCCTGGAGCCAAAAAGTTGATGCCTTTAAGTAAAATTGGTCCTGCCTGTGAATCCTTACACATAATGAGCAAAATCCGAATGCTTGGGTTTAGCTTTACTCAGCAGCCCCAGAGCAGGAGGAGGATGCTGTGGGTGCTTGCTCGGTGCAGAGATGCTCACCACAACGGGCGGCTCATACCTGGGTGCTTCTGTGCTGCGCAGGAGCCTGGGGCCGCACCATCACAACACCCCCCCCC
>VXAL01008009.1:293184-311056 GCA_013399475.1 Chauna torquata
GGGGGGGGGGTTGAGAGAGCCCGATCGAGGCCAGCGCGAAGCTGGGTCTGGGTGTGGGAGCGGCCGCAGCTTGCAGGGCTCGCCCAGCAGCTCCCACCCCCGGGAACACCAGGGTGCGGGGCATGTCCGCAGCCTCACCTGGGAGCCAGGTTACCAGGATCTGCCGTTTTCCAACCCAACGGAGCCGACCCCAGTGAGGCAGGTTGCGGGGGTTGCACTCCCCACGGGAAAACCAACCTGGAGCTGTCCTTTCCACGAGGGATCCAAACCTTCGCTCTGTTTCCACTTCAAAAGCCACCTGGTTTTGCATGCTTTTGAAAAACGCATCCCCATGATGAGGCAAACATGCACTGCTGAGGTGCTGCTGAGAACCGCTCGTTCACACCTCAAACAGCATCAGATGAGGAGGCAAAACGGAAGCTGTCAGCTTGTTTTGTGCGTTCTGAGATACTGAACCAAAGTGAAGAAGAGCATCTTTAATTTTCCCATGGGAGGGGAGGAAAAAACCACCTGTGTACCTACCTGCTCCTCAGAAGAGACTGGAAGGGACATCTGTGTCCCTCCTGCTGGGCGCAAGGTGCCAGGCCTGGTGGGACATGGGACAACCACATGGCCTGGAGCTGCAGCTCAGGGGCTCAACTGGCAAGCAAGATACCCTCCTGGGCTTAGCCAAAGCACACCAAAATGAGCACCCAGGGAAATATTCCCAGCTGGAAACCATGGCCAGGAGCCCCTAAGGCCAAGTGGGGCTCGGGGCGGTCACACCGCACTGCCCGGGCTGTGCGCTGAGCGGCCGAGGGGGTGCGAGGCTCCTCCTGCTCCTTTCCCTCGGGACCTGGCCTGATGCTACCAACAGGCAGCACTGCAAGAGCCATTGTGCTTGTGCCAGCACCAGTTGCTACCTCAGCTCGGATATTTAATAGCCAAATGAATGAGCAAACGGAATCGCAAATGCTTCCGTGCCAGCCATGAAGGCTGCGCACACTGCCCACAACGTGCTAGTGCCCCGGCTGTAATTGCACCCCCAGGCTCTGGGCGTTTCAGTGCACAGGACTGAAAGGCTTCTGCTGTTTGTGCAGGGTGGCAGAGCCAGCCGGACCCCCCCGGGCAGTTGATGCTGACCTGAATCCTCCCTGCTCAGGGGATGGGGAGGGGACATGCGTGCGCCTGCTCCCTGGCTGCTGTCTTTGGTGGCCGCATCATGGGGACATCTTTGGACAGAGCCAGAAAGATGCGCATGCACCAGCACTGTGGCACAGGGTGCTGAGCTGCGGTCCTGGCCCCGCCACCGACGCAGCGTCACTCCTCCAGCACAGGCACGTCTGCCATGCAGGCAGCCCAGCGAGCTGACGGCCTGTCTCAGCGGCAGGAATTAGCCCCAGATCTGCTGCAGTGCATCACCAAGCCCTTCGGTGGGATGGCCGTGCAGGCAGGCTGGTGGAGCACAGCCCTGCTCTAACCCGCAAAAATGCCAAAAGTAGAAGCAGCGGAGTTATTCTGACTTTTATTTCATTGCTTCTTAGTCCACACAGTCGGTATAAAATCAGAAAAGCAAAGCAAAAAAAAAAAAAAAAAAAAGGAAAAGAGAAAGAAAAAGAAAAAATCCCAAATGAAACAAAAACAACGACAGCAACACAGTGTCTGGAGTCCTCAGAAGGCAGCCTGGGGTCTGCGCAGGTGCCCATTCAATTCATTGCCAGACACATCTCTGACACACAGACAGAGGACAGACATCGTGCTCCGGCGGTGAAGGCCAGCAGGGCTCCAGCCAGAGCGGTTTCTGTTCCTTTTGACCACGGTGGGGGGAAAAGGAACCTCGGTTATAAATGCTTTATTAAAAATAATAGTAAGAGCAAGTCATCTAAGTACAAAAGCAGTTATAGCTCATTTATATTACACAGAATTATTTCTCATTTCTAGCTTTGTTGTTTACCTCAAGATTGTTAACTGAATTTCCAGTGAATAAGGTTAAATGGCTAGCAATATAAGGAATGGTAAATAGATAGCACCATTTCATACATCTGGCATTTGATTTCGTAGATATACGGGGTTTGCTTCCTGCTCATCGGTACTCTAGCTCCACGGCAAGGATAAAGCACGTCTGGTGGTGGGGAGCGCCCGTGCCTGGGGGCTCGGCTCAGGGTGCACCTAGCCCTGCCGGCACCCTCGGCACACATGGGGACGGAGCACAGCCCATGCTTGATTGCATTCAACCTAAGTGATTTAAAAGCCCAAATTCCCAGCGGGTGTGGTGGCAAGGCAGTGGGACTTAGGCACATAAGTCATTTAGGCGCTTTGGGCAGTCCTTTGCTCCGAAACCCTTCGAACCTTTTGGAAGCACCTCCGCCAGCCCTGGCCGTGCTCTCCAGCTGCTGAATCACAGCAGGCAGGAGGAGCAGGGACCAAGCCTCCAGCTGACATCAACAGGCGTAACTCCACGCTGCTCTGCGGAGCAGCACTGATCTACTCCAGCGTAAAAGCAGCCAGAGCTGGGGGGTTCCGATGGCTCGACTGAGGCTGGGATGGGGAAGGAGAGTTCAGGTCAAAGAGGGTTTTGCGTGAGAGAAAAATCACTGCGCTCTTGTTACACTGTTAGGAGTAATAATTCCTTAGGCACTTTCTTTAGGCTTTAAAACATAGCATATGGTCAACAAAAGCAAACAATACTATGTACATATATGTAAAAAGTGTTATAAATAGGTTTTTTAAACCATAGATACTATATACATCTTCAATTAACAAGTAACCCTTTGAGTGTTTCCTTTTGGGGTCGGTTGGGTTTGGTTTGGTTTTTGGTGGGAGGGTTTATTCCTTTTTTTTTTTTTTTGGTTAATTTTCTTTTCCGTTTTCTCGTCTATTTTCCCCCGCCTCCGTCTCCTCTGTGGACGTCATGAGTGCCCCAGTCGCGCCTCCCGTGGCATCACTCGCGCTTCCGTAGGATGACGTAGATGATGCCGCTGGCGAGGGCCAGGGGGAAGGCCAGCCACGCCAGGATATAGGCGAAGCCGTAGGAGGTGTTTTCCGAGGCTTGGTGCCAGTCCGTGTGCCTCACTGTGAAGATGGCTGCGCCGCTCATCACACAGAGCCCTGTGAGGAAGTGCACAGGGGATGGGGTGAGCGGCAGTTCCCTGCTGGAAACCCACAGCTGGCCAAACTGGAGAGGATAACGCCCAATGCCAGCACGGAAAATGGCTTTTCTATTGCCTCTTTGCATCTCCTGGAAAACTATGATATGGCTGGAGGTGATGCTGTGGACCTTGGCTGCAGTAGAGGGGAGTATCGTTACCAGGCTCCGAGCAAGCAAGGCAGCAGCCCCTGGAGCAAGCAAGGCGAGAGCATCACCTGTGCTAACCCACCCCTAGGGCAAACATCGGGCATCCAGCTCCAGCCCGCTGCTCCGGACTATCCTTGCTGCCCTGGGCGTCCCATTGAAAACCCCGACCACAGCCTGAGCCACCCTACCAGAGCTGCTGCACACCTCAGACACAAGTAGTCACTTTTTATCTCTTTTTTATTTTTTTTTTGGAGCACACCAGTTTATCTCCTGCCCATGCAAGTGCAACTGGGGGCCACCAAGTCCCTGTGGTGGCTCTGGCCGGGTAGAACCTGCACTCGTCCTCCTCCCCTGCAGACACTGCTCTGCAACGCTGCTGTCCTATGGCTCATCCCTCTTCCCTCTCCACCATGTCCCCCCTCGCCAGCCATGGGCCATCCGCTCCGGTAGGCAGCGTTTTAGCTTTGTTGCAAAAACAACCCATCAGCATGGGGGAGTGCCCAGTGCCAACACAAAGCCACCACTATTTCTCCCCAAAAACAAGCTCTTTCAGTCCATCCCAGCAGTTCTATTATACAGTCCCTGGGCTGTTGTCAGCACTACATCCCCTGCACGGACCTCGGGACCACCTACATTGAACCGCAGTGATATTTGAGCTGTAATTCCACTTGACACTGCTCCTTTGTTCTGGGAAAGTGCAGAAGTGGGAATACGTTTCATTAACGCGCTGCTGGGGCAGTTTCCATTCTCTGAGCACGAGAGCTAACTCCCACTGCCCTGGCCCATGCAAAGAGAGCAAAACAATTGTCTGCCGATGCTGGTGGGACCGAGAGCAGGCGTGTGGCCACGCTGGTCACCTACAGACTGCAGAAATACAGCAGCAATTGTCCACAGGAGGAATTTGGCAAAATTGGAGGCGATGGCAACGACTGCGTTTCTGCAATATGCTGAGGAAGTGAAGGCCAGCTGCACTCAGCTGTTGCCCCGATGCAAGGCAAACGCATCACCGCTTTGGAGCCTGGTTTTAGGAACACACTCCAGTCTTGCTTTGACAGGCCTGGAGGGCAAATGCTACCTAAAACCTGATCCTGCAGGGTTGTGTGCAGTGACAGCCCAGCCAGCTGCCTTAGTGACGCTGAGGCTGGGGAGAGTGATGGAGAAGTTGGGCTGAATCCTGCATTTCCACAGCTGCTGGAAGTTACTTTAGATGAGTACACCATGACAGACCCACCAGGTAGGAGCAGCAAGGGTGGGGAGCTGTTGAGGGCCTTTTGGTGCCTCTGATGGCTGAAATCCCATAAAGGAAAAGCCAACCAGACCTCGGGGCATGGATCCAAGCAGCGTGGAGAAGGTGCTGGGGATGCATCCTGTCCTGTCCCTGCACAGCACACCCAGCTGACCTCATGCATCTTTTCTTGTCCTTACCTACCCAGTTCCTGGGCCACAGCCAGAGTGGAGACCAGCCCCTGCCCTCCACCCCTGCTCTCAGGGCACTGCTGGCCACCCGACAGCACCAGCGTTCCTGTCCTTGTCACCAGCTGGTTCAGGCCAAGCAGTGCTGTTAGTCAGGCTCCAAAACTGGGAACCCGCGGCTTTGCCAGGCTGTGCCCCCCACGAGGAGGAGGCTGCAGGGCCATGGAGGGCTTGGGGAAGAGCCTTCTCATCCCTTCCCAGGAGAAGGGAAGTCCTCTCCAGCCTTTCAGAGCACGCTGCGAGGAGACCATGCTGAGCTCAGTTCCTTTGACCAGCGCCGTCTCACCACTGGGAAAGACCTCCTGGCACAGCAGGCACAGCCATGCCCTGCTCCCTACAGCAAACCTCAAATTTAGCATCACAGCAACGATGGGCACCAGTTCCTACCTCTGGATGGCCCACCTGGACCCAAACCTCTGCCTACTGCCGCCCAGGCCATGGGAAAGCTTCATGGGGATCAGCTCGCACTTTTCCTGTCCTCTGCACTGGAGAAGGATTTGGCCCAAGCAAGGAAGGAGCCAGCAGGTCTATGGCCTGACCCTGCCTCCCCCTAGGACACCCAGCACAGCATGGACAGGAGGGCTGCGCTCCCACTTTTCTCCTCCTCTAAGGATGAGGACGCACCAGCAATCACTTAGGAGAAAGCAGCCTTCTGCTCCCAGATCTATTACACAGATTCCTGAGCAGAGAGTTTCATTGCTAATGCCCATTTCCGCTCCTTGTCTCCGTGGCTGTAATGGGTTTTGACATGTCTATCTTCCCAGAGATGGTGAACTGATATGAACTCACCACCAAGCAGACACTTACAAGAGATTTCATGCCACATTTGCTAATAAAGGTTAGCCTTAAACTTTTCCAGAATTTGCCATGGCCAGTCATGGAGAGGATGCTCTCTCTAAAGTTCAGTGGATGTTTTTTTCCCCCCAGTTTAGCAGCAGGACCTAGGGTGGTTTTCAGTTTCACATCTAAAGCTCTAGCAGACAATGAGCCTCCTTCCCAGACAGCTGTGTGTTAGGTTCATACTTCAGCCAGAATCTCCTCGAACAATTTACTTTTTCTAGCCTGAACACTTGAAATCCTCTTCACTGGTTTCATACGTGGAAACGCAAACGTAGCCAGTGCCTTCACAGCATCTATATTTGGAGAACTGCACCGTAGTACGCAAATCCTGGCTCATTTCCAGCGCTGACTTCTTAAGAGTTAAAAATAGCAGCTGACAGTTCAAAGGCAGCTGGCTCACCCTGCACGCTCCAGTGGCTCCTCGCGGATGTAGAAAGCACCAGGCCCCCTTATGGCAAGTTTATAAATAATCCTCAGATCCTCTTTTGCCAAAACAGGATCGTCACTGCGTCCCCACCCCATCAGCAGCTGCAGAAACCTCGCCCAGCCCAGCAAAGGTGGGTCCCAAAGCTGGCACCGTCAGCGTCCACCCAGAGCTGCAGGAAGAGGCGGCAGAGCCGCAGCTCGGCCCCTGTCCCCACCATGCAGAATTCCAGGGGTTTTCCTCTTGCCTGCCCTGCTGCGAGCAGCCGGCCCCTCCAAAATCACCCCAGCTGGGGCAACAACCCAGTGCTGAAGCACAGCCAGAAGAGCGTGGATACATTATGTGCCCTGACGGCTGGACACCAGCCTGGAGATGGGAGAGCTCTACGGACCCAAATTATTCATACCCTCGTCCCTTCAGGGAGCCAGTACTGCTTCAGCACTCTAGAATGCCCTCGCTTTCCCTCTCCTCTGCTTGAAAGTCCACCCCCAGTGCATCCCCACACCCAGCGCCATTGATCAGCCCCCACTTACCGGCCAGGATTTGGAAGATCCCAGTGATGTAAAACCGCCCGCCCTTGGTGAGTGTGAAGAGCTGGCAAAAGAACAGGAAGAGGGACAAGACGCTGAAGATGATGGAGAGGATCATCATCGCTTGGACAGACTGCAGCCATTCTGGGGAAAGACAAACAGAAACCTCAGTGTGGGCATCACCGACGGCGAGTCCCCGCTGCAGCATCATGCCCCGTGCCACCGCCCTGCCACCCCGCGTGGCTCCTGGTTCCCACTGATGCTTCTCCGTGGCTTTGGGGTATGGCCGCATCCTGTGGTACCCCGGCGGCTGTTCTCGTCAAGCGTGATGCTGACTGGGGGTTTTGGATGATGTGTGCATGGACTAGCCTGCTGGGAAAAAGGAACCACGTGGCCGTGTGCTTTCTTGGGGAGCACTTTAATAAAAGTACATTTCAACTGTACTAAGAACACCAAAGCCATGTGCAGCAAGGTGGGAGACACCGAGCCAGCTGCGCTCAGAGGCAGAATAAATACACAGCGAGTGAAAACCTTATGTGCCCTTGCGGAGGCAAACCTTTTGGAAGGAGCCAGCAGCAGCTGCCAAATGCGGCTCCATCCCAGAGTCGACCAGTTAAACCAGCCCCTGCGTGAGTCACTGCCTCGTGGGTGTGTAACTCCCGTGTAAAAAAAATATATATATATATATATAAACAAGCCAAATGCCTCTCCATCCAATGAACTGCCGCAGCTGGACAGAAAGAGGCAGTGCCTCTCACCACCAGGATGGGGCTGTGCTGACAAATACTACTGCCTTTCTTCATAAAGTTTGAGCTCCAAAAGGATATTCTCAGAGCTCCTGCATGTCTTGAGAGATCTTTAAGGAAACAACATTGATTTGTTCACCATGAAAGTCAGCCCCATGCTCCTGCCGCAGTTTGACTCCCACCAGCTACACTCCCCAGGCTGCACTTTCAGCAAGGACCAGCAGCAAAAAGCACTTCTGCTAAAAGAAGCCTGAAACAGAGCAGAACTTCCAAACAACGCTACGCTTCGGCTTAGCAGCCTTCAACACTCGGTGCAGCAAACGAGGCCGTTTGGGACTGCCCAGAGCAGAGAGGCAAGCATGCTTCCCCACCACGTCCTCACCAGCTGCACCAACCGAGGTGAGAGCTGAATTTGGAGAGCGCGGTGCAGCCTTCAGCCAGGGCGGTGATGACGACGCACGGCTGAGCCCTCCCAGCAGAGGCTCCACAAGAGAATAGCAAATCCGTGCCCGCGGGGAACATCCTGTGCAATTTAGCAATGTCTGCCTTGTTTGACTTCAGACCGTAAATTCTACCTTGTCTCTGTGTTTTGCCTCCTGCTGTTCATGTAATACACCAAATGCAGGCCCTGCTCACGAAAGCAGACAGAAACCACGCGGAGCGACCCGGCCTCATTGCAAACTGCCTTTTTCCTTCTCTTGCTTCCCATGCCAAATTACTTCACAGCATCAACTTGCCCTGCTGAAGAGCTGCTGCGCTCCACTTGTTCCAGTGCCACTGGGATTATGTCCACATGCACCAGTGGCTGTAATTCCTTATCACTTCCAGGAAACCCCAGCGCAGTTTTCACACTGACAAGCACACAAAACATCCCATGTATTTCATCTATCACATGCTAGCCGGGCAGGGAACCCCCTGCCTCGACCACCCCAACCCTTCAGCTCCGGCCACACTCAACCAGCCAGGACGCAGTGGGCACTGGAGGGGCTGCTAACATCAAGTCATAAATCATTGCTCAGATGGAGCCAAAGAAATATGGTTAGAGGGTGCCCAGCTGCTGAACTGCCATCCCGTTTCCATGCTTCAGCATGGAGAGACTCCCATCCAGGTCCTTTTGTCCTTTCAAAGGCCATGGGATCCGGCCCACAGAGGAGCCCTTTCCACTCAGAGGTGGATGCTCCAACTGCCGGTTATTTTAGGCGAAGGCTGTCTAGACGGAAAGCTGAGCTGCCCTTCTAATTGCATCCGCCTCCCCGTGCCTCTTTTTTGGCTCCGAACACAAATGATTTATACGGGCTTGCAAAATCCCATTGTCATAAAGACCCATGCCAGAGGCACATGAGGCAGGCAGTGGGAGGAAGGGGAAGCCCCCCATGACCGGGGCGTTCAGGAGCCAGCCATGCTGCCCGCTGCAGCCAGAGAGCAGCCGTGGCACGGGCTGGCCAGCGGGGAAGTCGGGAGATGATCCCGCAGAGCAGAGCTCTGGGATTGCTCTCATCCAGCCCTTTTTGGTTGGCCTCCTTTGCAAAACGAGGGCCAGGATGCCCAGCTCATTACTCAGATGCACAGGTGGAAGCTGCTACACTCCCAGCAAGTCCAAGCCCACAGACTTCAGCTGTATTACAATAGCTAATTGTCTGTAATTCATTAAAAACCACCACTATGACTGCAGCTAGCACTGCTACCTCTTCAACATCCCATATGCTTTCCTCTACTTTGCTATTAGCACTGTATCCTACCTATAGGCTTTTAAAAACAAACCAGGTTTTCCCTGGGGAGGTCTGGGTCCCACGAACTGCACCACAGGGCTGTCAGCTCTGTTTACTCCCAGGCTGTTATTTGTGGTTTCCCCTGGGCAGCCAGTCAGTTGTTCCATTTTTTTCTCCTGCATCTGTTCAGCTCCATGTTTATATCTTTGTTCTTCAGGAGGAGGAAGAAAAGGGAACAGAGTGGAAAGGACAGATAACACCCTGCCCACTGCTTCCTGAGAGGACCCATCGCAGGCAGTTTTAGAGCCCTCTCAGACAGAAATTATACAAGAAGGTTTTAGAAAAGAACTTAAAATTTCTCTGCAAGCCCCGATGTGCTCACGCTACCACTTACAGCCTAACAGCAGGGAAAAGACTTCACCCCAGGATGCCGAAGAGCACATTTCTCTGTCCTAAAGGACAAGAAAAGGAAAAATAGAAACCTAGAACAGAAACTGCAATCCAGAGGAGCCAAAATTGCAGCTGAATCCCCCAGCAGAACAGCAGCTCACCCAACCCTTTCTAGAAAAGCCCCACCCTCCTTGCAGGGAGGTTTTATACCCGATGAGGGGTGCAGCTGAGCTGGATTGATGGGATGGGACGGGCAGAAACGTGTCCTTGGTCAGGAGCAGAGGGCTATAAAGGACAGGCGTTGGCTCACCAGAGTTGAATTCACTGCTCTGTCATAGACATTCAGTCCTCTTTGGACCCAGCCAAGGAGAAAGAATAAAGTGCAAACAGAAAAACATTAATCTGAGCAATCAGCTTATGCACTTGATGTAAGGCATGACTAAATTAGTGCTATGCATTAAAAACACCTGTGTGCTGTGACTTGGAACTGAGAACATTGCACATCTGTCTTGCCTCTTGCAAACTGCATGTGCACAGCACCCTCAAAATGCAGCCACTTCTGGGGAAGAAAACATCCGCGAAGGAGGCAACTGTAGGGTACAATACTTACAAAACTAAAAGGAGCGGAAAATCATGATCACACATGCGAGGCAAACCTGCTCCTTCAATGCTGGGAGCTGAAGATCAGCAGGGTCAGGCACAACATGAGCATCCACCAGCACAACGGTACCAGCCTGGATCTGCCAGGAAGAGTTATATTTTCTGAGCAGAGTTTTCCAAACCAGACTCTCAGGCTTCCAAGTCTGATCAGGAACCTGAACTGAATCCGCATCCTTGGCTATGAGGAAGACAGGCCGCATCGCAAGTGCTGGGGTTTGCAATGGTTTTAAACCTTAACAGGGTCGAAAAATGGTGAAGTTGAAGAAGCAGAAATATTAGCTCAACTGCATCATTCTTCCAGGGCTAAACTTCAGAATTGCCCCTTGGCAGCCTGCTGTGGCAACCCAGAAATGCAGAGAAAGCTCAGCTACCTTCAGTGCTACCCCTGAGAAGCACACAGCCCTGCCACCACCCACGTCCCCGCCACTCGAAGCGAGCCTCCGCTCGCTGCCGCCGGGGAAAGCCGCATCGCGGTCCGGCGGCCGCATCCAGCAAGCAGCCGCCTCGCTCTCCTAGGGAAGGGCCAGCTCCGTGAAATGGTAACTCCCTTCGCTTCAGTCCCACCGGCGCAAAGCCAAACCTTCCCCGGCTGTGCTCCGGGCTGCTGGCTGCTCCAGCTGGGAAAAGCAGGTTTTGTGCTCAACAGCCGCTCCTTTCCTGTCCTCATGTGTCCGCTCCCTGGAAAGGAGCGCAGGGTGATGGGTTGAGGTATTCCTGGAAATCGCCCCCAGAAAGGGGGATTTCAAAGAGCTCCCGAGGCATATGCAAGGGGTGGGGATGAGCAGCTGGGAAGCACTAAGGCTGCAGGAAGAACACAGCGCTGCAATTCCTTCCCGGTCCTCTCTGCAGCTCCTTCAGGAGACGAAACCCCCAAAGCACTCTGTTCTCCTCTTGCTCTCTTTTCCTCGTCTGTCCCCCCTTTTGGCTTATCCTCGAAGCTCCATCCAAGATGTCCCCAAGGCTCTGTAGCTCTTCAGAGCTGTCACATTTCAAACGTGCACCGTCTCTTTGGCACCGTATCTCCACGGCTCAGCCTCAGGACCGACCACAGCAGCCATCCCATCAGACCATCGAAGCTCGTGTCCCACAGAGGCAAAAACCAGTGCTGCCAGGGCAGCAGAAAGCTGTTGGCACCGTGCAAAGCACCTTCCAACAGCTACATGATGTCCAAGCCAGCTCTTCTCTGAGCCACTTGGCATGGCTCTGACCTCCTTCTGGCTTGTGCTTGAGAGCAAGTGGAGGTGATAAATGCAGCATTTCAGGGCCTTCAAAGAGCTCAGGTATCACCGAGTTAAAGTCCAGACACCAGCAACAGGGATGGGTAATGGTGGTGCCCCAACCCACCAGCAAACCCAGCCGGGGGCCGCAGGGATGTCCAAGAGGCTCAAGTCCAAAAGCCGTTGGGTTAAGGGTTTTCCAGCACTGCACTCTGCAGCGGATCCCCCTCATTCTTCTGGTTTCACAGCCCCAGTTTTCTCACACGTTGCCAGCCGCCTCCCTTTTGCTTCTCTTCTACGGGCCAAACCAAGCAGGGAAGGCCAGCTGCCTGCCCACACAGCCGAGAGCAGGGACGGCTTCCTCACCTCTCCTTACCAGACGTGCTTTGTAAGAACAGGCAGCAGCAAAAGCCTGGTTTTACATAGAGGAAATCCCTTTCGTATCATAGGCAACACGGTTATGGTAGGAACTGATCGGAAACACTCTCCTGGAATACCCCAGTTTATTTTAGACAAGTAAATGCCGAGCTACAGTTGCGCCCAGCCTGCCCGAGCTAGGCCCATGTTGTCTACCAGTAAGGACAACGGGGGTGCCCCAGACCCCCAAACTGCTGAGACCAAAATCTGGCTCTTTGCTGCTCTACTGCAAAAGAAGCAGATCTGTGAAGACTCTGAAGGAGCAGAGACATCCAGGTGTCCGTACACGTGGCCCGTGAGCTGAATGGGGCCAGCTGATGGCTAGAACCTCAAGTATAAAGGCCGTGAGTTATCACACACAGGCAATCCATTATTTATGGCAGGGTTTCATTATAACAGATTCAGCATCCTTAAGTATGGGTATCACCCTCCCGCTCCAGCAAGTGTCCCCTCCCCAGTGACAAATTCTCCAAAACTTGACCCAGTCATTGCAGCCTCGGCCAGCCCAGTGGGCTGGAAGGGAATTTCTCTGCATCCTTTTGTCCAGATATTTTATATCTACTATCAATAACAGAATTAGAACTTCAGAAATCACTTTACTCAGGGCAAGGATTCAGTGCAGCCTTGTGACATCATTTTTAGCCACAAAAAGGACTGCAGAAAGTTAAATGGCAACGCCATCCCTCTATACCTTCCCTACGTCATGTGGGTCCAGCATTGCTGGAAGAAAAGAGCTTGAAAGCGCGATGGCAGCAAAGCCGTGCAGGGGCATGGCTGGCAGAGCAGAAGCAAGGGGCTCAGATGTTTCTGTTGTGCATTTTAAAGTGGAGAAGCAGCAGCGCAGTTTCCCCTGGGAAGCACTAATGGGTCAGCACAGGTGCCACCACCTCACCCCAGGGAGAAAGATTTTTCCTGCCTCTTCCAGCACAAAGTAAAATGTTTCACGCCTCAGCAGTGCTGCTTACAGTCCCATCCACCAGCTTCCCTTATGCAGGACGTCCCCCAGGTTGAACTGGCCCATGTCACACCTGTGTCCTGCTGGTGCTTGGCCATGAGCGTGGCTTTTCCCTGAGCGATGCTTCCTGCAGGAACACGGGACCAGGGGAGCCCATGCCGCTGCTGGCGGTGGTGGGGTTTTACGCTGGTTTAAAAGCCATCTGCGGCACTGAAGAGGGACAAAGCAAAGCTCTGCAATGACCCGACAGCAAAGGGGCTCTGAAGGAGTTGGTGTGCAGAAGAGCAGAGCGATCCTCATTAGTGGGAACGTCCATCCCAGCCCGCCCAGGCAGTCAGGGCAGGTCTCTGCTCCGGGCGACCCACACGTGCTTTGCTTGCGGCCATCACATCAGCAAATTAGAGAGTGCATCATATGGCTCTTAGTAATCACGCGGATTGGCAGTCTGCACGTTTCCCAAGGTCTGGGGTTTTCTTTTCCCTTTCAAAAAGCCTGAAAACATCAGCCTGCCTGTGAACAAGCCAGTCATGCAAAAGCCACGGAGCAGCAATGTGAGAAACTTCAAGGAGACACCAGGAAAAATGTCTCCTGCTGTTACAGAAGGATGTCCCCACAGGTCCCCACTGCTTCTCTGCATTTGACATTCCCAAAAATCAGAGAAAAAGCAGTAGACAGCAGAAAAACAATCTTCTTGCCTACATATAAAAAATCAAATGTGGGGAGAAAAGGCCGTTTTTGGAGGAAAAACATTCCACCCCAAATTTGCAGACAACAATATCTGTTTAAGAGCACTTGAGCGGCTCAGGTCCGGCCGTTCGCCCCGCGCCTGCAGCGGGATTGTGCAGCTGGGGGCTGGCGCACAGCCGTGCCGGAGCACAATTCTGGGATTCAGAGCTGAATTCTTGAGATAAGTCTTTTCCAGGAATGTCTGACAGCGCAAATGAAGCAAAGATTGCAACATTTTTTCCATAGTTCTCGGCCTTTTGAAAAAAAAATGTCATTATCTAACAAGCAAATGCAGAAATCGAAGCAACAAGCAGGCAGTTGTGGAAGGCGAAGCAGTGGGCAGCTGCCCCCCACCCGGCATTTCCCCCTCCCGGCGAGGATGTGCAGGGGGCTCGGCACTGCCACAGAGGAATGTGGGAGGTGGGAGCTCAGCACAACAATCCCCCCAGAAAAGCCCCGTGCTGAAAGCGCGAGACCCAGCCCCACCTAGTTCCACCTATTCCGAGTGCTGTGCTCAAACCGCTCCTTCCCAAAAAACAGCTGAAGAAATACTGCACAACAGTGGCCACTAGGATGGCCAGAGGAAAAACAACCGCTTCTACGTAAAGACCGAGTTCTGCCAAATTCCTGAGCGAGGATTTCTCGCTCTCAGCCCGGAGCGGACCTTGGCACGCTGCGATTAACCGTTAAGTGCCGTCCTTGGCACAGGCACAGAGACACAAATTCTCCGGGCTTTCAGCAGCCCAGCGTAACATGCGCAGCCTGTGCTTTGAGAGAGATTTAAACGGGAACGGTTTGTGGCAGCTGGGATAGGATCATTTATATTTTTGAAAGTAAGCATATTCCTAGCAAAGAGAGTACATGGAGCATAGCATGGACTCGGCAGAGGATGAGCGTGAGCCTCAGAGATGGCTCTGCTGCAGCATCCTTGCCTTGCCCCAGTCTCCGTGCCCTGCTCTCTCTCCAAAAAGTGTCCAACTGCAGCACAGGGGTGGTGGGAACAGGGGGGTTCACTGGAAACGTATAGTGGTATTTTAATTCTGTTTTTAGAAATGGATTTTAAAAGCCTTGCATAAGCCTAGGTAATATCTTATGGTTTCGTGTTCCTGCAGCTCTGGATCCTGCACCCAGGGTCCCCCCAGGTGAACCCCGGTGCTCAGTGGCACTGCTCCCCCACCCCAGCCACGGGGTGGATGGAGCAGAAGCCTTTGCCCAAGCAAAACCCCCTTCCTTCTCCTGGTGCCAGAGCAGAGCCCTCATATAAATAAGAGCTGGGAGAGGTCTTAAAATGAAGACTTGATCACGATGGAGCTCCACTCAAAGAGCAGCCCACTGTGGCACCTTATCAACCAAATCCAGCTGCTCAAACGCATTTTTAGCTGGCCCATCTTACCTACAGCCCCTTTAAAGATACAAATTAATCACTGGCAAGGATTCAAAGGGAAGCCCCTCTCTGAGCAGCTTCTGGGAACAGGGCACACAATGTAGCCTCCTATCACCCAGGACGTTCAGACGTGGGGGACACTTCCCAACCACGTTTTGGACCAGCCCCTCTCACCACCCACAGCTCCCCAACACTCAGGATCCTGCAGACACCCAGCGAAAGCAATGCAGGTTTGTAAAGCAAAAGATCTGGGGAGGCTTTTACAGATCGGGGTAAAAACCTCTGCCTTGTCTTTCAAACACAAAGTCAGCAGTTTTGGAGCACGCATGACCGGCGGCGAAGCAGCCTGCCGCAGCTGCGAGCCCCAGCCAACTGCTGCTGGAGGCCAGGGCGCCAGTGGGCTCCAGTGGGCTCCAGTGGGCTCCCTCCTGGCCTGGGCCCAGCCCCAGTGCTCCCCAGCCAGCCCCGACACGAGCAGGCATCAGCAGAGACCCGCAGCGGTGGCTTCGCTCCCGCCCAGACCGACCTTCAGCATCCACCTGGTGGGGTACCCACAGGTGTTTTGCTCCCAGCAGGCTGGAGATTGAGGTGAATGATGAAGCCCCCCAAAGGTCTGACCACCTCCCATCGCTGCGAGATCCTCCCGTGCTCTCCACTGCAACCACACCAAGACCACGTCGCATCAGTTTGTACCTACGCCAGGACCGTGGTTTTGGCAGAGAGGACTGGTAGTGTGACTGTGCTCCCAGTGACACCAGTATGATCCCTGAGGTGCTCTACTGGTTTCACTGGGGGTCGTGCTGGGAGAATCTGTTCCCAAGGGAAAGCAAAGCCAGGCTAACTGAAAACAACAAGCACTGGTCACAGCACCACTGATGCCAGCCCTATCCTCTGGGGAAAATGAGGCACAGACTGGTCTGACTCCCCGAGCACAGATTCAGTGTCACTGCTGCCGCCACGCGCCCTGGGAACTCCGTGTCTCTCCTGCTAAGCTCAGAAACCAGCTCGCCTGGAAAAAACACCCAGCCTGGCATCAGCCTTCACCTGGGAAGGAGCGCCTGTGCCAGCAGCGTCCAGATGTGCCCATGCGGCCACCCAAGATGTGCAGGTGCCACTTCGGCAGCGGGACGAGGCAGGGCCTGGGCGCTCAGGAGCAGGAGAGGGCCCGAAACCTCAGCCCGTCCCAGCAGCAAAGAGCAGGGCAGCTTTCTAGACAGGGGACGGGGTGTCCTCCAGAGACAGCCTCGGGGGGTGCAGGGAGAAGCAAGGGAGGATCGCAAACAACCTGCAAAGGCAAACCCCCCATGATTTCACACATCCAGGGAGGGGAACAAAAGCGAGGGGCAGCGGCAGCTCTGAGATCCAGGGAGCACTCACCATTTGTGGACGACGTCAGGCACTGGAAGACGGTACCGGAGGAGCAGTTCTGCCACAGGTCCGCCGTCTGCCCGCCGTTCACGAGCCATTGCTGCAAGAGAGACGCGGCCTCGTGAGCAGGAGCCGCACGCCCCGGCCACCAATTCGGCACGGAGCAGCCCCAGCACTCCCAGGCACAGGCTTTTCTTTAGAAAGGGGTTTGCAGAGTAAATACTGATATTTGCTTTTAGCTGCTTTGGCCTCAACGGCAGAAAAACAGAAGCTCTTTATTCTCTTTAAACTTGGGCCAAGTCCCATGGGGGACGCGCACTTCCCTCCTCTCTGCCGTCCCAGTGCCTGGCCGGGCGATTTGAATGCTTCCACATGATTTCTAACGACTCGGAAGATTTTTTGTAAAAAGCCTTCCTGTACTACTACTACCAACTAAAAAAAATTAAAAATGGAAGGAACCTGATGAAGCAAGCCTGGAGCTTACCAGCTCCACAAAACTGCTGTGTTAAAACCAAGTCAAACCTCTTTCTAAACTGATGAGGTGTTAACTGGGCTCTGGACTGAGAAAGGTGCTGGCACCCCCATGTAGCACCCAGCCCTCAATGTTCCCGCTGTCTGCAAAGTGTACGCCTTAAAAATCCCCAGCGGGAGCCCACCTCGGTTAGGAGATGCTGTGCCTACTTCACAGCCCCAAAGGAGCAGATCTGGAGAGCAAAACTGCTGGTGCTGAGGCCCTGGTGCCCAAACCAGTCCCATTTCAAGGGAGTTTGCTCAGACCGGCTGTACTGGTCCCACGGGCTGAGCCCGTTAGCACTCGGGGAGTGCAGTTTCACCCACACGGGAGGAGGTTTGGGTGCTCTGAGGCTGCCCTGCGATGTGAGCCAAAGTGGGGATGATGGGGAGCTTGGCTCCAACAGCGCTCTCTGTACTTAACACTAACACGGATGCACTGAGCGTCCTGTCTTGCACACAGCTAAGCCATCCACCAGTTACACCTCACAACATAAATACAGGAAGAGTCTTCTGTACAAAAGACTCCAAAATCCCACTGCTAGAAAGACAGCAATTGGAAAGTAAAGATTTCCTGCTAAAAGCCAGGCTGGAAAATAAACCACAAATAAAAATAACACTTTCCGACCCTCCCGTGCCATGCCCCACCGCCAGCCACTCCCTGCCCGGCCGGTAGCTCGGTGCTCGAGGAAAGGCCGTACTTACGCTGACGATGGTGGAGACGAAGAGGAGCACCAGCACGGCGACGTGGAGCACAATGATCCCCAGCAGCAAAAGCAGCATCTTGGCGGCGGTCTCGGGCAGAACTGGAGGAGGAGAAGGAGATGCTGCTGAGCGGCCCGTGTGTGTGTGTGTGTGCGTGTCTGTGCGAGTTCCAGCGCCGAGGGCAGCAGGAGGCGCTCCGCCGACGGCCAGAGCCTGCCCTGCCCCGCTGGGAGCCCCGGCCCGGTGCGGGGGATGCTTGGGCAGCGGCCGGCTCCGGGGCTTCCCCCGAGCCCCGCGAGCAGAGCGGGCATCCGAGCCCCGGTGCCCCGGGGGTCCTCCCAGCCCTCCCCCCCGGGGGATGGAAGGGTCCCCGACGCCGCTCCCCAGAACCACCCCTCGGGGGCTCCCCCAAGTCCTCTCACCGGGGGGGCATCCTCGGCACCTCTCCCGTGGGGAGCGCCGTGGGGCTGCCCCAGACTCTCTCTGCCGGGGGTGGGGTGCTCCGATTCCTCTCCCCGAGGTGGGTGGGGGTGCTTCCCCGACC
>VXAL01008009.1:311549-419325 GCA_013399475.1 Chauna torquata
CCGTGCCCCCCCCTCCCCTCCCCTCTCGCCCCAAGCCCCTCGTCCTGCACGGGGCCGGGGTCGCTCCCTACCGGTGGCTCCGGGACCCGCACCCAGCTCTGCCCCCCCTCCTCCGAGCCGGGAACCACTGGGGAGGGGCCCAGGCACCACTGGGCGGGGGGGGATCCCGGCCGCGCCCCGGGGATGCGGAACACTGGGGCGGGGCCCCCCCGGGGAGGTTCCCCGAGGCTCTGCCCAGAGCCTCAGTGCGTGGGTGCGGGTGCGTGGCTGTCTGGCTGTCCGTCTGGCTGTCCGTCTCGGAGCGGCTGACGCAGCGCAGTGCGAGGCTGGAGGAAGCCGGGGCGTGCCCCGCACGGGATCCAGCAAGTGGATGCTCCCCGCTCCGTGCCCCGGCCGCAGGGCGCAGGCTGCTCCTGCAGCGCCGGCGGCCGTGGGTTTCCCATAGCAGATCGGGGCCTCCCCGGGGGGGTCCCCAGGCCCAGGGATGCGTGGTGGGGCGTTACGCGGAAAGGACAGAGCTCTGCTGCGTCAGGTGGCCCCGCTCACCCCGGCAGAGGCACGGGGATCCGTGGGACAGGATTTGGGGAGTGAGAATCTGGCTGTGCTGAAGTCAAGGGGAATTTTGTCCCTGATTTACACAATGGGGCTGTGTCCAGGAAAGTGGCACTTTTGGGATTTGCCCCTGCTATGGCAGTTGATTCTGGCTGTTGGGCAGGGGGGTTTAGCACCTGAAAGCCAAGTCCTGTGGAACTGATTTTCACAAAAGGGGGGGGGGTTCCAAAATTTTGGAGGACTTAGGTGCACAGAGAGGAAGGGGTGGCTGCTCTCCGGTACAGCAGCCTGCACTCATTTTTCAGCCACAGCTATCTGTTGGAATAATCCTCACCCCCCATAGACCCCAAAGGAGTCCTGAGCACTGCCACCAGCCTCCCCCTCACCTCTCCCCTCTTTACACACCAGCTCCAAACTAGTCCTGCTTTGTTGCAGAGACAAGGGAGTTCGGCATTCAGCCACCAAAACCGTAAATCTTGGGAGAAAGAGGGAGAGAAGCGTGCTTGGCTCCTTCCTCCTGGCAAGCACAGGCGTGTTCCCTGCAGCACGGGCTTTGGCTCTGCCGCTTGTGTAAGCGGTCCCATTGCATGCATCAGCTGGCAAGAGGGAGTTCGGAGCAGTCTGGGGAGGTTCGTGGCGGGGAGCTAGGTCAGGGGCTGAAGCAAGGCTCCCAGCCTCACACCGTGCTCCAGCCCCTGCTTTAGCCCACATCTGCACGCCCCGCCACGATGCCGCTGCGCCAAGCCGTCCTCCAACAGTGCCGGCTCTGAATAATGCAGAGGAAGTTTTGCCCAGCCTGCTTTCAAAGGATGCAATTTGCCCTTCCCTCCGAAAAATGCACACCCATTTCTCCGCTGGTGCCGTGCCGCACGCTGTGTGACGCTGCTGCATGCCGCAGCAGGCTGCTGCACGCGACGGCGGGAGCCAGTGCCATCCGTGACTGCAAGCCCCAGAGGACCGCAACATCTGGACCGCCATCAGTACATTCCTCACTAATGAGGCTATTTCGAGCTGCCTCGCTGCTGCGGGTTGGGCGTGCATGCTGCTTTCAGAGCAGAAGGAGCCACCATGCTTGTGGCTGTGCGAACACAGAGAAAAAAAGGTCTCGTCCCCAAGGACTCTGATCTAGCCCACTGTTAGAGACAGCCTTCTGATTTGGGTTTGTAGGTCTCAGATCTCAGTGCCTGTGCCGCTGCATAAATTATCTGACCCATTCCCCAAAGGCACAACAGGGAGATGCACAGCGGTGAAAGGCAGCTGGGAGGTGTGGGGCCACACACTGCACCCGAGCTCCTCCGTGAATGTGGGAGAGCACAAGCAGCTCAGCGTCGGTTCTGAAAACAGTGCCAAAAGCAGCTGTTTAAGCACAGGAGAAATAGCTGAAACTCAAGTCAGGGAAAAGAGCAGCCTGAGGGTAATGAAGCCTGTTTTGGCTGTGAGTTGCAGATTAGAATCTGTGGAGGAAGCCCAGAGAGAAGAGCACATTGATCCGGTGCTCCTCAGACTCTTCTTGGAAAGGTGCGTTATCCCAGTGGAGCAGGGCTTTGGAAAAACCTCAGCTGAATGCCTGCTGTCACGGCAGCTCAGGCGACTGAGGACCACGCTTCTCCAGGTAGCATCCCCATGGAACGCTGGAGGCAAAGCTCTCCTCTGCCCCCTCCTCGAGCCGAGGTGCCTGATGGCTGCTGTCAGGCAGGAGAGGTGAGAGAGAGATGACGCTCACAACGGAGCTCTTTGGGATTTTCTTGGAGAGACGGCATCACCGCCCAGCCCAGTGCGGGACGGGGAATTGCACGGTGCTTCCCAACGAGGGGCTTGCCCTGCTCGTGCATACAAGTGTGGCTGGCACTGGCCACTGCCAAAATGAAAGTGTGTGCCACAATAAATTTCAGAAATGTTTTGTGTACAAGCAATATTTGCCATAGGCTGTGCTGGGAAAGATGTAAGGTTAAAGGATTGTGTAAGCACTGGGTGAAAAATCTGAACCTTTTCCATGTGATCACAAAACTGCTGCCATGCTTCAACTTCAGTTTCTAGAATAAAGTAATGAGAAGTTAGGAGGGAAAATGTTTTTTTGTATAATATTAAGAGCCTCAAATGCTAATTTAGCAAGGTAGCAGTGGGCTTTGAGGCTGGGCAGGGTCTAAGCCTCATTGAACTGTGTCTGCGGCACCACCTGAACCAGCCCACCACAGGCTCTGTCACCAGCAGTCCGGCGTGCACGTGCACCATCCTGTTCCTGCCGTTAGCCCCAGGCCAGGTGAATTAAACTGCTCTTAAAACAAGCCTTTTCCATCCACACAAAAAGACTAGATTTTCTCTGTATGTCTTCTTGTGGATGAACATGTTTAACCCCAGGACTTTGCTCCATCATCACCATTTTAGGGAGTGGTTCCTGTTCCCTGCCCTGCTGATTAAGACCATGAACAAGAGAGGATTTCAAACGCAAAGGTGAAGGGGCAGAAATCTGCACTGCCATCAGCGAGCCCGGGACTCTTGCAGGGCTGGAATTAGGAAAATAATCCTGTTTTCAAACAACTGTGAAACTAGGGGAACAAAGAGAGCAATAAGCACAGATGCACATTAACACAGACACTCATAGACAAGAGGAGTTCCAAGAGATAAAAGGTTTTACTTTTTTTTTTTTAATAAAAGTGGTGAATGGCTATTTGAAAAGCCATTTCAAGCAAGAAAAAAGAAAAAACAGAAGGGAAGACGTAGGCATTTAAATGTAGCAATATTCTAAAACAAGAGGTCTAATACATCTTGGAGACATTTACTCTTCCTGACATTTGTTTTCCACCAAACCAAGAAGAATTTGTAAAATGTTTCAGTCTTGTCAACTCTGCATTCATGCCCAAAAAACAACTTCATCCAACTTTTTCCTTTCAACTCCAAGCCAGTTGTCATCACTGATCGAGGCAGGCTGAAATCACTGGAGAAAATCCCATTGGCCTCAATGAAGCCAAAATTTACCCACTGATTCCAAAAGCCAAAAAAACAACGGCGCGTCCCAGCTGGGACATGCCTGTGTGTCACAGCATACTCAGACACTTTTAGAACTTGTCATTCGTGCTTGTCTCTGGCATGCTGACAGTTTGCAAAAGGAGCTAACCCACTGTGAGCTCCTGTAGTGAACCTACAGAGGATATGGATCTAAAACAGCTTCAAGCCACCTTTTTGCCCAAGTTACTGGGTTTTACACTCTTGGCTTCAGCAGTCCTGGGTTTGATTCCTCTTTCAGGGATTTCCATAGGATTGGCCACCGATGCTCTGAGCGGGATGCTCCGTGCCCTGCACCTCCCTACTGAGCGACCCGGTGGATGCCGAAAGTCCACACAGGCTCGAAGAACAACTGGAACGAGAGATCATGTGAAACAAATCCATTGGGGGCTATTAAATTCAAGGACAGCACTGGCAGCTCAGGAAGTCCTTCAAATACTAATTGCTGGAAGCTGGGAAAGTAGACTGGGGAAGTATCACAGGGCGCTTGCCGCCTTCTGGTACTTTTATCTGAGCATCTCTGTTGGCTCTGACAGAAGCTGAATCTGGGGCTTGCTGGACTTCGCTCTCAGCCAGCACAGCCATTCTTGTGCTCCTACACTGCCCAAATTTCTTTAAATGTTTAGCTCAAGTTTTCTCTTTTTCTTTTTTTTTTTCATGATCATGATGAGTTGGTTTTTTCGTAATGCTGATGCTGTTTTGGGAATTCTCTCCCTGGAGCATATCTGTGTTTGTTGTGCAATACACTGCTAACATGTTTTTTTGGGAAGCTTTCCTTTCACCCAAATTCATAGCTACTCTTCCAGGCGATTCACTGATTTTCCTTTTCTTACACAACAAAAACACCCGGGCCTCCTTTTTGAACAGCTTCTTCATAGACTGGCCTTGACCGTTCACTGGGTCTGGGATGGACGCGAAGCTTAGCTTGCGTGAGGCAATGCTGTCCTGTTTTTATGCATTTATTTTCTGAGCTCCAGCCAGTAAAGAAATAGTTTACAAATGTAGTTCTGCACGGTTTATTGTTACGATGCAGGAGGGAGGGTGGGAATATGGCTGTGGGATGCAAAGGAGTTTCCTCAAATCGTCTTTCTCAGCAACTTAGCTGATAAAGCGAGCAATAAAAAGGTTGTAAGCAGCAATAAAAGCAAACACGTTGTTCTTCAGAGTGAAGGCATTTAAAGAAAGGAAACATCAAACCAATGCAGAAAGGCAGCGGAGGCAGACGGGAAGGATAGTACTATCTAAAAGTGAATTACGAAAGCAAATCATTTAATGGTACAAAAGCAAAGACATCTCACATAGATGCAGAAAGGCAGGGCAGTTATTTAACACACCTGGTGTACATCAAAGATAGAGGCTGCTGGGTTGCAACCCCAAAAATAACCCTGCAGGGACTGAACTGAGAAGCTTCACTCACGGGAAGCAAAGTCCATCCCCGTGCACAGGGACTGCACGAGACCCTGCTGCAAGCCACGTGTGCATTGGAATTTCACCCCCCAAAAAATCACCCCAGAGACCCATTTTATCGGAGTTTTGTGGCAGGGCTCGCTCCTGGCGTGGGATGTGCGTAGGACATACTGTGAGAGTGGGGAAAAAAAAAAAAAAGATGATTCAAACTGAAGCACACATAGAATTAGATGACTGGAGGGATTTTAGAGTATTAGCTACCAGAAGAAGTAGCACGAATATTGTCAACTTATGGAAAACTGGCGAGGAAGGAACGAAAACCCTGAGGGACCTGGGAATTCTCTGATGTCTGAGAAATCTGCTGCAGAAAAGTGGAAAGTATTTGTGAAAGAAATTAGAGAGGCTGCAACTGAAATTCCTCTGGTTATGGCTCAAATGGAGGAAAGAACCACATTGCCAGTATTGTGTAAAGAATCGTCACGAGGGTAGGACAGCAAGAGAAAATTTAGTCTGACACTTGCAACACCACATAAATGCTATCAGTTGGGAGAAATCCTTAAAGTAGTCGGGCTAGTGGGAAAGATGAGTGTTTGGGGTGCTCCGAAAGCAGATTGGAGAAAATAGGAGACTTTCCATGCTGACGGTTCTCCTAGTAAAACAGGGCTCTGATTTGGCTGGGCTTCCGAACAGCAGAGTAGCCAAAATCACCAGGATTTGTGAAAGTCGTCAGTAAAGAAACATGGGGAGAGTAACAGCACAAAAGCGCCCAGCACAAAGAAGCGCCCAGCACAGAGGCTAGCGAGAAAGCTAACGAAAAGCAGAAGTCACTATGGGTTCAGCATGCCATTGACTAATTTCGGGGAGTGAAATAACTGGAGGAATGACAGGTGCACTGAGCTCAGCAATTTTTCCTGGTTACAGTTGTACCTTCTCTTTTGAAAGGGCGGCTGCTGTCTCCAATGGACTCTGCCCATGGCTCCAAGATACACATGAAGTAGAGGACACCTGTTTGTAGTCTCCATGGGACCACAGTGCTAGCAAAAAAAAAAAGTGAAAACAATTGCTTCCTGTCATGAAGAAAGGTCCTGCCATGGTGCAGAGGCTGGGGCAGGACCTCAGTGTGGGTTGCAGCTCTGGGGTCTGCCCATGGGAGAGTGGAGCGACCACCGCTGGGACAGCCAGGGAGGGCTGGGCTCCTGTCTGGCCCTGTGCTGTGAGATGGAGTCTTCTGAGGATGCAAGACGAGAAAAGGTGCTCTCAGCTCCCGAGAGCCTCCACACTGGACCAGAAGGTCCATGGCCAGGACTCCTTAAGCAGGAGAAGGGACTTGAACTTCTATTCCTTTGGGATGTTTGGTGCCTAAAGGCTTTAGGCTGAACTCAGTTCTACTTAAGTTGTCCAAATGTGATGCAAGTGCCTTTCAGAAGTTCAGAGTGATGACAGGCATCTGTGGGCACCATGTAGCAGAAGGATCCGTGGTAAATTGGAGAGGACAAGACACAGCCTGGAAACTCCTGCTCACGGTCAGCTTCTCACTAGGAGGGAGCAGAATTTCACCACCTCATCACCTCTGAACCCTCCTGAGCACTGAATAACCAAGCTGCCATGAAAAAAGCAAGCAGCACCACCACTGAACACAAACGCCCAGGTCATCTGCCAAAGGGCTACAGAACACCTGTGCTGAACGGGTACGGAGCCAGCAGGCACCCATGAACCCCAGCAATGGGCTTTGAAGCTCTTGGGGCATGACCAGGGCTATGAGGGAGCCCAGCACGAGCACCACCATCTGCCTCTGGTCCTTGTTCTTGTGGCCACTCTTATTTCCACTGCGTGCAATAAAGCCCCAAGGCTGACAGCCCTGCATGAGCACTGTGCCAAGGGACTTCCCTTGGTGCTCGGTGCTCCAAAAAGGCTGGAAGAAAACCCTTTTCTCTGTCCAAGTTGCCAAACGTGCCGATGAAGAAACTCTTGGCCGGCGAGCTTGCTGCTCGTGGTGTTTAATGACCACTCAGCACTTGGGAGAGACGTGTTTTGTTTCCTGTCCAGCTGACAACAGCTGTGCACGAAGCCAGCGAGGGCTCCGTGGCTCCTTGCTCCATCTGTCCTGGACACGTGTCCTAAGGGACACAGGCGGCCTCAAGGCTAGGGGTGGAAGGGAAACCTTCATTTCCACCCCAAATTAGGGGCTGAGTTTTTTTGGAAGGGGATGAGGATTTGGAAAGAGGTTGAGTCTTTTCCCGCAGTTTGAAGTGTTTATGGCCTCTGTTCAGCTTCTTCCCACCCACAGCCCTCTGCACTCCTCTAGCAGGTACAGCGAGACAGTCCAACACCGCAGAGCAAGGACACGGCCCCCTCCTGCAGACACCAGCAGAGACGCTGCCATTGATTTAAATCAAACAGCATCACTCCTCATTATTTAGGAGGGTGAAATGAGACACAACACCAAAGCTGGGGCAAAGGGAATGACATCCAAACTCCTCCAGAAGTTTTCCTTTAAGAAAATAAAAAAATCACACAAAGATGCATTTAACATCGTCCAGATGAGTCCTCCCTCTCGATCCCCTTCGGCAGCACCCAGCTGTCCCCCGCCAGGAGCTGAGCCCTGTTGAGTTTTACGGAGTCTAAGGTTCCACATGCACCTTGGAATTTTGGTGTTTCCACCAACAAACCAAATGCAACAGCTTAAATTAGGAACCAATTCCTACTTACCAAAACAAAAACCACCACATTTTCTTCAATTAGCTGGTCAAAAGTACTTCCTTGTTTCAAAATCCCTGTGCTTACATTTTAGAAGACACTTAGATCTTAGATTTTTCAAAAGCAAGAAAACTATCTTTAAAAAACAGCTTAAAATGCAAGCTTTCCTGTCTATGAGCAGAACATACTGCAATGCTTCTCGGGATAGTTTGTGCTTCTGCTGCACCGTTAAAAATACATTATGGATGTCAACACCTAATTACTCTGACAACCAGTATTAATTCCTCTTGTGCTTTTTCCACAGACAGACTCAAAAGGAGGAAGACCTGACAGTTTGTTTCTCCTAAACCACAGACTGAAACGGGGGGTGAATCCCCGTGGCGGTGGGGGAGCGGCTCTCAGTGGCACACGGGATATTTTCATCTACTGACACACTCTGACAGAGCTGTGGAAAGAGAGAAAAAAAAATCCCCGTAGATCACGTAACACAAAGTGAGCATTTAATTTCTGCTCAGGGCTTTCATCAGGAAGTCTAATTGTGGATTTTCAAGGCAAAACTGAGAACACCTCCTGCAACAGGTACAAGGAGTGGGGCTGAGCCCAGCCTAGACATACCCCACCAGCCGCGCGGTGCAGGGGAAGCTCTTGCGCATCCCCATGCACTTCTCTTGGTCAATGAAGAGAGAGTTGGCTTTGACAGCCAGGTCGTGCTCCAGGACTGCCTTGGCCCGGACCAGCATCTGCAGCGTGTCCTCGGCATCCCTCAGCCGCTGCTGCAGGCTCTGGATAGTTTCATCGAGTTCGTGGACCTCATTGACGAGGCTGGAGAACAGCAAGAGACCCCATGAGCATGGAGGCAGAAGGATTTCCCCCTTTGGCGTGGTCAGATTAACTCAACCCCTGTTTCTGGCAGCCGTGCGTGAAAACCGAGGCCGGGCTCCTCCCGAGCTCGGCCGGGAGGCACAGCTGGGTCTGTGGCAAGGAGGCTGTGCCAGGGCACGGGTGATGCGCTGCTGCGCAAGGGAGGGATGAGCCCCAGTGCTTTCCTGCTCCCCTTTGGTTTTGCAGCTTTGTTGGTTCACCCTCCTGGATTTCCCTGGGCAGGGGTCCTCCCCACACCCAAAAACACACCTGGCAACACAGGAGAGCTGGGAGAGGCTAAAAGTGAATGTGAAACAAGCAGAAGACAGGAAAAAAAAAAACAGAAAAGAAACCAGCAACAAGCAAGATGCTAAACAGGGTCAGGATCTGGGTGTGCCACAAAAGCTTAAAATTGCTTTTAAAAGATTTCCCATCAGTTAATGCCAAGGGGCTGGCCAGGCAGGGAGCTCAGCCCCCTCCTCACCGCACAGGGGTGGCTGCTCTGGACACCCCAAGCGTGGCTTCTCCTCCTAGCAGGGACAGCGTCTGGGTGATGCTAACGAGAGGAGAGCGGAGGTGGCACCAGGGCGAGTAGGACACAGAGCAGGAAGCAGCTGAGCTTTCCCCAGGCTTTCTTCCTTATGCTGAAAAAGGGCAAGACACCTCCAGACTCACAAACCTTCCAGCTCCTGCCCAATAAGTTGGCCAGCTTAGGTTTGCTTTTCCTTATGTGCCTACAGCAGCAGCAAGGTCACCACCAGGGGCTAGGGAGACAACTCCCTTATCTGTGAAACATCCTCACTTCTGCCTCCTTGGGGAAGCCGCTGGTTTTTTGTCTTGCCTTGCTTTCAAGGCGCTTGGTACCCTGGGAAGGCTGAATGGTGAAGGAGGAGGAGGAGGCATGAAAGGAAGCCCTGGCCAAGCCTCTTCTGCTGATGGGGCAGATAAGACCTTGAAGAAATGCCAAGAAGCAATCGAGCCGCCTGCCCCAGTCTTCCAGGAGCCTCCCACACTCCTGCACTCAAGAGGTTTGTGTTTCCCAGTGTCCCCAGGGCAGGTGAAGTCAGCCCTTACTGCTACCTGCTTCTCCTTGTGTTGCACCTTTCTTACAGTTACCCAACGGGAAGGAGCTGAGCGCTCTCGAGTTGATGTTATGGGAGAGTAAAGGGCTTATTCGTCCAACTGGGCACATCCAGCCACTGGGAACAGGACATTTACCCAGGTGGGAGCAACCCAGCCCTTCGTGGGGTAGCATCAGGCCGTACCTGGCCATGGTGTGGCCATGGCACAACAGCCTCCTCCATGGGTGCAAAGCTCTCCCAGCTCCCAGAGGCTGGGATGCTTGCTCAGCGCTTTCCATTACATCAGTGCACTTAAAGGAGGACTATACAGAACAGAAGACCGTGATCAGTTTTGTCATCCAGTGACGCTCCTGAGTGCCACCACCGGTGACTCCTCGAGGATGCTGCTGGCCCCGCGCTCCTGCCTTACCGCAGCTGGGCACTGTCCCGGCACAGCTCCACGTTGGGTCTCCGCGTGCGCTCATCCAGACGGGTCTGAGCCACTTTTAATGGAGGTACTTTGTCCCTAATGGCTTTTTGGATGGCTTCTATGCTCATCTCGATCTGGAAGATTTCCTGCAGTGTCTGGCATGAAAAAAAAAAAACACAAGTGCATAAATTCAAAAGTATATACTCAAAAAACAGCTCCATTTCCCATTTCTCTGGACCTGCATAGAGGTTCTTGCTTGGGAGATGTCACTCAGAAGTGATCATTTTACACCAAACGGGAAGGGCTGGTGCTACCTTGGCCAGGTGGGTCTGAATCTTGCTCTTGGCATCTGCCATCTCCGCGATGCGGTTGGTGAAGGCGACGTTCACACTGTTGAACTGATTCCACATCTCGTTGGCTGTCACCACCAGCAGGTTCTCGATGTCATCCCGCAGCTTGGCAGAGGCCGCCCGCTCGCTCTGGGAGCGCAGGATGTTGTCGTCTGTAAACTTGGCCCATGACTCTGGCACCGAGATGCTGCGGGAGGGAAAGGAGAGGCCCCGAGTGGCCCCGTGGAGCTGCCCAGGTCATGGATGCCATGAGATTGTGTTAAACACAGCCTTCCAGGGATCCACATTCTTTGCCCACATGAAAGTTCAACATCTGGACATCATTTATTCAATAAAGCTTATCAAATACTTACACATCCATGACAACAACTGTGATAATTATGAAGGCTCAGACAAACAATAGATTCCTGGAGAAAAAATGAGATTTTAATCAGACCTCATATTTACATGTTAATGGCATTAAAGTGCCAAGAGATTCACAGCTCTGTGACAACACACAGACTGCAGCTGATTCATTTTGCTCGTAACTTATCTTAATTTCACACAAAACTGAATGAGTGTTAGATAATACTCGATTGCTGTGCGCTCGGGAAGGAGTTCACGCCTGTGCAGCAGTCCAGAACAAGGTCAACAAAAGCCTCAAATACCACATAAGCTCCATTTAGAACATGCTGATCCTCTGCACATTTTACCCCCTCTGAATTTCAGCATCAATCCTTTGCGATTCATTTGCCTGTCTAAATATGTCTGAGCTGTGCTGTGAAGAATTATTCAAACACTAGAAAAATCGAATCAATCCATGCCCCCCCCATCAACTGCATGTGTCTGTGTGTGCAGCAGATTTATTCCCCGAGCCCTTTGCCACTTGCAGCATATCTCTGTGAGTGCTAGTTTAGGTCATCATTCATTTATTGCAGAGCCAAAGCGGAATTCCTGGCACCCAAAAGCAGCTGAACTCTGTCCCAGGACCATGCTCTCTATTCCTTTATCTTCTGTGCCACCTGGGCTCCCTGCCAGGCCCTCTGCAGGCAGGGGTGAGCCCCCAGACTTTACGTCAATGAAGAGCACTCAGGCAAGCACCAACACATCGTTCAAAGTGTGCATGCACCTCACAAGCTGTGACGACGTGCTGAGCCGAATTCATTTTCAGGCTGATCTCTGAACCCTGATATAATGTTTAATTAGGTGGGACTCATTTCATTTTGCTTTCACCTTCTACATGTTGCTCATCACGCCACTGAATGCAGAGGGCAGTGCTGCTGGGGATGGGATGGATGTGCCACGCCAAGGCACATGGGCTAGGGACAACCAGCGCCGTGCCAGGAGAGCCACCGCTTCCCAGGGACCCGCAGCTCAGCACTTACGTGGCATCGACCCGCTCCACCCCGCGGTAGTAGCTGATGCCGTCGGAGGTGTTCCTCAGGTGGTGGCACTTGTCGTCGATGCGGTGGGCCGTCTGCTTGTTGGCCAGGTCCCTCTCCACCTCGTGCTGGGCTGCCCTGTTGGACCTTCAGTGTGGAAAGAGCAGCCGTCAGCAGGGATGCTCGGGTGGAAGGGCTTCCCCTGGGGCCACGGGTTCCCACGAGCATCACTGCTCTTTTTCATGGATCCTACAGGGGTTTCACATCTACAGGATGGGGTAAGGGTGGGGGTCTGCTGGGGGTTCACGTTATAACTGCAAAGTCGCTTCAGCCCTGCGACACGAGCTGGAAGCTCCCCCTTACGCGAGCTGGGCTTTCGCCCTGTCCAGGTAGCGCTGCATCCTCTCCTGGCACGACTTGATGACATCGACCTCCTGGGCAGAGACAAAGCACAACCCCATCAGTGTCCGCTTGCGTTGGCCCTGGTCACGCTCATCCCCTTTGGCCTCTCCAACCTTGGTGCGGTGACCAGGAGGGGGACAGGACAGGGCCCTGGCCACAGCCACAGCATTTGCATTGACTTTCAGGGGGTTTTCCTCTTGACATCCATGCCAAGTGATGGTTAGTGGCACCTTACAGTGGCCAGGCCAGATCCTGACCTGGTCTGAATGGTCGTAGCGGTTACTGGATAAGCTACACACTCCCATCCCCAACCAGCACCTGCCCTCTTTGCTCCCAAAATATTTTCTCCCCCAGGAGAAATCCCATACAAATGGGATGAGAAGAGATGGACTTTACTTCGGTGTGAATTCCCAGCCATTTCTAGGAATCACGCTGGAGGAAGGCACATGGTGCTCGCAGCTCCCTTGACTTCAGCACACCTCCATCGTGTCTGTGCAGCCCCAGCTACTGGAGGCAGTCATCAGTGCCCCAAAACAAGACATTTTGAAGCCCTCCTGTCTGCAATAACCAGCTGAAAAGCATGGCCTAAACATGTCCTCAACACTTAAAATCCAAACAGCCATTAAGAAGATACCAACTGTGATTATTTTCCTAAGATCTCATGACCTTTAAACCAATCTGCTAATTTTTTAGGGCCTGACTCATAAGAAAAAATCTTCTAACAGAGCGCTGGCTTCACAGTCCCAGGGGCTGCCATTTCCTTCCCAGCTTCATGAGGCCCTTGCAGAGATTGTATTTCTCTGTACCCTGGGTTAGGATCCCATCTTCTGTGCCAACTCTCATCTTGTTTGCTTTTATTCATAATTTAAAGCAGACTATATAAGGCAGGCAGGAGCGCACATTTTTATGATTTCTATAAAATGCACTGCTAAAGTACTCAGAGCGGCAGTCCTACTGCAGCCGTGCTGCTCTGAGCAAAGCAAAGCTGGGGGTAGATGTAGCATTTTTTATTAGACTGACTAATATAGTTGGGAAAAGCAGACAAGCTGTCGGCCACACACTGCCTCCCCTATATCTGTGCTTGCACATGTGTGTGTGCTGAGACGCGTACAGATACAGTCCAGGCAGAGCTCTGAGCCGCAGGACACTGGGCAAGAAGACAGTGGCACAGACTGCTTGAACGGGGACCAAGGACCTCTGCATGCTGCACAAAGACACAGCTGGTTTTCAGCAAGTTCTTCCTCTATAAGGGGAAGTCTTACCCCAAAACGTGGGCGTGCTGCTGATGGAACCGCCATCCCTGGGCCCTGGGTTGGAAGAGTTTAGTGCCCAAGAGCCAGTTATGGAACAGGGCTGCAAAACCTGCTTAGGGCAGTTTAGGTAGAAGGAGTTTTAACATGCGGTCTGTGTTGCCAGACTCACTGTGAAGAGCTGTTTCTCCACGTCGTCGTGGACTAGGTCAATGCCCATCCTCTTCTCCCGGTGAAGCAAGCACTCCTGGGCGACCTGTTGGGGACATACCAAACCGCAGGGACAGGGTTCCCTATAGGGACAGTCCCACCTCGCGTAATGTAAGAGAATAGAAATTATAGGTGGGCACAGAGAGGAAAAAAGTGTCCAGGGCAGGGTTTAGCTGACAACGAGCACCTGAGCTGCGACATCAGCACTAAGTTGTATGAGGGAGCACACTTGGCCCTGGTACCCCCACAGGTGGAAGTGGGAACCTGCATCAGGCTGGAAGCTGACCTCACCTGAGCCTCATAACAAGACACGGGCTTTCCCATCCCAACCCAAGATTTTGGATATACTGCTTATAAAAATATTTGGTTAAGCAAATAGTGTTCTGATGTGCTCATCGTGCGCTGTTAGGGGACATAGCAAACGGCAAGGGGCTTGTTTATTGCTAACTTAACTAACGGTCCCTTAATAAAAACTTTCTA
Organism: Chauna torquata; assembly: GCA_013399475.1. Classification (NCBI taxonomy): domain Eukaryota; kingdom Metazoa; phylum Chordata; class Aves; order Anseriformes; family Anhimidae; genus Chauna; species Chauna torquata. The sequence goes on from VXAL01008009.1 coordinate 325,614, forward strand.
GACCTTATGAAGCTCCAATGAAACTTAATCAGACCTTTGAATGGCCGCAGATGTTTCAGCAGCAGGCTGCAGCCTGCAGCCCACTCATGGAGCTCACCTGGAGAGGGGCCTCCGTCTCCACCAAGGCTCTTTCCAGTCGTTTCTTCGTGTCCGTGAGCGCGTTGGTCTCCCCGATCATCTCATCAAGCTCATGGCAGAGCTCCGACTTCCAAAACTCAATATCATTGACACGCTCTCCTAGGTTTCTGGTGGTCTCTGCCTGGGTTTTCTTTGTCTGCTGGTATTTGTCCTGAATCAGGCGGGAGGTGTCAACCCTGAGGTTCTCTGAGTTGTGCCGGGACGTCTCCGACTCTCTGTAGTTGGTCAGGTTGGACCGGTACCAGTCGTCAGGGGTGTACCGGGTGAAGAGGGACGTCCTGTTGGAGACGAAAGGGAGCATCTTGCTGGGGGTTAGCCCTCGGGAGCTTCCGGAAAAGGGAGCCAAAGTGGGATTGGTGGCAGCCGTCCTATAGTAGGCGCTGGGTGTCCGGGGAAGGCTGAAGCTCTGAGGCAAGGGGTAGTAAGGAAAACGGTTCTTGTAGCTGGAAGCCATGGTGCTGATGGCAGGCAGGAAGTTGGTGGGTGTAGATCTCGGGTGGGCGTGAGTTGCTGTCAAGGGAGAGCCGACGAGCTCCATGCTGAGACGCTGCTATTCGGGTACGGGTCCTGCAGAGGGAGGAGGCAGAAGTCTCACTCGGCAAGGGCTTCTCGCAGCAACACACGCAGCCAGCAACACAAAGCGATGCGCTCAGCACCCACACAGCGCCCGTATGGGCTTGAGAGTCTCAAAAGCAAATCCCTTCTGACAGCATCCCGAGCATTTGTATACACAAGGATTTGGCTTTGTTGTTAGTATCCAGTGTCAGGTCTTGAAAAGCAGAGAGAAACAAATCATGGCCGCTAAGGAGAATGACAGATATGCCTTCATTTTCCTTAAATCTGTCACGTCAATGAAACCGTAGTTGCTGATTCTCTGCTGTTCATTTGTTTCTTTTGGCCAGCATATCTGCTGATCTTACAGTGCTCCAGATGCGATTTTCTCTTTAAAAGTTCCATTAACCACCCAAATAGCTGTGTCCCTTTGGACATGCAGCTGCTACCAACCCAGTGTGATTTGTGGGCGAGGGACTCTGTCCTCATCACCTGCACCTTCACTGGCATTAAATGCTCCAACCAGAGCCTGCAGATGAGCTGAGCTGTGCAGAACTACATTCAAATTTGGAAAAGTCCCACCCCTTTCACCCTAAAAGAAGAGCCATCTCTCTTGACTTGCAGAGGAAGAAAAATATCTGGCTCAGCCAAAGTGAAATAAATGCACTTGGAAAGGAGATATCCCACAAAGTCTTTTCAGAGCAGCTCATAAATGCCAGCCTTGCAGTAACCCGGGCAGAACAGCCACAAAGGGAGATTACCAGTAACGGCACCCGGCACTGCGGGTGCTCTGTTCAGGTGGAGGCCATCAGCCTGTTGTTATCAGAAATACAATGCAGAGGGCCAGCAAATGTCCCTACCACACCTAACCCAAGGACACATGCTCAGGAGGGTTTCTTGTGCTTGATATGCGGTTCTTGTATGGTTGCAGGTGTCACCCACCGGCTGAAAAAGTCTCCACAGCCGTCACAGCCCGCTGCTGTGCTGCAGAGACACATCCTTCCCCTAACACCGTCCTGTCCCCACCGCACCCAGCCTGGCTCAGAGCCCTGGTGAAAGGCTGGGACGCCTGTGTGCCACAAGACCCCTGAATGGAAGGGGTTTTCACGCGAAGCATTGCTAAATCCCATTTGCTGCTGCATGGTCAACCTTATCCCTTTAAAAATGGGAAGTTTGCATGCAACGAGCTCGCTTTTATTCCAGAACAAAGCCTCCACATAAGCAATCACATGACTGGAGGTTTAATTGCTCCTCTTGGGCTACCCTGATCAATTTGCATGTGTAGGCAGGCTGAGAGAGGCTGGCTTGTTTTTAAAATTGCAAAACTCTCGGGAAAGAGAGGGGGTTTTTTGCCTGTGACAAAAAGCACCTCTACAAAGGGCAGGACCACCAACAACTCACGGCTTCCTACCAAAAAGCTTAAAAGGGGATGGATGGGAGACACAGAGACGAGCAGGTCCTGTACCCTGATGGCAATGCCAGGCTGCTCGCAGCGGGTGAGACTTGTTGTGTCTCTGGTGCCTGTAACGGTTTGATGCATTCATATGAACACTGTCCAAAATGCAGCTAATAAATAAATGTACAGCAAATACAGGAGAATAACAGGTCCTGTAGCTAGGGCAAATCAGAGGAAAATAGGGATGAGTCATAGGGGAAAAGTGCACAGCCTGCAGCTGGGAAATCGTTGAACTTTGTGGATGGTATTTTCAAGCCATGCCCAATTTTGGCCACACTAGCCTGGGCTGCCCCAGTACCTGAGTCCAGGGCAGCAAAGCTGTGGGCACTGAGCCTCGGCCCCAGGATCTGGCCTGGCCCAAGGAGCGCTGGGGTAGGCAGCAGGAAACTCACACCCTCAGATTTAGCAAAAATACGTTTGCAAACACGAAGCCAGTCTGGCAGAAGCGAGGACGAAATGTCTGTGCTCGGGTCCAACAAAAACCTCTGTGCATGCCGGTTCCCACAAAGCAATCCCTTCAGCCCTTTTGTCCCTGCTGGGGATAAATGACTGCGCTTCAGTCAGCTCAGTGCCACTTATTTATACCTGAGAAACATCCTTCAGAGAGTGGGAGACGACTTCCCTGGCTCCCACCCCTGCAAATAAATTATTCCTTCAGCTGCTGATACACGCATCTTTAGAAAGGGAGAAAAAAGCCCTTGGGAATGGATCGGGGTTACATTTCCCTGCATTTCCAGCTGAAATAAACATTCCTGCCTCCCCCTTGGGATAAACCGTCCCCAGGTGACACTTTCTGCCACCTCTGAACACTGACTCTCCAGACCCCCGCCACCTGAGCACATCCTTTTGGGTATAAGAGAGATCACCCAAATGATAACTGGGGGGATTAGGAGAAAGATCTGTTTGTTACACACACTCACACAAGCCGCAGTTAAAGCACGTGCTCACCTCAGCTTCCTGGGTGGGTGCTCAGGGGGTGCCCGGGGGCTGTCACTTGCCACTGTGCTGTCGGGCTCGGCGACAGCAGCGCTGGGTGCTGCAGCATCCCCGGCGCCCGGTTGCCGTCGGGGAGGAAGGGCCTGGGGAGCGTTGCTACGGGCGCTGGGTGCGCAGCGACCGGATTCTGCCTGGGCAACCTCGTGCAGCTGCTGTGGCAACCTGGGGATGCCGCTGGGCAACGTGGTGCTCTCGGCGGGCATCCAAGTGCCTGCCCTGGGCAACTGGCTGCCCCCACTGGGCTACGTGGTGCTGGCCCTGGGCTACTTGGTGCTGGCCCTGGACAAGTTAGTGCTGGCCCTGAGCAGCCCAGTGCAGCTGTTGGGCAGCCCAGTTCTCTTGATGGACAACCCAATATAGTCTCTGACCAGCCCAGTGCAGTCTCTGACCAGCCCAGTGTCACCCCTGGGCAACCCACCGTAGCCTCTGGGCAAAGCAATGACTTTGCTGGGCAACTTGATCCCACCCCTGGCCAACCCAGTTCCCTCAATGATCAACCCAGTGCTGCCCTTGGGCATCCTGGTGCCAGTGCTGGTGCTCCTGGGCCAGTCCTATGTCACACTTTACCCAAAGGAAACATTTTCTTTTGCTTCACTTTACCCCTTTGGACCAACTGTCAGCAATGTGGATGGTTCATCAGATGTTCAGGCTGATACCTTTGTCCTTCCATATCCTTTTTTCAGTTTCTTCTCTTTTTCCCACCTATTGCAGCTGCAGACTGAGACTGTAACAAAATGCTTTACAACCTCTCATGAGCAGAAAGCCTGGCCTCTTTGCCAGAGATCTGACATAAAATATAATTCAGTCCAACTGCTTCGTGTATACAAAGTTTAGCATGCTTTGATTTCACTTTAAACACACATCTTGCTTTAGCAGGGTGAAGAATCAACTTAATCAAACTGAAATAAAAGGTTCAGCGCTCACAAGCTGTTTTTTTACAGCTAAACCAGATAATTCCAACAAAAGACAGGCAGCCTCTGCCCCTCGGCACGACTGCAGGGACGCGCGCAGCCCCAGACCAGCCCTGCTCTGGATGCGCTCCCTGCATCCATCCACACCTGCACGCCCTGCCCGGGGCTGATCTTACTTGGATGAACCACTGCACGATGAGGGATGCCGCTAATTGTTGTAGGTCACAGCACTGTCTTTGAGGCATTTACTGAAATTAAGCAATAACAATTAGATGGCGTTGTAAATGGCCCGTGGATAAAGTACACAGGGCAAGGACTTCCTAGGGATGTGGCAGTGGCAGTGGGCCGGGACACGAGCACCGCACTGCAGAGGGACAGCGGGGACATCAAAATGGATGAAGCTTTGGTCCCACCACAGCTTCTGCAGCAGCTTTTTCAGTGAAGGGCTTATAATGTGCCTAAAAGCTACAAAGATGAGGCTTGGGTAAAACTGCCAAATTCACAAGCTTAGTGACTCCAGAGCAAGAAGTTATCAACTGCACACAGTAAGTGATCCCAATATCCCTCGTGCTCCAGGTACCACACCAGTTTAAGCGGACTATTCACATCACCTCCAGTTATTCAAGTAACTAAATTCGGTCCCTGATTATGGTTACAACTCTAACAACAGCAGATTCACTAAAATCACAAAACTACCACTCCCAGTTCTGGTGGGGCATCCCCAGCTTTGATGGGCATGCAAGAACACCATTTGTCCCAAAGCCTTGACCATTTTAGCTCAGAATCAAAAAATAAAACAAGGGTGGAAACGCGAGGCTGACGTTACGCAATGGTTCCAGCCCAGATTCACCTGCTTAACTAAACTGGAATTACAAGGGGTACATTTAGATACCTGAGCACAAAATCTACTGCCAAAAGCTGTCAGTCTTTCTGTCACAGCTCTACATTCTTGCTGCCTATTAATACAGCATTACGCTGGGATCGTAAGCTGCCCTTCTGAAAATACCCAGATCCAGATCCACCAAAGAGTCTACGTAACATGGCCCAATTGCAGAGCTTTATGCTGCTTCTGAATGTTCCTCTCTCTCCTTCAAGCGCTGTAGCTGCCTGAGGGGGATCTATTGTCCATGCAATAGCAGAATACTTTTCAAAAGACATATCAATTCATGAAGAATTAAAAAAAATTAAACTACCTGTGATGTGTCCTGTGCTGTCACACCAAAGGGCAGGGATGTTCACTGGCAACTCATGCTCCATCTGGCCCAGGGCTACTTCAGGATTCCAGTAGGTTTCAAGACTTTACCTACTTGTGAAAACAAGGCTGGCTTCTAGGGACAAGCTGCAGCCCACAGGTCCTGCTCTTGGCTCCATCTGGCCGAGAGATGCATGAGAATTTCCAGGGTTTTGCTGGGATTCCGTTCCAGTGAATATTGTGATTTGAACATAAAAGATGGAGGGCCAAGGACTCTCGAGGTGAGTCCTGAGATGCTTTGATCTCTGCACATGGCCAGTGGAATAATATGGTTATGGCCATCGCCAAGGCTCTCGCTGCTGAGCTGGAGGCTGGGACCAGCAGGAGGCAGGCTGCAGGGTTGGACTCTGAACGTGGAGGAGATTGAGGGAAGGATGAGCAGCTTGGCAAAGAGAAAGAGACGGCTTTGGACGTGCACAGCCACTGGAAATCATCTAGGGCTCATCTGGGGCTCATCTCCCTTCCTTTGCCAACAGCCCTGTGAAGAGCTCATGTCTCTTCCCCATGGCTGGGGAAGCCCAAGCGTTTCTGCTGGCTCCTCCAAAGCCCTGTGCAGCACCTCAAAGTGCCACCGTTCTGCTGGTTGGACCTTTTAGAAAACCTAGCTCCCAGACCTGCTGGCTGGCACCTCTCCGCACTCCGCAGGTGGACAGGTAATGCCAAATTCAAATTTGTGGTTAACTCTAGGTCCTTTGAGTCACTTCTTTGGTTTCCTTAAGCGGCTACAAAAATGCAGTCCCAACAGGACTGGAGTCCCCTCCCTTGCTCTGGTTTAACATGGGATGAACTCTGCGACATCAAAGAGCCTGTTCATGCTGCAATGCGGGCGGGCCCATCTGCATGCAACCGTCTTGGCTTGAGAAAACGTCTTGCATGTATGTGCAGTCCCATCCTGCGTTCAGTTCCAACACAGGAGCTATTCATAGAAAAACTGCTAAAAACATGCGTTGTGAAACCTTACCTTTCTCTGAGGCGGAAGCGTGTTGTACATACCTTGCTGCTTTGAAAGAGACGTGAGCAATAGACCAAATATTTTGCACAAAATAGCAGCAATTATCTAAGAGAATCATTTCTTGTCTATGTGCTTCATGTGTGTTTTTTTTTTTTTTACATTTCAGATGGGGTTAGTGATTACTTTCCCAGAATGTGCATTTTCTGCCAAAGTTCCCATCTCCTTTTCCACCTTGACTTTCAGCTTAGCAAAACCCTGACTTTCCTAGCAATAAACTCAAGGGATACATTTGTGCCAACTGCAAGTGAACAAGGGCTGGCTGCAGTGAGGGGGCAAAACAAAACCTCAGACTTCTGCCCTGTCCTACCGAATGCCCTCTGGTTGTCCTGGCGCAAATGCTGGAGTGGCCATTCCCACCTCCTCGTACCCTCGTCCTGATGGGGTGAGCATGTCCCACCTCCAGCCCTGCCCCAGAGCGGAAGGTTCAGCCACCTCTATTGGAAGACAAGTCACCAGATTTGTCAAAGGCACCAAAGAGAGAACTGAGTTAAACCAGCAAGACCTGTTGCATGGAGATGCAAACACCATTGATGCTGACCTATCTCTGTTCCCATACGAAATTGCCCTGGAGCAAGGATGCTCAGGAGCAACATGTGACGTGCAAGAGGAGCCCCCTTGTCCCAGTTTGACCCATGGGGACATGCTGAATGGGAGTCACCTTACCCAGATTTGGGCATTGCAGCCTAAAATGTTTTCCTTTATACTCAGTGGAAAGAAATAGGCCTCTGCAGAGGCCATTATCTGAACTGCCCTAGGTGCTTTTTTAGGATTAGAGGAACAGTGCAAGGAAAGACGCGTTTCTCCCAAGCCTCGTAAGAGATGCACAGAGTGATACCCAGAGCCAGACGCCTAGCTGAGCCAGGGCAGATGAACTCGACTCTCTCGGATGAACATCATCTCCATCCTCAGCCCTTCAGCAAGGCCAGATCTGCTGGAAAAATATCCTCAAAGTTAGCTTTGGTTTCCAGAGGTATCAAGCATGGAAAATTGCCTCTTAGGTGATCTTCACCTTGAGGCTCTTCACGAAGAGAGAAACCGATCAAGATCAGAAAGTAGACTGGCAGATGAATTATTTAGTCTAACCATAGCAGCACACAAGTGAGCTTTCCAAACAATAAATGTGGCATGAATAAATCACTACAAATCCCTCCTTGAGCTCTCGTAATGAGTCACAACCACCAAACCACAGCTTCTTGCTTTGCCTGCTCAGGGCAGGCTATGCTGCGCATCCACGAGGTTAGGACGCAGATAACTCAAGTAATCGTAGCTGTGTCATCTCAGAAAACGTGTAGTTTACTGGCAATGCTCTCAACAGTGCCCAAGTAACTGTAGGGAATGAAAGCTAGTTATATGGGGGAGGGTCTCCCTGTAGCTGCTTGTGGCGGGTCTGGGTCTTGCTTTCTGTGTCAGCCTCGTTGCAAAGTCCAGGGCTGTGGGAAAGATGTGCTTTAAATTGCATCCAACAAGCAAAGGGCTTGTTCGCACCAGTGTGAAACTGTTATAAAATTCAGTCAATTCAGTCAAACAATATGCACGCAAGCAAGTACGAGACAGTCCTGTGCATACCCGCTGGTTCGCAGTCATATAAAAGGTCTAGACATTGGCATGAAAAAAGACAAAAATATGCACAGAGCAGACGATGCAGAGCGTAACACCACGTCTGGCTCCTCGTGGGACCTGCCAGGAGCCTGACGGGGGTTTTGTTCTTCCATTTTGTAATAACTGGAATTGCTTCAGCGAGCTTGGATGCCACACTGTGCATTTAGTTAAGATAAATGCTAACCATGTGCCTGTTCCAGCCAAGATTGCAGAAAGACCCTACTTTCGCACAAGGTCATGTTTTGGGGGTTACCTCCTTGGCCACCCCTGGCACACAAAAAATGACTTATGAAATCATCCCCAGCCAGTTTTCCTTTGTGCATCCCATTTTGATGTGCAGCCCTGGATTTATCCAAGGTGCAACTTTCCAACACTCCAGGGGCTGGCTTTTTTAAGAAGAAGGAGGCCAGGCAAAAACTACTCGGAGCCAAAGTCCCATAACTGATGGAGGGCGAGGAAGGGAGACGAAATCAGTTTCTCTACATTTGCCTTGAAACATCCCGCCCATGAAAGCATTTAACCATGTGCTGTTTATTAACATCAGCACCAGCCCCAGTATTTCAGCACAGTTTAAACACAAACTGAGAATTAAGCCCAAGCATCTGAGATCTGCTGAGTAGAAATAGATGGTTTGTGTGATTAATGCTAGGCACATGCTTTTGTGCTCAGCTGCAGTGAGTTATTGGTGGCCTCTCCATGCTCATATACACTCCTCATTTCTGAGCCAGATGTGAAAGCAATTAGCACAATGGCAAGACTATCTTTAAGTCTGTGGGGCTTTTTATAGGTTGGTGTTTATTTTTGGATCTACTTTCTTGAGGTGAACTTTGGCAGGCCGTTCAAGGACTGGTTTATGTCATGACTGGCTATTGTTTGAAGTTTTTTATTGCTTTGGCAAGGCTTTGGGTTGGAAAGAGGAGGGGAGAGTTTTTGTATTTCTTTCTCTGTCATCGTATTCAGGCTGCTCTTTAACAGACAGCAAAGATCACAAAGTCTCTGGAGCCGATAGGAGCGACCTCAGCTTCTGCCTCTTCAGGAAATAGCAAGGGCTGAAGGAAGCCCTGCTATGCAAGTGCCCAGAAAGCTCGTCTGGAAAAAAAAGAACAGCTTCACGGAAATTGCTTTTAAAAAGAGAAAAAAAATAAATCTCTCCCTCCTTATTTTTCAGCTCCCCTTGCAGCGCAGCCGGGACGCTCTTTCCATGGTAATACAAATGCCCTTCCCTACAGCACTAGACTTTAGTGAAGAAGCAGTGCTCCCTGCATCAGCCCATTGCACAGCCCCTCGCCTGCCGGGGCCGCAGGGCTCACCGCATGGGGGGATGGCCCCAGGCAGGCCCGGCAGGAGGTTCAGGGGGAAGAAAAACACCTCCCAGGGCAGTTATTTCAGTAAATCCTCAGGAAATACAGTGAAAGTCCCTTGCTTGAACGGCTGCAGCAAACCTGCTGGGCACAGCGCCGGGAGACACCTGATGCTGCATTTAAGCTCCCTTAGCGCATCCGTTTGGTTTCTACAGCAGCAGCACAGAGCAGGGGATGTGCTGGATGTGTGACAGCCAGGAAGGGGGGAATTCAGCCAGCTCAGGGCAAAAACAGCCTCACCCAGACCTTTATCCCGTGCCCTCTGCCTCATTGGGCTTAGGGTACAGGGTGCTCACACTTGGGCGCAGAGATGAGGAAATGCACGGGGAAGCCCACTCTTCTCCATCCCCATACACCAGCCCTGGGACCTCCCACGGCCGCAGCCAAAACTCAACTACGTAGGCACGAGTTGCTGTTATTTGAATTTTCCAGAATACAGGAGGCCTCGGCTGAATGGTTCCAGTGCCGGTCTGTCCCTAACACGCACACCAAACACTCACAGTGCTTACGAGTACAATTTATTTAAAAACACCACCCAGCCTGTGCTTGGCACTGAGCAGAGCTGATTTAAACACTTCTGCAACGAGTTCACCTGCAGAGTTACTTCTACTGAAAATGAAGCAATAATTCCTTGTGGTTGCTATTCAGTATCACTCATTAGCTCACAGGATTGTCTGTCTCCAGAAGAAATTTCCTATTAGCAGATTTGGCCACTGAAAACTCTGATGAGCATAAAGCATGAGTAGTTAAGAGCCATTTCGATGCGTGATATGAAATCAAGATACGATTTAGTTGCTAGGTAAGGACACCAAAGCAGCCTACCTCACCCAGCCAAGCGTCGGGCTGGAATTGGATCCTGAATCTGCACCGTCTGGTCCTTCCATCAGAAAATTTGGCTTTCTCTCCACATTTGCAACTGGCCTTGGCAGTTGTCACAGCCCCAGCCAGGATGCAGAGACCGATCCTGCAGCAAGGCCTGGGATGAATTTGGGCCCGCTCCCAGCCGCTGCCCGGGGCGCACACCAGCGGTCAGGTCAGCGCCGCTCTCTGCTTTCTGTACATGTGCAGCCACTGGGGTTTGGGGATTACAGAGGATGCTTGCCTCTCAAAACTATTTCCATGCTGACAAATAATTAAGACAGCTGTAATCACACTAGAGAACAAATTTCCTAATTGAAAAAAAAAAAAACCAACTTTTCTTCTATCGTGGCAAATGTCTGTCATTATCTATCTGCTCATAACACGGCAGCAAGAGGAGCGCTTCCTTGCCGCCATGCCCCGCCGCAGACCTTTAGTGCTACCATTAAGATTTCATTACATAAATATTTTGCCTGATGCTTTATCTCATGTTACGTGCAATTTTTATCCTTGGAACATTGTGGTCCACTTAGCCAGATGGAGTGCGCAGTGCCTGCTGCAGAAAACGGCAAGCAGGATTGAACTGATGGGCTTCTTCCCCTGCAAGTACCATATATTTTCAAGCAGTTTAAGCAAAAGGTGTTTTCTGAGTGTATCCTGAGTAGCCTTCAGAAAAAATAGTTAATTCTGGCATTGCTTGCAGAGATGAGTGTTGCTCAGACTGACTGGCAGGAGGATGAAAGTCATTGCAGGTAGTTCGGAGCACGCAACCTGGCAGAGCAAAGTCCTCTGGCTCTGTGCCCCAACCCATCGCGCAGGTTTGCTCTAAAAGGCACCTATGGGCCCTTTCAGCTTGGAGTTTCAGTCAGTGGCTGAGATTTCCACCTGCACACCTAAAATTAATGTGCCAGCCTCTTGCTTTTGCTCTAAATCCCATTGCTTCTTCCTGAACCTTGAGGCACAAGATGCTCCCGGTACGGGGCAAAGCAGGTGCTGGATCCTCAGCTGTGCTCCTCTTGCACAGGAACCCCCTTTTTTTTTTTTTTTCCTGTGTTAGCATAGCGCGCATAAATGTTTTCTGCCTGCTAACATGCAGTGCTATCAGAAACACATGCATCTCCAAGCACTGAGACACCAACAGCTGATTTTAAAGAGAGCATCCTGCTGCCTCTTGCTGTTCGGCACCTGCTCCAGAACCAGCCAGAGGAGCTGCTGCTTCCTAACAGCAGCTTCTCCTGTGACCTGGGAGCCAGGCTGGGCTTTCCCAGTGCCACCAACTGTCCTTGGAAGGAAAGAGGCTGACAGAGAAGTCCTGCACTCAGAAACTTGGCACACAAATGAGGCAGAGGGCGGCAGGGGGGACCCTGGTACAGCTGAGCCCCAGCCACAGCATGACGGATCTTCACCTGCCAGCCCTACAAAGCAAAACAAAGCACCCTGATTCCACCATCAAACAATGAAAATAGATAAAACCAGATGAAGATACCACAGCAAATAATAACCAGAAAAGATCTGCAATAAATCATGAAAGCTGGAAAAGTATGCCAGGAAATTTTCCCACCCTTTGCTGAGAAGTGATTTCACACCGTGCTTGCCCTGACTATCTGCAATCTCTAACAGCTACCAGGAGCCAGAGCACCTACAGAGACCAGCAATACTCTAGAGACCAGTAACAAAACCCAGGGCTTCCACTGAGGCCACCGCTCAGCTAAGCGCAGAGGGACCCACAGCACCTTTCTCACTGATGCCAGTTCACCCGCAATATCTGTCGGGGCTGAAGCAGTGCTGACCTATGGGCAGCAACTCCTTAAAAAAGAGACTTCCAGACATGAGCGACAAAGTCATTTATCCTGAGCCAAGCAGCTACACAACCCCAGTGCAGGACTGCGGGGTCACGCACACGCCACTTTCTTGTGGATAAACCCAGCGTGCCCATTTTCAGGGGCTAAATACAAGGGAGAGAGGCACAAATACTGAAGGGAATAAGGAATTTACTGATTGCTTTGCTACAGCTCCGCCTTGTGTAAGGCCAGAGAGCTTGGTGGGACCTGGGACTTCCACGTCCTTCTTTTCCCAAACACATTTTGCAGGTGGGGCTGAAAATAAGGGCAGGAGCATCACATGGACCAAACTCTCTCAGCTGCTTCAAGAGAAGCATTTAGTCCTTCGGCACAGCAAACTCCAAATAGCATCACCCTCACCACCCTGAGCAGATAAGCCCAAAAGAGCCACTTGTGCCACTGAAAAAGGTTCTTTCCTCCCTTACCTCTGCGCAGAGTTCACTCCTCTGTGTGCAAGCAGTGCAGGCAGGAGGCAGCTCAGGCGGGACCAACCCTTCCCAGGGCTGACATTTTGGCAGGAGCTCAGTTCTCCAGACTGATTTTTCCCAAACAAGCTCCGAAGGGTTTCAGGTTTGCAGCCTGGTGGAGCTCACATTTTTCCACGTTATTACTTTTCCCTCTTTCAGGAGCATGCAGTTCAGCTCCTGGGGGCTTTTCAGTGTTACGTGCAAGCTGTCTTTCAGATTTGAGTCTGTGCAGTTTCATTTTGCCCACCTCGAGTTTTACTTGAGTAAAGCCCAAAATACAGCGTAAGCAATGGCCAAACCTGGTGATTTTTGCCTGGTTTTCAGCCAACACTTTTCAAGCCCACCTGAATACATAAATCGCTGCAGTTGTAAAGCTGGGCCGTAAAAGCAGAGGCAGCTCATTCACTTGCTTAGGCATTTCATGGCAGGGAGTGGTTCTGCTGACCTATTTTTACACTTTTACCCTCCGAGGAGCCAAATTGTGCCCCAAAAGTGCTTGCTCATGAACTAGGACAAACGACCTTGCCCAGGCACGTGGCAGCCCCAAATTGTTGTTTTTAATCTAATGATGTTGTTCTGTGAAACAAGTATCATGACATTTAAGGTCTGACACACAGCCCTGAAATACTCGGGATTACTCTGCCTGGTGTTGAGCGCACCTGGGTTCAGGTATTACCTTCTGGGCAAGTGACACCAACGTCACACGGAGAGAAGCTTCCAACGGGGCTCCTGCAGGGGTGCGCCAGGAGCAGGTGTGATGTGCAGGATCAGGGAAGGTGCAGCTGGTACCTCCAAGAGATGCGAAGCTCCCAGCTTCTGTGGGTGTTTATAACTTGTTTCTGTTGGTGTTTATAGCTTGTGAGAGTTAAATTCCTCTGCCAGCACTGAAAGAAAGGAAACAAGGGCCGAAGGACCTGCCTGTGCCGTCAGATTTATTATTTTATTAGGAGTTCTGTGAAAATAAGTATTTCTTTTAAAGTCACAGTTGCTGGGGTCATAAGGCTATATCAGAAACTCACCTCTTGCTTCAAGATTGCTTTTTAAACCTCGTATTTGCGTATGGGAGTGTGACTCCCAAAGGGGAATAGTAAGGCCAAAAGTGCTCAGATGATGAAACCCTATATTTCCCAGGAAAAATGGGGTGAGACTGCAGGCTCCATCCATCCAGTCTCTTGTTGAACTTCACGGGACCGGGGGAGCTCCAGCATTGCGCTTGTTAAACAGAAAGAGATGGGAGCGGGAGTCCTGCCCACCCCAGGCAGGCAGAGCTGCTCCCAAAGTTTGGCAGCGTCTCGTCGCGGGACAACTCACGGTGGAAGGGACCTCGGGAGGTCACGCACTCCCACCTCACTTGTTCCAAGGGAGTTCTGTGCTTCTCTCCGCACTGGGGGACAACTCCAGCAGCTGCCCACTGCCACTGCAGTGCAGCCGGCAGCTCTGCAAGGATCAGCTCTGCCATCCCAGCAGCAGGTGAGCCGCGCGGGTCCCCATCCAAGGAGCCACCCGCAGCCCCGAGCCGCGCCTGCCCACCAAATGGGCACGGATGCTCCAGGGCCTGATGTCAGAACTGAAACCCATCCCTTAGCAATTACGTCTGACTATCTGGGGCAAGCACTTTGCGCTTCCCCCGACCCTCTGCCCTCCTGGCGGCACCCTGCCCCGCGGCGGGGAAGGGCTATTCTTAGTGGCGTCTATTTTGGGATCCTGGCTGGAATGCTGGAATTAAGATCTTTCCTTCCTGTGAAGAAAAAAAGCCAAATGATATTTAGAAAGCTTCACTCCGGTTTGAAGGCCTTATCCTCTGGCTGCTGAGTGAAGCAGATTTACTCAGTAGCTGAACATTTACTGGGGGCCACGGTGCGCCCAGTCTCCCACAGCAGCCCTCCCGAGGCCCTGGGGAGCTGGGTGATATTTCTTCAATGCACCGAGTAGCTGCCATGGGGTTTATTCATTGCCTCTTTCTTGGCAACACCTTGTCTTGGCTTCACCTAGATTTAGTAAAATATTTTCCATCAAACCTTTTCTTTTCTTTCTTTTTTTTTTTTTTTCTTTGGACAGCAAACAGCTTTTGGACACAATGAAAACTGTTATGGAGAAGAAAAATTAAAATAAAATCTCTTCAGCTAACTTTGGAGACTGTTATTAGAAACCCAAAGATGTTTTTTTCCTAGAAATATTTTTGGGAAGGTGCTACTGTTGCAAATGGTGCGAGAGTCCCAGCGAGTGCTTTGCCTCGAGGCTGGGCCACGCTGCCCCGGGCTTCGGCACCGCATTCTCACGGCTCTGTGACCCCCACCTGGGGCAGCAAGGCAGCCGTGTTCCTTCACAAAACAATGCCCAAAGCTTCGACTGAGAACAAAATGCACGTTTCCTCCTAAACACAGGTTTCCCCCAGGGCTGCAGGTACCCACAGGGCTACATGGCAGATATACAAGGGTGTCCCAGACGCCAGAATGGCTTTACACAGATAACGGTGCAATAGAATTTCTGGAAAACTGTGTAAAACCGTGTGTGTTCACCTTGCCTTTCAACCTGTCAGCAAACACTGGCCATGTCACCAAAGCCCATTATCCCGAGGACCTGGACAGAACAAGCTCACCATAAAATTGGATTAGTTGGTGGTGAAACCTTCCTCTGAAATGGCTAGAGGAAAGCACGTGGCAGAAATGTAGAGGAAGCAAGTTTTGGACCGTGGGAGCAGCTCGGTTTGTGTGGGGCTGTACTTCACTTCTGTGTTTCCTCCACAGAAACATCCTGTCCACTCCCCACCACTGGACAATGTTCAATGGAGGTGAGCAACCACCACCTACAGGTGGTGGTCACCCCAGGTGTCCCCCCTGCAAACTAGCGGGGACTGGTGCTGCCTCACTCATACACGCACACACACAATTAGGATTTCAATATTTTGTTAAATGAAGCAAACAGAAGCTGAGCTGGGCTCCTGGCAGCTCTGTTATTGCTTTAGCAGCCACGGGCTGAGCCCATGCAAGGCACAGCCAAGAGCCACGAGGAGCTTTTGGGCTCTCTAGCCCATGGAGGATTCTGGAGTTTGCCAAGGGAGTGAGAACCCAAATCTTGGTAAAAAGCCTTGCAGCTTCCTCCAGCCCCGCAGGGTCTGAGGCTCCAACTGCTCCCACCACAGCTGTCCGTCAGAGAGGAGTCCGTCTGTCCCCGGCACTGCTGTAGCCTGGCATCCTACTTGCTCGGTGTCCCTGGCCAGCCTGGGGACGTGACATGACCTTAAAGCCGTGGTGCTGCCCCAGGTTTCCTCAGTGCGAGTTATCTCCCCTTACATCTGACTCTGATGAATAATTAAAGCAGACCGCATCCTGAGCAGGGCTGGCTGGAACTGCAATTTCCATTACTTGGGAAATCCTGACATTAAGGGAGACATTGATTCTGACTCTGCATAAAAAAATAAAATAAAAAATTCTTGTATTTGCCAAGAAACCAAATTTCCCCTCAGCAATCAATTTAGGGCCATTACAATGTTTCACTGCAGTGGATTTACTTTGACTCTTCATTATTCCTTTCATCCCTACACATTTCTTAAATTATATACTACACGCACATGGAATTATATAATCTATAAAGACAATATATTAAAATTTACAGCCTACATTACACGAAATTCAATTAAGTTACAGAACAGAAATGAAATATTCTGCCTCTGCTGAAGTTTTGATACTATCCAAACAAAATATTGCAACTTCTTTTTTGCTGCTGGAAAATGTTGTTGGAATCAGCACATTTCTACTACATGGCTCGAGTTCAATTAACCTGCTTTTTCATAGGGAAAATTATTCTGAGAACAGTTATTCGGTGGCTGTAGTAGCTAAGACACTCCCATCCTATTCGTCCCAAACCACTCTCACCCATCTCTTAGTCACTGATGTTAAAATGCTGCACCCACAGATAAGCAATGAGGACAGAATCAGACCGTGCTTTTCCAGCTTCATGCTCCAGTCCTGAAGCTGGCATGAAAAGGTTACGGGGAGGCTCGGAGGAGCTCCATCCTCACTCCCTTCTAGGTGGACCGCTGTGGATTAAGTCACTTATTCCTGCCAGGCTTGACAGGCAAATCTTCTACTTCTCTATACCAACCAGACACGCAATGGGCCTTTCATGTGCCTTGACTGTGCTGGGTACAACGCGATGAGATATACGTAAAAGGTTGTTCTAATGCTTTGATTTCACAGGGAGCCATGGGAACTAAAAAAAAAAAATAGTGCCTGTGCTTCAGAGCTCAGGGCAGCCCAGAAGCACAATGACAGGCCACTTCGCCACAACTAGAGCTCTTTTCTGCCAGCAGCTATCAATGTTTGGCACGCTGGGAGAGCTACCTCCTTCCACTGCCTCCAAGACAAGCTGTCTTTCAAGTGCCCTTTACCCCTGGTGGCCCAACGCCCATGACCACATCTCGTTTCTCATCTGCGACGAGAACACCAGCTTCCCAGAAGAACCAGGGCTGCTGTCACCAAAGGCACCGTACGGCAGCCAGCGCATGGGATGAGGCCGGGGAAGCTGCGAGGCAGCTGTTTTGCTGCCACGTCTTTTGGCTTTTTCTCTGCTTTTACCTTGCTACTAACACACCCGCGGTGAAACTGGTTCTGTAACACCAGAAAGTACGTCCAGGAAAGTCTGACGATGCGATCAAAGCATTTTCCCCAGACCACAATCACTGTTCCCGTGGAGCATTTACGGCAGCGCTAACACGGCGTCACGGAGCAGTCGAGGCTGGAGGCACCGCTGGGTCCCTCTGGCCCAAGCCCTGCCCCAGCAGGGCCACCCCGAGCAGGGTGCCCGGCACCGCGGCCGGCGGAGGGCTCCAGGGAGGGGGCTGCGCAGCCCCTCTGGGCAGCCTGTGCCGGGGCTGCGGCACCCGCACGGCACAGGAGCGCTGCCTGGTGCTCAGAGGGAGCCTCCTGGCTCCGGCTGGTGCCCCGTGCCTCTGGTCCTGGCCCTGGGCACCACTGGCAAGAGCCTGGCTCCGTGCTCTCCGCACCCTGCCCTCAGGTGCGCACAGGCACTGATGAGACCCCCCCCGAACTTGCCCCTCTGCAGGCGGAGCAGTCCCAGCTCTCAGCCTCTGCTCGTCTCAGCGATGCTCCGGTCTCTCCAGCACCCCTGTGGCCCTTTGCCGGTCTCGCTCCAGCATCCCCAGCTCTCTCTCGCGCTGGGGAGCCCAGCGCCGGGCCCAGCACCCCGCCGCGTCCCACCGGTGCTGAGCAGAGGGGCAGGACCACCTCCCCCCGGCAGCGCTCTGCCTCCCGCAGCCCACCCCACCAGCAGCCTTCTTCGCAGCCAGGGCACGCTGCCGGCTGCCGCTCGGCGTCCAGCAGCACCCCGGGCCTCTCCGCCAGGCTGCTCCCCAGCGGGTGCCCCCGCGCGTCCTGGCGCTGGGGCCGCTCCTCCCCGGGGCAGGACCTGGCGCTTCTCCTTGCGGAACCGCACGAGGCTCCTGCCGGCCCATTGCTCCAGCCTGGCCGGGTCCCCCTGGTGCAGCAGCCGCTCCTCCCGGCTTTGGGCCAACTGTGGACTTGTTGAGGGTGCACCCTGGCCCATTGTCCAGGTCATTAATGAAGATGACCACCAGTGGGGCCCTGCTGGCACAGAGCTCGGTGGAGATGCTGCCTTGGGCCCCTCTCCCAGCTACGTGCTCCACCGTGATGGCTGGACGGCGTGCCCTCCCCGAGGCTTGACGGCTCGATCATGACCTGGGTGTCTGTCTGTCTGCATTGGCCGTTTGTAGAAATTGTGAGAGATGCAGGCATTGCAGTAAAAAAAAAAAAAAAAAAAAAAACCACCACCCTCACATCAGGCTGCATTTGTCAGGATTAGCTTGAGTGAAGGCAGGCCAGGTTGGTGCCTTTCAGGAACAGCCGTGCCTGCAGCCCATCCATCCCACCAACGTGTCTGCTCTGCCCCTTCCCCGGCCACTGAAGATCTTCCTCCTCAGCCTGCGGCTAAATCTTTATCTTTTACAGGAGCTACGCACAGGTTTGGTTTTCTGCAGCTTGTTCTAGCTACTGGCAGACATTTCTGCGCTAATCCCAGGGAGCAGAGACCCACTTCCCAGGTAGGTTAGGGCTGATTTGGGTGCGGATGCAATGCTGCAACACTGTGCCGGAATCACACTTCAGTTAGCTCAGCCGCAGGCCAGCCAGAAAACAAAGACGTGGCCCCCATCCTTCCCATGCGTTTCCCATCCCTACTTAGTGATGAGGAGCTTGGTAAAAGCAACATGGTCAGATGCAAGAGGGGCTCACCCCATCCCTGCAAAGCTTCCAGAGCAGAAAAGGGAGATGACACATGACATGAAAAACATAAAACCTAATGGCTATGCTTTATCAAGATAATGATCAAATAAAAACACGATGGACGTTGTTAGGCAAACACAGCGAGAGACATTGCTAGGAGCCCCACCTGCAATAAAAACCAACCTCAGGGTCAGAGGCAGCTTATTTGGAGGGCTCATAAAGTGCCTGCCTGTGTAAGGACGCACCGTACGGGCTTCAGAGCCGTGCCAGAGCTGGTGCCACTTTTGTCTCCTGTGCAGAAAGGAGCCCTGAACATCCTGCTCCTCTCTCTCTGCTCTTCAGGAGTGACATACAAACACTTCCAGCACTGCTCCCGCTGTCGTCGCCTCGCCCCTGCCTTGGCTCAACTGTTTTTTTAAACACAGAAACAGACGAGCGCATTGCCCCGTCCGTCCGTCCCTGCTCCTCCCTGCTGCGAGGACACACGTCCTGGCAAAGGGGCCAGGTTGGGAGATTCGTGTGGGGTTCTCTCCCTAAACCCCAGCAGCACATCTCTGCGCAGAGGCTGCTTTTAATAACTCGAGTAGCACCCAGGGGCTCTGGGAGCCCCGGGAGCACGGGCAGCAGGGCTTATCCCTATCGAGAAGTTTTCTGCACATCCAACGTGCTTGGTGCAAGCTTCCCAGGGTGACTTGAACTGTCCACCCTGCAACCCACATGTGATTTTACTCCTGTTCCCCGGGAGCTGCATTCCCCTAACTTCTGTTTGCATCCCCTAATTTCCAGAAAGCTGCTACTAAACCCCTCCCTGGTGACCCAAGCCGCAGCACTGGGGATTAAAATTCATGCTGCTGAACGTGGACTGAATACCCAGCCCCGAAGCACTCCGGGGTCCCGTGGAACAGTGGCAGCCCAGCATCATGCGTGGGATGTTCGTGCTGCGGGGAAGGCAAGCAGGCGCCAGCAGCCGTGCCCGCCCCGTCGGACCCGCGGCAGGGCGCAGAGCGAGGGGAGAGGCACCGCAACCGCCCCAGCCAGATAAGGGCAATAACACTGCCTCAGCAGAAATTGCCTGCAAGGAATCAAAGAGCAGGGAGGGCAGCTGAGTCACCAGACGCCGGGGAGTTTGGTAAACATGACAACAGTCATCAGCTGGGGACATTTTCTAAAGAAAAACTCCTGAAATCTCAGGCACCAGGAGAGCACTCCCTTTGGCAGCTGCCAAACGCAGGCTGAGATGCTGCGAGAGCAGGAAAGCCAAAGCAAAATCTTCAGCTGAAAAGCTGCCTGTAGCATTATTCAAGGTAGATTTTAGTGAACAGCTCTCTATCTGAAAAGAGGGGAGGGGGGGGAAAAGCTTTTTCCAGACAAGCTCTTGAGCACACCAGTGCGAGTTCTTGGCATGCCCCAAATATTCCGTTTAAGTAGAACAGCACAAGAGAAGATAACTCTAAGTCCTTTGCAAACACACCAGGAGTGTGTGCAAAGCGCAAGCAGAAAACACTGGGAGCGTTCACGCAGTGCTGGCGAAGGCTCGGCACAGAAGCAGCTTTTGTTCAGCCGCAATTAGCGCATTCCTGCAGAGCCAAGGGGCCACGCGCGAGGGAAGAGGCTTCCCTTGTCACTGCCCCCGTCCAACGCTCCCGCTGGGACACCCGGCCGGTGAGGGTGATGATGGATGGTGTCTCAAAGGCAGGTTGGTGATGCCTGGGATGCTGCCCCACCAGTGAAACAATGCTGGGAATGGAAGGATGCAGTGACAAAAAGCTGGGGAGCAGCCCCGGGGATGGAGCAGCCCCAGGGACAGAGCATCCCCCAGGAAGCAAAGGGTCCCGCAGGGAGGGGGCTCTGCCCCCCAGGGTGGGGATGAAGCTGGGGAGGATGGGTCCTTGCCCAGCCAGCCCTCGGTGGGAGAGCGCAGTTCCTCTCTCCTGCCTTGGGCCACCTGGAAGTGATGCCTCACGTATACCCACTTCCCAACCTCTCCCATCCAGGCAGATGTCTACCTGGAGACACCTGGCAGGTGCCCAAGGGATGGGTGGGGGTGTCTGTCTCCTTCCAGGGGCTATAAATCAAGTCCAGAAGGCTAGAATGTAAGAGACACCCAGCTCTGCAGTGGCTAAATCAGAAGTGATTCATCCCTCCATGCGTTTAACAGCATTAAAGGCAGCATCTTGCCATGAGCATGGTGCACTGCTTCATCTGATGGGCGTCCAGCCACTGGTGCCCGTTGCTGGGGGGGGCCCTGATCCTGCTGTGCCCTCTACGCATCTATTAACTCCCAGTGCGCCCAGCAGGACCAGCCTCAAGCGGCTGGAGAGAGATCGTCTGCAAAGCACTTAGGAATCCCAAATGGAAAGCATGTAGAAATTTACTTCAGAATGGATAATATCATAAAGCCTGAACCCTTAATGTAACTGAAGAGGCTCTGGTTGAAAAGACACGTATTTGGCTTCTAGTTCTCTGGAGTATTACTGCAAAAAAGTGCTTTTCTTCCCGTTGAGGTGCAAGCCCTGTGCTGCTCTCCCCTGACAGGCACGTAGCCAGGCGCACACCTCTCTCCACCCCCTCAGCCCACCAAAAATGCAGACCCAGGTTAGCTCTGCGTCGCTCTTTGTGCTGCCCAGCAGCAGACCTCCAGGAGACCAGCAGCACGATTCCCGCTTCGCACAGGGAGAGGCTTGTCTCCACAGCACAGGGAGACGCTGTGCAACGAAACACCGCCTTCCAGATGCGCGGACCATCTCAGCAGAAACGAGCCCTCCTCCCTGCGCAGGGAGGAGGGCTCGCGGCTCCACCCCGGCCCGATATCACCTTGGCTTCCAGCCACGTCTTCCTCCAGAGATGACTGTGCCATGTCACAGGCAAAAAAGAGAAAGCCTGAAGGCGTCAAAGCAAGTGCAGGGCCCTCAGTAAAGCTCACAGAGGTGTACCCTGGCTATCCCGATGTGATTCCCATGTCCCTCCGTGGCACATAGGCTGAGAAGTCTCCAAAGGCCTCTTCCAACCCGAGGGAACGGTGGCACTGAGTTCAGCCAAGCGTGTGAGGACTCCACCTGGGGCGTGCCAGGTCATCCCCAGCCTTGAGCAGGATGAAAGAAGCCAGCTCTGTGCACCACCCGGCACAGCACGCCAGCCCTGCGCGGGGAAGCCTTCTCCTGCCTGCTCCCTGCAGCCGTAGATGCTGCCCCGAGACCTCACCCACATTTTGACCAGCTGCATGGGAACGCCACTTTAAACACCACTGCTATCTCTAACATGCCTTGAAAGCCTTCACCACACCAAAGCTTTGCCAACACCCTCACCACCAGGAAGCTGAAGGTTATTTCAAAGGGGTTTGGAGGCTGGGAGCATTGGTTTTGACTCCTCAAGGAATGAGAGCACCCTACATCTGTGATGGCCACAGCAGACACACTACAGCCCTTTTGCACCCTCTTTTCAGGTGGGTTCCTATGCCCTTACAAGAAGGGTCTCGGCACTCGAAGCGCAGCCTTGGGATTCAGGCTGGCATCCAGGTCGCCATTCACGCAGATCGGATCTAACTGTGCCATCAATTTTATTTAATGACATTCCCTAATTCACTTACACGCTACTTCGCTGTCTGTGGCAGGGCTGCAGTTGCAGGCAGAGCCCTGGCTGGCAGCAGGCTGCGTGCCATCAGCATCTGAATCGATGCCGTTCGAGGCTGCCTGTGGGTGTTGTACCGCCAGCAAGCAGATTTTCGTGCCAGCCCAAAATGCAGTCGGGGGCAGAGACAAGTCCAGAAGCGAGAGGAACCCAGCCCCAAGCGCTGCTGCAGATTGGGAAGCAGCTTGCTGAGCTGTCTGTGTGTTGCACCAATGGTTTCCAGCAACACTGCGCTTAGCCCAAAGGCTGTCGGTGAGCATTCGTCTGGGTCTCATGGAGAGGAAACGGCTCCAGTAACATAGGATTGGCAGAGCTGCCTTGGGCCCAACCTTGCACCACCAGAGTCAATGCTCAAGCTTTTCAGCTAAATGCACCAGGGCTTTCTGGAGTGGCTTTTACGCAACACAGTGAAAACACCTTCAAAAAACCTCCACACACACAGGTGGGAAAAAACACAGAGAAAGAAGGAAGAAATTGTGATCTTTCATCTGACTTAAACCTTACACCTCATCAGAACTCCCTAAACAATATTGGTGAAACACCTAACAGAAAAAAATATTCAGTTAACTAGCTCTGATTTTTTTGTAGCTAATACAATCATTTTGAATGGCTGAATAGAATTAGCTTCATCTCAGCACAAAAGCAGCATGGTAACAGCGCGCGTGCCATCCGTGGGCTCAGAACCCCGGAAACAATGGCAGCCTCCAAGCTGACAGCGCAGGCACCCTGCATGGGAGGGACATCTAATTGTTTTATACCATTCATTCAGGTTCATTGGATTCTTTGGCCCTGAAATGCCATCTCGAGGTGTGGGCAGCGCTATAAAAGCGTTAGTCATGCAGCATCTTGGGGAGGCTCCCAGCAAGAGCTACCTTGCACTGATGGACCTTGGCTTCTCGAAACAAGCGCAAGGTATCCCTGCTACCCCATCTCTGGAGCAGTGGGGTAGGAACATGGGACGTGCTGCCTCCGCTCCAATATCTGTCAGCAAAAAAATTTGATCCTAACCGTACAGACAGCACCCAAATTTGTTATGACCCGAGGGTCAGGAGCAATTGTGGCATTTTCTGTGTTTGTACCAAGAAGCCCTCAGCTTCGTGGCTGTAGCAAAGCGATGAAGGCAGCCGGAGGCGAAGCCTCTCGTTACTGTACACAGCAGACACTGGGTTTCGTCCTGGAGCGATGCACCAGCCCGCAATCCGTCCCACCCTGGCCAGGGAGGAAGCTGGCCCTGCCTGCGCCTCCCTCCCTCCGCTCGCAGGGGAAGGGGCACCCAGCACCAGCGACACCCCAGCAGATACCCAGCTGTAATCCAGCGACACAGGTGGCCCCATCCGAGGTGTCCTCTGAGCCTGCCCTGCCTGGACTCTGGTGGTCTTCAGCTCGTTATCACCGAGAAGGAAGGGAAAAAAGCACCATTTTCCAATTCCTCCTTTCTACCATTGCATCTTCCATCCTCCCACACGATCTGGCTTAGAAACGCCAAAACCACCTGAACACAGAGGCCAAGCCCACGTCCTGGCTGCGGGGCTGGGCAGTGGTAGACCCTGCCGTGCGAGGAGCCCCATGCTTGGAGACAAGGTCTCCCTTGGATGAAGCAGCTCAGTGCTGGCCTCTTTCTGCATTTCACAGCTGGCAGATGACAGCAAACACCAGCGAGCTGGTGCCTTTGCTTATTGTTATTTCAACCAGCCCTTTATTAAGGTTAAGGATCCCGACCCCTTGGACTGAGCAGTTACATCTGAGTACACGTTCAGGAAGGCCGGAGGGCCAGCACCCGCATGCAACTGCCAAAACAAATGGTTGTATTATCCAACAGCTTCCTCCCCCGAGACCCGACTCATGAAAGAGAAAATCAGAGCCAAGAAGCTTTAGGTGTGAAGCAGCAACCCTACAGCAAAAAAGGCCCACAAATTAGACTGTAACACGTAACAACAGCGCCTTTGGTTGTTTTCTTCTTCGTGCGCATGTGATTAAAACACCTGCACGGTGAAGTGCAGGTTTCTGGAGGAAAAGGAGTTTTACCCAGGGGAAAAAGGAAACAACAAAATATATCAGGGTGGAGGGGTCCCCAGGTGACTGCAGATCAAGTCCTGGCCTTGAGGGCTGCCACCAGGACCCGGGCAGCCGCCTGTTCCGCACAGCCATGGGGCTGCCACCTCTCCCATCACTGCTCCCAGCAGCAGCGATGCTCCAGCCCAGTGCCTTGAGGTCTGCTTCGCACCTGCCGAAGCCACCCCCAACCTCCTGCACGACTTCCATCTGCTTCATGGAATTAGGTCAATGCTTGGGACATCTCCAGGCCCTATCATGAGGCTGTGACGAGGGACAATTTTGTAGTGAAACGTCCCTGCATTTTGGCTCCTTTCCCATTGCCATCAAGGACTTTCTCCAAATATCCCATCATATCTCATAAGCCCAGCAGAAGACCTTCTCGCATCTTTGCCTACCTGTCATTCACCTTCAACAACTATTGCCTTGCACACCAAGGAGGATTTCCCACCACCCGCACGCTCAGGTGACTTCCTCGTATCTCCACACTTGTGAAGAAACCCCCACACATCAAAGCCAGCTACCTGCAGGAGCGATGTGGCGAGGGTCTGAGGTTCAAATGCTATGACAGCAGTACAACTCCAGCTGGGAGATGCTTTCACTTCAGCAAAGGCATGATGGAGCTGATAGGTTAAGCGTTGGTACTTCTACAGCTCAGTGTGATGTGTATAGATGATACAGAAGGTGACTCCTCAGTCAATCATTTGCTCCTGTCCATGAGAATCCCACCACAAAGTTCATTTACATAATTAATGCCTCTCATCCGGAAGGCTCCTGAATTGCTTGAGAGGTACTGAATCTGCTGTCTCTCCTACAGCAATTGCTCAATGCTCAGAGAAAGCGCCAATATTTCTGGGGAAGAAGTAGCAGATACTATAACACTACAGGACACTGAGAGCTGGGACCAAAATTACTAGGAAGGTGTACATGCATTTAGCCACAAAAATGGTCTTAACATCTCTATTCCTGAAAAAAAAAAAAAAAAAAAAAACTTGGAATTTTTTGAGGGTCATAAGGACCTTGATTTTATCTCATGTGAAAGTCGGTACCTCCCCCTAGCTCCATGCCGAGGAACTGGTTCAGTAACATCTCTCAAAACATCTTTCACCAAAGCTCCTCTGAAGCATCTGGGGATTTCTTCAGTCCCCTACACCATGCCAGGATATTTTCAGCCTACCCTTCAAGATATTTTGTAAGGAAAAAAAAAAAAAAGAGAAACCAAGAGAAACCAGATGAAAAGGTTTAGTGGAGTGTAGTAGGACATCAGGACATTGGATACCACAAGTGAAAAAACACAAATAAAAAAGGCAGATCTCAGCTCCTGAGGCCCTGTCCTTCAGCTCCTCTCTGTCTAGATGCACACCCTTTCCTCTGATCACCCAGGTCATAAAAAAAACAGACACTGGAAGTGATGGGAGAGACAAAGCAAATTTCAGAGGAGGTTGGAGTTCTCCAGCACCAGGAATGGCCTCAGAAGCATAATCAACCCTCTGGAAATCCCACAGCGCAGGAGACAAACATGCCCTCACCTTCAGATTACTGAAAAAGGAGATCTTCAAAATTTAGATTACAATTGAAAAGCACGGATGTTTAATTAAAGAAAAAAGTATTTTTTCCTTTCACTTCCACCCCAGACTTTACTAAGGGTTGCGTCCACGCTGACTTGCCCTGAAGATCAAGAGGCACTCGTTTGTATTCACATAACATCTTCCAGTCTCTCCAGCTTCACCAAACAACATGAACTTTCTTTGTGCTTGTGATGCACTTCTCCTTCCCTTCTTTAGAAGTCGAAAAATCAAAGAAGTAGACTTGAGTGCGGGTGTGCTTATTTTGTAACAGCTCTATCACCATCGTTGCAAACCCAGGGCTTGGCTTGTGCAGAACAGGGCCACTCGTACCCGTCCTCAGCACCTGCGCTGCCCTGGTCTTTGGCTTCAGGAGGAGGTGGCAGTGAGGGGCTGTCCACAAGCTGGTTTGGGCACAGCCTGTGCTGGTTTGGGATCCTGGAGAGCAAAGGAGGGAGTAAACGGGTGGAGATCATCCGCCCCAATCCCCGTGCACGTCTGGAGGAACCAGTGCAATTTATTGTATCCTGTGAATTATCCAGGTTTTCCAGGTGAAAGCCCAGTCAGCCCTACACACCAGCTGCCCCAAGCGATACCCACAGACCTTGGTGATATAAATTCCTGTCTTTTTCACTTGATTTTCACCTGAATTTTCTATACACCTTTCCTTTTAGGGAAAAACTTTAGACTGACAGCCTCCAGCCCACGGCGGCACTCCCTACCAGAGGAGGCGGACACGTGAAGAGGGGTTCCCATGGGAGCACGCAAGCTTTGCTACCACTGGTGGTGCTCAAAGGGTGCTACCAAGGCCACAGCAGGAGGTAAATTACTGCCACAAGATATCCACTGCGGACTTCCAGCATCCTGCTTTTGCTCAAATGCTGTGGGAAGGAGACATGCCGTGGTGAGGCCGGGAAAAGGCGTTACTTTTGAGCAAAAAGCCTGCACAGAACTGTACAAGATGTAGTGCTCTGTGTTTCCCAGAAGACAAATTGTGCCATAATCTCTGTTCCCAGCTTGCCCTGGCCCTACACACGATGCACAGATAAAGCCAGCACTGCTAGGCGTGTGGCTTCCCTCCCCATGCTGCAGGAGCAGCGAGAGCTCCTGGAAGCGTCAGGGGTTGAAGTCAGGAGACATAGGGAGTAACGGTCACAAGTTCCGCACGGCCTCCGCAAAGGTCACATCTCCTCGTGATGGGTGGTGGCAGAGAAATGCACTCCGTGCAGCAGGCAGGGCAGCGAGTTGTGAAGCTGTCTCGGGTTGTGCTGGCGGGACACAGCTGGAATAACAGCTGTGGGTAAAGCACAGCATGCTCCAGGAAGCGGGCGAGCAGAAGGGCACGTGCCACCACCGAGAGGTCACAGCTGGGCAAAGGAGAAGTGACAAAACCTGCCAGCACAGCACTGCCACGTCCTGCCAACCCAGGGAGAAACAAACGCCAAGACAACAAGGAGAAGATGAGACGATGTCACTGGCCCAAGCCTGGTTGTCTGGTGGTGTCACAGCTCCAGCACCTTGAGAAACAGTCGTTGGTGGGAACCAGCTGAGGTTCCTGGGCCTGGCTTTGTTCCTAGTTCTTAAGGCTTTTTCAGTGCATTCTGGGACTTCTGATATTCACCTTTTTCAGGCCTTCTCACCGTCCCTCCCTAAAGGCAGTGTGGATATTTCATGAAGGTGGGCATGGCAGAGCTTGGCTTAAATACCTGGAGCTGGGTGCACCTGGATGCAGCTGTTGTCCCAAGGCCGGAGTGGCTGGTGGGCATCCATCTCCCTCTTTCTGATCGTCTACTCTGAAACCTTCTGGATAAATGTTTTCTGGTCAGAAGGATTTAAAGAAAGTGACATTTTCCAAGCTGGAGAATCCTAGTAAACCTCTTCAACATTTCAGCTCCAGTTCCTTTGGCTCATTTCCAAGAGATGCCACTAATTCAAACACATGGGAACTCATGAGACTCAGCAGAGCATCCCACCACTCTTCAGAAGACACGATGCACATTCCTATATTCTCCATCACTATTTCCACCAACAGACCTCGCTCTGCGTCCTCCCTCTTCCTTACACGCTCTGTCTTACCAAAGGTATGCCCGTTGTGCCCACTCCAGCCCACCACGGCCATCTCAAGAAGGCTGGGGGCTCTCCATGGACAGGCCTGGGAGTCCTGAGGGCTCTGCGTCACCTCCCCGGCCTATTCAACGGCACGCACAGGTTTCTTCCTGCACATACCTCCACCATGGGCAAACCCTGGCAGAGCAGAAGGGAAAGAGGGAGGCAGCAGAAGCTGCCCAGAAGCGGTGACAAACCTCCCATGCAGGCAGAGGCCTGTGTTGCCCATGAATATCCTGCGGATGCAGGCAAATCAGGACGAGCAGTGCTCCATGCCCGGTGGAGTGCAGCTGGAGCACACACACCCAGGAGCACCTCTCGGGGCCTCTGTTTATGTTCTTAAGTGACTCATCCGTCCAGATTTGTCTCGCCTAACTTTAGGCGCTTTGCTAAGCAAGGAGACCGGGTTCCCTGGGGAGCGGGAGGTGAACGCGTGCAGGCGCCGCAGCCCCAGCAGCCGTCCTTCCCCAATGCACGCACGCACGCTGCTTGCACTGCCACGCAAACCCCTACCCCTCATCCTCACTCCATTTATAAAGGAAAAGAATTGGCCTCTCCAGCAAAGCCAGGAGCTATCCTGTGGTTTTAATTTCATGACAGGCTTTTTATAGTTTGCAGTGGAAAAAAAAAAGCCACGTAATGTGAGAAGGTCGGGGTAATGTGACCGTCCTGCAGCATGCCCAGCAGCAAATGCTGCCGAGAGCGGCCAAGCACAAACACAAACCTGCCGTCAGCAAACCTGGCTGCACGGCCCCGAGCAGCCCCCGGTGTGATGCAAAGCCCCCCGCCCCAGGAGAAAGGTGCTTCGCTCCTCGTGCTGTGCTCCAGTTCATGCTCCAGCCTGGCTCAGCTGATGAGTGCAGCCACACACTGAGCCGTGCTGAGCTCCTCTGGCACAGGGCTGGTGTTCTGTAGCCTTGGGGTTATGCGCTTGAGTAGCTGCTCGCTGGTACCAGGGCAGGATGTAGAGCGTGGTCCTTCACCTTAACACTGCAATGCACTTTAAAGGAGCTGCTGGCTCCGCGGGCCTTTACATTGGATTGCAAAGAGCATTTTTGTGCTCTTTAAGTCAATATGTAACTAATTGTTGGGAAAAGCAAAGAATTTGGACCCCAGATTCTGTTTTCCCTTAATATGAGGAAACTTTGGACCTGGGGGAAAAAAAAAAAAAAAATCCTGGAAAAAAACGTGTATCCAAGTTGGTTGGAATTTGCAAGTAAAGCTTGCTCTGCTGCGCATGGGAGCAGCTCCCACCCAGGTGGTACCTGCCTGTGCTACGGGAGCGCCCGCCCCGGCGATCCCTCTCTTTCCTAACCAAAGTGCTCATTCACAAACTTTGCAACCGAAACTGCCCCGCTGCCACAGCAACGAGCACTTCAGGAAGCCTAAAACAGTAACAGGAAAAACAGCAAATGCTGCACGGAGCAGCTCGGCGCTGACAGCACCACCCACGAGCTCTCTCGCTCATATGTTTATATAGCATCACGAAATCCTATATAACCAACGGGGCTTTTCTGGTTTATGAAACGTGTGTGTCATAACAGAGCCTCATTCATCAAACAAGTTGCGAATGAATTTTCCATTGAGCAAAACTGGGGATGCTCTCAGAGACAGCTCCTGAAGCAGAGCCTGTGTTTGGACCTAACTGCTGGACAATATTGGGTTCTTTGTTCCCCATCAGCTTCAAAATGATGTCCAAGCAGGGCAAGCAGCTTCAGCACCTCCCAAGGCCGGGTCGTTTTCACCCATCTCAGAGCAGACGTGCCTGCTCTCCCTCTGTGGAGGCACCCAAGACCTGCAGACGGTCAAAGACAAGCAAGAGAACTTGCCCCATCAGTGACAGAAGAACGCCAGACCTGTTTTCAGAAGGGATTTAGCCAACAAGAAGTCTGGTTTTGAGGTTTAGACTCGCATTTTTCTTTCAGATTAATAGGAAGTGAGACTCCAAACTCTTAAAGCAACTGTAGAAATCTCTCCACCAAAGCAGGACCTTAGCCAGGCCAAGGACAGAGGATGCCTGGTAAGGATTCACAGTCCACACCATCTGCCCGTTTCTCCCCAGCTCCCAACCTGCTCCCCAGCTCTCAGCATGGATCAAAACCTGCTGTTTGGCAGACGACAGCAGGAAAACCAATCCCTCCATCGCGCAAACCGCGTTTCATAAGGAGATTGTGTTTCAGAGAGAAAAACCTCTGGCATTTGGCTCCGTGACCCTATGCTGAACGAATCACGTGGGCCGGGTGTTCGGAGAGCCGGGTCCAGCAGAGAGGGACGCATCCGTGCCACGGCCCCGCGCCCTCGCTGACGCTCCCCAGGAGCGGGCAGCTCAGCGGGACTTGCAAATATTTGGTGTTCAAGGAGAGCGAGCGCCTGCCAGGAGTTCTCAAGAAGGCTACGGCACGCTGGGATTTGTTCCCAGTTCTCAGTCCAAAATATCCCTTAACATTAATGCTCAAGGCATGCTGCAAGAAAACAGTGATCTGCTGGGACTTGGGGCAGGGACTGACTCCCTGCGTTTTCCTGCCAATTTTTAGGCTCGGTGCAATTAGAACTGTGCTGCTCCGCGGACGTGCTGCTTTACCCTGCCTCTTGAGGCAATGCCCACTGCTCAGTGTTCAGCCACCTCTCAGTGGACACTGCACGCAGATGATTAGCGACTGCTTTTTCTAAAGACCCAGATCATATCACGTCCTTGCAAGCTCTCCTCTGCTGCAAGTCACCCTCTTAGTCCTCAGAAGCGAAAAAAATGAGAAAAATGAAGAGGCAAAAGTGGAGAAAAGGCAGAGCCTGGAAAGCCCAGGAAACACTGGCAGCCTCGGAGGCCAAGCAGCCCTAGCAAAGTTTCTGTAAGTAAATTGGTGTAATGCCTGGATGACAGCAGGATGGGGATGGTGCACACAGAGCATCCTTCAAAATGCCTCTTTCACCTGCCCAAGCCTGCACATAGGCGGGATATTCAGGTGCCTTGGAGGGTCAGGGAAGGGACCTGGGCAGGAGATGCTGGTCTGGGTCTGCCAGGATACCCACATCCTCCCCAGCACCAGTGGATAACCCCTGGTTAGCCACAAAGGAAAAGAGCAAGTGACACAACCCCATCTGAGATGATCTAAATCTTGGATGTTCTAAAATTCTATAAAAAAAAAACAAATCATCTGTACTTGGCACGAACTGTCCCACACCCAGCTTGTCCCCCCACTGCTGCCTGGGAGCCACAGGACCAGAGGTGTAACCCCAGCAGGAGACATCAGAAAACGTTCAGTAGCTTTTGGCTGGAAGATTGCAGAGGGTCCTCCTCCCTGGGGTGACACCCGCACCACTCCCCAAGGGACCTTTGTCCCCAAGAAAAGCAATGTCAGCCGCCAGCAATCGGGCACGGGGAAGGCGAGGTGACTCGCCTGGAATCCAGGCAATGCAGCCAATTTGCCTTGGAGGACCACGCTGCGCGACGGGAGGGAGAGGAGGAGTTTTCCAGGGCGAAAGCGCTTATTCATCACCAGAACTCATTTGGAGGTAGTCCAAAAGCAGCTGTATGAAGAAGTGAAACTTCTCCTAAGCCCATCCCTGTTCTGACATAACTTTGTAGAAAGTTTTCTCCTCTCTGCGGTGGGATCCAGGGCAGCAGCTCACCGTGGGACCGTCCCTTCCAGACAGGGAGCTCTCTCTGGGCCATCATCTGGCTTTTGCCTCTGCTTCTTCATCAGAAAACTTTACCAGTCTGTCCTGCTGCAGAAAAAGGAACTAATGGTCCTCATGCCCCAGCCCTCACACTGTCGAGCAGCACTGGCCAAAAGCAAGAGCAGGCTGAGGTGCGACAGCCCCACATGGCACCACCCATCTCAGTGAGCCTGGATCCTGCACCCTGCAGGATGTGGGCTTTTTCCACAGCTCAGAAAAACGTCCACAGCTGCAAATACAGCGTAAATTCTAGGAGACAAACAGACAAGAAAGGCACAGAGAGACGTGCTGACTACCAGAAATGAGCATTTCCTGCATGCATTAACTTGGTACTTCCTACGGGGACCAAAGGAATCTTTGCATAGCTCTTGTCAGGTGCCTGTTAGATAAACATCAAGATGTACAGGCTGTGTAAAGACAGATCAAATAAAATGAGTCTCTTTGGGGAGGAAAGTAATGTAAGAATTTAAAATTAAATATAGACCTCTTCAATTCCCCCTGCTGCCGGCTCCTCTGTTGATCCCAGCCGTAGCGGCACGACAGGGCAGGGCTGGGCGCCCAGCGGCCTGGTGCTCGGCCCCACGCCAGCCAGCACCGCGCGGCCACGGCCGGGTCGCTCCAGAAAGCAGGGCTGCGAAAGCCCAGTGCTGCGCGTGCCCCCTCCAGTCAGTGTTTGCATCGGCTCTTTGCTTTAAGAAAGTTAATCCGTGCCAGCCTGAGAGCAAGGAGCAACTGAGCTGCTCTCAGGAGCCAAATGCGGTCAGGGAAGTGCTGCAAACTTTTTCCTGTTCCATCTAGTCCTTGACCACTAGCTCCAGCTCTTCCCCCACCCACCTCTGGTGGGTACAGCTGGGGTTTACAGCCGACATCTCAACAGCATTGATCTGCAGCAACCCCGATGTCTGCAGTGACAGCCCGGGACACCTCAGCTCCTCCACAAGCACCCACCGTGGGGCTGGGGCTGCTCAGCCTTCACGCGAGCCGGGCTGCGGGGTCAGGCTCGAGGGGGTGATGGACACCAAACACGTCAGCCGCAGCCCCTCGCTCCGGGCTGCCATAGCACAGGGTGCCTTTTGTCTCAGCAGGAGTCCGAGGCACGAAGCCCATCAGCTGCGGGGCAAGCTGGAAGGCTGGAGCAAAGCCAGCAGCTGTGTCTTCATCCAAGGTTTCACCTTCTCTTTCAGAAGAAGTCGTCGATCTCAATTGCAGGAAGCAAAGAATCTGGTGAAATTTTGGAGTGAAGTTCATTTCTACATGAAAACCTCATGGTCCACGCACTGACCTGAGCATGACCAGACCAGGAATCTCCCTAGAGGAGCAATGACCATCTGCAGCAGACAGCACCCCAATGAGATTTGCCTTTACTTAAACTTTTTTATCCCCCTTCTAAAACAGATCTTTAGGTTGAAAATTGCATGTTGTTGGACACTATGTTCTTCTAGGGTCCTTCAAAAGTGCTTTGAAGACTGTGGCAATGAAGGGGTTGGAAGTGACCTCAGGTGTGTCTTGGGCTTTGGAAAACATCCCAGTTTCCCACCCAGCCCCACACCAACAGCCCTTCCTTCGATGTGGGCCTGACCATTCCATGGTAGGCTCCAGACCATCGCTTCTGCTCGCGTCCCAGCACAGACTCTTGCACCAGAGATGAGCTGAATGCCACCAACCTCCGTGAGGCCCAGAATTCCTCCAGCCTGGCTACACTCAAACCAGATGGAGGACCCAGCTGGTGCAGGAACCAACTCAGGCTCCTCAACCCACCGCTGTCACCACAAAACCTCTTTAACGGGTGCAAATTGGTTCTAAAAGGGGAAAGCATGACTGCTCACCTGCCCTACTGCACCACTGTGGGGACAGCAGGACATAGGTGGCTGAAGGCACCCACATCCCTGTCACAAGGGGCCGCTCGGAGCAGCCTGCCCAAGCTAGATGCATTTTCCCATGCTAAGCTACAACGCAAAACCAGCCATTGTGCGCTGGATTCTGCGAGCCTTTTCCATAACAATCAAAGCAAACAATAAACCTCCACCCTGGGGAGCGATGTGACCTTCGGTCGCTCTCATTTGCTCAGCAAGAGGAGTTTTCCAATCACACAGTTGTACAGGGATGTAAAACACCTAACTGCCGGTACCTGGTTTCAAGGCCACCATTACAACCATATCCAATGCCTCCTCCAGAAGTCATCCAGGTTTTATAGATTCACGGTAATTTCTGCATCATTTTGCTATGAGATCCTCCAGGGAGGAGAGCTTCAAGTGGAAGTGCTGACACATCCACGCGGCCCCGCCAGGAACAGCCTGCTTTCCACAGCAGCACCTCTCCCCGCACGCACCGCTCCGTCTAGACGCTGGAGCACCCCTGTTTATCCATCAGGGAGTGAATCAGCAAGTCTAGAGCCCTGCTCGCCATGGATTAGCTCTCTATTGGAAAGGATAGCTCTCGTTATCGTCATTGTACTTTCCATTAATCTGCCTGAAGGAGTCTGGCCAGCAGCCCAGAATGGCTGGGGCGGCCACAGAGAGTTTCTGTTCCCCAAGCATATTTTCAGCTCCACCACGCCGAGCTCCCTGCAGCCCTGCTAACAGCAGAGGCCACTTCCAGCTCCGAGAGATCAATGGCAATTGAATGAGTGGAGAGAGCTAGAGCATCTTCCAGGAACCATGCTGTTGGATCCAGGAAAGGATAGGAAGGAAAGCAGAGGAGCGATGTGATGAGCAGCACAGTAGGGACTGCTTTAGCTGTCACCTTGCTATAAAGGGACCCAAATTTAGACATGACCCCTCCGAGAGAAGAAGCTCTCTGCTGCGGGCAGCGCAGACCTACAGGGCTCAGCACCTCGCTGCAGAGAGGCACAGAGGCCCTGGAGCACGCAGGCTCTGATGCTGCAACCACATACATGGGGCTGGCGGCTCGCAGGGGAATTTACGCCAAGTTTTGATGAGATAACTGAGCTCGTAGGGCAGGACCACAGATGGAGAGCAGCAGGGTGTCTTCCCTTTGCCCCCCACCCCCATCGCACCTCCAGACAGCAACTTCTGATAAGTGCCCAGATGGCTTGCTGCCTCTGATGACTTTTGCAAGCAAGATCAGCAACATTTGCTCTTTTCCAAGCATTTAATAAACTCTCGGAGGGCCAACGTATTCAAACAAGCATCCTTGCAGGAAGACCATGAAGGAACAGTGTCTTGCACAGATGTAATGTGACGAACTCTTTTCTGCTCTGCAGCACCAAGCGTAGGATGCAATGGCAGGCAGGCACAGGACTTATTTATAAACTCTCCGGTCTCCTGGCTGCCTTTAGTTAACATGATTTCTGTGAGTGGCTGGAACGCCATCCGTCTCCTGAGGCTGCTAAAAGGGAGCCCAGGATGCCAGCACCGAGGGGAGAAATCTTTTGACCACAGCGGAGCTGCCGCAGAGTGAATCACATCCACACACCCCACCAGGCAGCCGTGTCCTCCTGGGAGGTCTGGGCACAACCCCCAACAAGTAGGAGTCCTGCAGGAATTGCCGAGCCCTGGTTGCAATTCAGAGACTTTTCCCAGCTGCTGCCTTTTGTGCCATCCTCCATCATGGCTTCGGCATTTAGGGAGTTGTGTCTGGAGAGCAGCAGGTCCGACTCCAGCTCAAAAGCAGTCCGTGATGCACGGAGAGGACCGGGGGCTGAAGGACGCAGGAAGAGTGGCGGCAGTTGCATGTGCAGCCTCCTCCCCAGCCCCACTGGGGCTTTAAGCTCCCGACCCCATCAGCAGCCAAGCCCCAGCCTCCAACAGCTCCCTGCTCCCAGCAGAGCAAGCCTTACAGAGCAAGAGGAAGGACCACGGTGCTGGCAGACGTTTTTGCAGCTCTGCCCTGGACAGCCGCATCATACACACTCCTCCAACCAGGGCTTGCCACAAGCCTTCAGCTGAACCTGCTCAAGCGTTACCCCGATCATCTCTGTTTGGAAATACGCAGCAGTACCGGAGTGGGAGATTTCCCCCAAGCAACAACCGCAGTCCTGGGACAGGCTTGCAGCCCGTGCTCCTGCGGCTCAGCAGGCGATCTGCGCCTTCTGGAGCAGGCACTGCTTATTTTCAGTGCTATCCTCCCCAGGTTAGGGGGAGTCTCACAGCAGCACAGCCACAGATCTAAGAGACAGCACAGCTCTCCTTCCTCAGGGTCCTCGGAGAGGTCTTTTATTTATATATTAAAAAACTGAAAATCTGTGGTCAAAAACAAACCAAAAACGCAGTTTGTGGTTTGCAGATTTCTACCAAGAAGCTGTAAAGCCTTTAAGAAAGCACCTTCTGTGCACCAAGAAAACTCTAGGAAAGCATCTACCATTTTCATTGAGCCAGTAATAAATTTCTATTAGGAGAAAAGTGTAAAAATCCCTTGTTCAGCCCTGTTCTTTGCACACCTAAAATTCCCATTGCAGGATCAATGCGAGCCTCGAGGAATCAGATGCCACCCACTGAAGGCAGGGCCAAACGGCAGCGATCCCCGGCACTGTGCGAGCACCAGATGCAGGGATTCACCCTCGGGTTGGAGTCAGGGAACCCCGAACAGTATTTCAGCTTTGCTCCTGCCCTCGCTGTGCTAGAGAGCAGCTCAGCTGAAAGATGGAGACAGGGGGACAAGGAGAGAGAGGAAACAGATGAAAGATCAGCTTGGGAAGACAGAAGTTACAGCGCTTGGGCTCTCCTCCCCACGATCCCCATCCATGCTGTGATGTGCAGAAGGTCTTGACCCTTAATACAGGCGGGAACACAGTGAAAGCCCTGTAGAAGTAACGGTTTCCTTCCCTCAAGCAGATCAGTTTTGGGGGTAGAACTGCATTTCCAAGCTTCCCCTTGGCACCAAAGGGCTGCAAATACCGTCTGTGACCCACCCACACGGTGTTCCTGCACCCAGAGCTTTCAGCTTGCTTTGGAGCTCAGGCCAGAGCAGTTCAGGAAGCCCAGGCAGGGGTAGCGTGCACCAAACCTTTCCGGTCTTTGCCTTTGCATCTGCAGGAGCAGAATTAAAACGCGACTGCTGGAGCAGCAGAGGCACTCGCTGCTTGAGCAGGGCAGGGATGCACAAGGCAGCGCCGACAAGAAGCCTGCGGGTGCTGCAAGGGGACCCAATGAGCTGGTGCATAGCTCAGCTCTGCGAGACAAGCCATAGGAATGGAGTTTATTGTGCCACAAAGAAGCCTGGAGAGCAGGCCAGAGATCGGACTGAGGTTTGATGAGGACAATTTGAGGCGAGGTGAAGATCTCCGGCAGCGTCTCGGAGGTGCACCCACCTTTTCCACATTAAAGACCTGGGAGCTTTACTCACCCAGAGGTCAGTGTTAACCCTCCAAGCTGCCACCCAACGTCTCACCGTGGATCCAAGAACACAGACATCTAACCCCTGCTGCTCCCATGAGCATCACACAGCGACGCCCTTCAGGGCACCCTCTCTGCAGTTCAGACGGCAGAGCGAGGTGAAAGCGCTGCCAACAGCGCCCAGTGCTTCTTGTAGAGTGGCAGCAGGACAGTCGTCAAAAATACAGCTCCCCCAGCCTCTGAAGAGCCAGCACTGAACTCTTCAGCTGCTACCGCCATGTGACCTCCCATTGCTGCTGAAACGGTGGAGACAACAGGAGCCGGGAAGCTTTAACAACACGTGATGTGAACCAAGACCCAGAACTCCTTGCAAACAAGGTCAGGTGTGAAATCCTGGAAGAGTCTCAAAGTACTTTAAGCTGATTAAATGCCATTATCCAAATTCCATGGATGAGCAAACAGAAGTAAATTGAAACAGTGATTTGGACCTTTGGCACCCAGCGATGAACGACCTGATAAAACTGCCCTGATCACAGTCCTCATTAGGCTTCAGAGTTAACTGAAGAGTTATGGCTTGGACTGCAGCATGCATCCGCATCCTGGAGGTGAGCCAGGACAGCTTGCTGCAAGGGGTCCAGCCCCAAGATGTCTGCAGGTGCTTCACAGCTGGACTGGAAACCACTTCCAGTGCTGTGGCAGGGAGCAGGGAGACGGGGGCTCCCACCTGGAGGAGGTCAAAGCGGCTCCAGCCAGTCCTGAGCCCGAGAGCACACAGATCCGAGGGGCAACGTGCTGAGCGCTGCCGTGCAATTGGTGGCGGGTTCACAAAGAGCTTGTGTTTATGTGCTGAGCTATAAATATTCCTTTTCAAAAAGGCATAACTGGAAAAATGTCTAAAGGTCTATTTTTGCCTCCTCTGCTTCACCCACTCGAAACATTGACATCATACCAAGCTCCTACTGAGACCGAGCCATTCCCGAGACCTGGACTGGGACAACTGCACCCAGCATCAGTGCTGGGGAAAGGAGAAAAGCATTTTTGTAGCCTGAGAGGACAGACAGACAGAGCAGCGCTTAGGGAGGGGGAATTCCTGCATGGAAATGGCAGTTTTTCCACTCCTTTTGGAATCTATTAAAAAGGACCGGGTAAGAACCCAGTCCAGGCTGTCAGAGCCTCACCTGAAGCCCGATGCTCTTCCAGGAGGCTTCCAGGCTGAGCTTCCCAACCAAGCACCAAGCAGCTCCCTCCCACCTCCTCAATCCCATAACCCCGCAGAACCCCCTCCAAGCTGCCTCTAAGGAGAGAAGCCCGCACCTGGGTGAGCAGAGGGCAGCCTGCAGCAGGATGCGGCCCCCACTGCACCTGCCACAGCCGTTGTGGAGGGCTGCGGACATCAGAGAGCAGCGGGCACCAGCAGGTCTGCAGCATCTCCTCTCCACCCGCACAGGACAGGCTACAACAGTGCCTGCAGTGTTTTGCACGAGCCAGGAGCTACCCTCCTCCAGCAAGCAGCTCTGCCTGCGAGGGTCAGACCAGGCTGGGGGCACAGAGACACCCCATAGACCCGTCCTCAGGGCGAGATGCTTTTCTAGAAGCATAGCAGCGTGGTGATGACTCAGGGGAACAGCTCCGAAGCACAGCAACCACCCCAAGACCCTCAGCAGCCCTGCATCCAGTTGATCCATCAGCCCAAAGCCACCCTGAAAGCATCACCAGTGTCCCAAGACACACGGTCACCATTTTCCACAGCCCTCTCGTACCGCCCTTGGGTGCCAGCCCGCACATAACCACACTTGCTCCTGCAGGAAATCAGTCTGTGTTTTGTTTAAATAAGGCAGTCAGCACCTGGCTTATATCTACTTAGTGTCCTGAGCATCTGGTTTCAATACAGCAGGCAAGGAGCAACCGCAGCATAATAGAAGTCATTTAGAGCTGCAATCAGCCCTGAGCCCCCAGTTGTATGTTATAACAATTAAGTGGGTGCTGCTGCGTCTGTTGGCAGCTGCAGGAGGGTCAGTTCCACCCCACCTCCCAAAACCACCCCAGATCTCCTCCCATCTCAGGTCCCCAACGTTCCCTTGTGCCACATCCAACACCACACTGCTGCTCTGCCGCCTTGCGCATGGGCATCTCCAAAGGGCCCCTGCAAAACCACCGGGCACACGGCTGCCCACGCAGCGCAGGCAGTGCTGCTGCACCTCACCATGATTTTTGGTTTTGTCCCCCCACCCCAAGTGCTTTTCACAACTTATGTGCTTGCCTGTTTCCATTTTACTCTAACTCCTGTATTTATGGAGAAGCAGCACTTCAACCTTCATTAAAGACATGATGCATTTTCAAGTATTTCTTTTGATAAAATCATTGAAGTTCCTTGAAGCTCTTACATCTCCGGCCATTTTGCTGCAGAAAGCTGCTCCCTCAGAACATTGTCCAGCAGCCTTAGCGTGCCTGAAATCCAATGCACCGGGTACATGTTGCATTTCCTGCTGTAGAGATGGGGAAACTGAGGCACAAATACAATTAATGCATCCAGCGAGGACAACAAAAACCAAAAGGAGGAGAGCAAAGAGCAGCCTGTAACCACCACTCCTAGACCTGACCACGGGATGGGGCTTCCCAGCTGGAAAGGCGATGTTGCAAGGATGCCCTGGGACACTTCCGCCAGCAAACCAGCACACGCACGGTCCAGTACACGTGCAAAACAAAAACAGTGATGTTGTCTCTGTCACCTCAGCTACCATTTTTGTTCCTCTAGGGATGATTCCCACCTGTTCCTACACCCTTGCTCACCACAGAACTGGCTATAAATAACTCTGGTTTTTCACCTGCAGAAGGAGCCGGCCGTGTCCCAGGAAGGAGGTGTAACAGTGAAAGCGGCTCAGCACAGAGGTATGAACAAGATCCCAGCCCTGGCAGAACGAGGCAAAGGGATGTTTTGTTTCTCACTGTCCCCTAGCTCTGCAAGCACTCAGCATCCTCTTCCCAGAGCTAACCTGCAGCGACCTGAACCTGAGATCGCTGGGGGTAAGCGATCACAGAGCAAACCCTTAACCCTGGAGAGATGCAAGTAATGACTCACAGCACATCTCAGACTGCATTAAACACAGGCCAAAGCCCCTTGCAGGTGATGTCCACGCCAGCAAGGACACGAGCACATGGCATCACAGCCTCCCTTTTCCAGGGTCCCCAATAAACAGAGAAGGCAGCGGGAAGAGCTGGAAATGAAGGTTGATTTATTTCTTCCCCATTTCGTGGCTTGTGACCAAAGCCTTGGGCTGGCAGGCGAGGCGCTGCTGACCACGGGGCTGGTGAGGTGCCAGGCTTGCGCGGGCACGAGGGGGCTGGAATAGCGCAGGGGACAGATTTAGTAATGCAGCCATAGAAAGTGGTGATTTCTGTTGTGCTTTCTAATTCTTTACATTTTTCCCTCCTGACGCCCAACAGCGTTTCCCAAAGCATTCGGCTGACAAACAGCATTAGCCCCCTCTCCGCCAGACCACACAAGCTGGTGCAGCAGCAAACACTGCCTTGTGTTACAGCCCAAGGACAGTGGCTTCCTCAAGCAAGCTCAGTTTTGATGGGAAACAATTCTGACAAACATATTTCCAAGCACAAGGGAAAGGAAAACACCTTTTTTTCACAACACATTATTTGAAGCCCCTGCAGAAGCGGAATCTGAAAGTAGGCAGAAGGATATGCTTTTTGCTATCTTCTCCACAAATATTCCCAACCACGCTTGGCTGATTCAGAAACTCTGGAGAAACACGACGCCCCGCGCGCCCAGCAGAGCCCCGCCGCCAGGGGACCCGCACGCACGGCCAAACTGGGCACCCTCCGTCCCTCCGCTGCAGAGCCTCCTGCTCCCTCTCACTTGCTCCCCTTGCCCACGGTGGAAGAGAACCCACCCCACACGCTCCCTCCGGTGCAGTCTCTAACCGAGACGCCACTCGGCGTTTTGCCCAGTTTGGGCCCTGCCTCGCTCCGTGCACAGGACAGACCTTTCCTAGCAGAGATGGATGCACCTCTGAGGTGCCTGCAGTCTCTGCTGCTCAGGCTGGGTGTCAGCGAAGGAAGGTGCCCATGACAACGGCAACGCAGACGGCCCTAGAAAACCGGAGGATTCTGCCTCTGCCAGAGAAAGAGGAACGAGGCGACGCTTGGCTTTGCCTTTTGCGAATGCTTCTGAGATGTTCCTCAGTGCTGATGGTCTGAGCTGGCTCGCACCAGCAGCTGGAGACCCCATGCACACGCTTTCCAGCATCACGTGAGGCTGAGTGCTCGCAGAAATCATCCCCCAGTTCTGACCTCAGCATCTCTGATCATCTCAGAGGAAGGAGCAGCAGCTCATGGACCTGCTGCATGCTCAGATTTGCCGCTGCACTGCTTTTCTCAGTTCACTTGTGCATGAAAGCGTATACATACACGTACAGCCTGGTACGGGCAACTTAGAGAAAAAAGAATGGGAAGAAGGGATAAAACCACAGGCAGTTCTCAGTGCGAGTGGCCGACTCCTCACCCTTTCAGTCAGTGCTCCTTCAGCACCACGCGGCTCCGAGGAGAGAGGGGGCACTGGTTTTCTCAGGGCACTTTTCTTCCACAGCTGCCCAACATCTCAAGTGGACACAGACACCGATGCACAGAGTCCCCCGTGGCCGCTACCCTCCGCCAAGTCCCCGACGGCGGCTGGCACTGGGCGCCGATGCCAGCAGGGTCACGAGATGCAGGAGAGCAGAGAACAGGGCTCTGTGTGTGCCGGGCCGCGTGGGCGCGCAGGCATCTGCACCTCCGTGCCCCTGCGCTGCACCCTTTGTGGGGCATTTCCAAGCAGCGAAGGGCTGGCCCCGTGTCTGAAGCAAGCCGAAGAGGAGGAAGCTGTAGTCTTGTCCAGACCTGAAAGCAGACAAGTGCAAAATGCACCACCACCGCCTTCTGCACCTGTCTGCCTTCATTCAAATGGGGCTTTTGGGCTCTTCCTAAAAGTTAAAATGCAATTTACATTTGTAATTGAATGCACTCAAGAAAACATTTGAGTCTTTTGTTTGTTTTTTTTTTTCCAGCTGCAGACAGGTCATTTCTTGCTGGAACGTGCCAGGGAGCTACACGGTGCCACCCGCAAGGGAGATTTTCTTGCGAAAATAACCCTACTGCAAATGCTTGGTGACAGCAAACCGCCCTCAGCTCCAGACTTTCCTACGGAATCCGTCACCGTCCCAGGACGGCTGCTGCCTCCGCTCAGCACCGGCGGCGCTTGGGCTGTCTCCACGGAACCAGCTCCTGGAGGCTCTCCGCTTGGCTCCCTCTCCGCGCGGCAGGCGGCCGCGGCCTTTCTCCGCTCATCCTGCTCAACGAGCATCTTCACCACGGGGGCCGTACGGGTGGTGTAGGCAGGACGCGGGCGGTGGCACTGGATGAGGTGGCTGGGCAGGCCCACGTTGGCTGAGGGCTGGGTGTGCTCTGGAACCCAAGAAAGACACCGTGAGAGTGCAGGACCACAGCCGGCTACCTCCTGGCTTCTTCCCTCTCTGGGGTGGGGGAGAAAGAAGATTGCCTTCAGTGGCACCAGGGATGCTCTCTGGAGCTGAAGACCACCAGTGGGACCAGCGAGGGCTTTGCTATGACCATGAAGGGCCAGGCAGCACTACAGAAGAGCAATGCTATACCCAATAACTGCTCTGCAGCAAGATTCAAATGACCCATGCAAGAAATGCAAACAGTGGCCATCGTTTCCAGCCTTTGTGCCTTTATTTATACTTGGGTACAGGGTTTGACTGCACCGAGCAAGGAGGAGCTGCAGAAAGCCGGCATGACCCGAGTAACATACTGGGAAACTAAAAAAAAAAATCAGATCTCATTTCTGCAGCACCAAGCAGTGCCCAAGATTGCAGACAGCAGGGCAAAACCACACTGAAGATCTCTCCAGTCTTAGCTTTCTGCCCTAAAACCCTTATTTCACTCCTGTGCCTCAAACATGAAGCCACAAGGTTGGTAGAAGTGGCTGGAGGGATTAGACCAAGTCTATTTGGGAAGACGCCTGCCCAAGAAAAACTTCACACAGCAGAAAAAAGAAGAAAGAAAAGCCATGCAGAAGAAGGCAGACAGATCATCACACATCAGATCACTGGTATTATATTTATGAATTATTACAAAGACACAAGACCTTTCATAAAACCAGCTTGTTTTCACTCAGATGCCATCAATCATTTAAAGGTCGCATAGCACAAAAGCAGAATCTCCTACCTAGCACTTTACTTTTCCCTACCTTTGCCTAGTACAACAGTTGGCGTACTTGTGACTAGGTAGTCAAGTAATAAAACGTGATCTGGCTTAGAACAAGCAGCTAGGACGAGGTGGACAATAAGGAGTCCTGCTGATCAAGGCTGCCCCAAAGGTCTGACTCTGTTGAAGGGACAAACTCCGTGCTACAGGGTATTTGAGACTGGTCTGCAGCACGCTCTGAACAGCAGCCTGCAGGCGAGAAGGAAGGATGGACAAAGATGGAGCAACTGTCCTGAGAACAGGCTTTTTGTTCATATCCACATTTAGAGTGTGGGAGCCCCCCGTGCTTGGGGGACACAGCAGTCCTGGGGAGAGGAGGTGGGCTGACCGCCCGGTCGCCCTCCAAACAGGCAAGGGCTGGGGGGCAACTGGACACAGTCCTGGTAGACAGCAAGGCTGCCTGGCTGACAGATGTGGAGACTCGTGCCCGATCCACAAAGCGATGCTGAATCTTGTTCCTTAGGTGCTTTGTGAACAGTTTCACGCGTGAGGCAGGGGCCAACACTCAGCAGCTCACCAGACATCCCTGGCTGCCCCTGCCCGAGCCCAGCAGACCTGGGAGCAGGGTGGGGAAGGAGGCAAAACTCTTCAGGTGGGATTTACAAGCCTGCGCACGTCACGCATGCCACCTTATTCCTCAGTCAGTCGGGTATGTGCAGAAAGCCTGGTCTTCACCTCTCAAATGTGCACCATTTCCCTTTTTATTTTTTAAACTGGGACAGATTCTGCCTCCTCTCTCCCGCAGAGGGTCCGTTCTTTATGACCACGCTGCACGTAGCAAGACAGCACCCAGAAGGAGGTACATGCAGGTGTTAGAGCTCTGACACTGCTGCAGTCCCTGGGTCCTCATCAGCATGACGGCAGCTTTGGGTGCCCAGGGAGAGGACATGAGGGCACAGAGC
This sequence comes from Chauna torquata, assembly GCA_013399475.1. Classification (NCBI taxonomy): domain Eukaryota; kingdom Metazoa; phylum Chordata; class Aves; order Anseriformes; family Anhimidae; genus Chauna; species Chauna torquata. The sequence goes on from VXAL01008009.1 coordinate 369,814, forward strand.
TGCGTGCATTTCCCAGGGTCCCACCATGCACTCCTGGTACGAGTTAAACAAAAAAGCTCCAAGTTGGAGAAGTGAGAGCATTTAAAGAAATGTGCTGCTTCAGATTGTCCTCTGCCAAAACCATAGGGATGGAAAGACGGAAAAGCATATTTTCGGTGGCTTCTGCACCAAGCCGCATCCTGCAGGCTCCCCGCTCCCGCGGCCAGTGCCAGCACCGGGAGTTGGCTTTGCACCAGCCAAGCTCCTGCTCGCGCTGCGGGGACGTGTCCGGCACCGAGCTCGCCCCACATTTTCCCTGGCTCCGCCATCCCCGTGCTCTCCTGCCCAGCCCCTGCGCTGTGCCGGGGCCACGCAGGACAAGCTGAGGGCTCGGCGCGAGGCTGAGCAGCCCCGCAGGCAGCACGGGCTCTTCCCCAGGCTTATAAATAGAAACAGCCTGACGTGTTTGCAGGAAAAAGTTTCCATACCCAAAAAAAGTCTCACTGAAAGGCTGTTACTACAGCATTCCGCTGTTCCATACCTGTGCTTCACACGCTCAGCTTCACAATCGGGAAGAACCACGCTGAAACCAGTCTTGTTCTGAATTACGAGCTTTTGGAGGGTGGCACACACTGTGCTTAAGCAGCATGTTTGTTTTGACAAGCTGAGGTAGTCCTCCTCCCTTCAATGTCTGTTCTGACTCAGGACTTGGAGCTTTTAACCCTTTGTTACAGAATTTTTAGAATTAACTTGCCAGGCTAATTTGCAGAAAAGGAAGGCTACAAGAGGGTTGGGAAAGTCACATTAAAGGACAATTCAACTATTTTCCAAGCCAACATGCGTGAGGGTCCAGTACTGCAGCAGGATTTGGCACCCAGTGCAACACAAGGCACAAGACAGAGCTGATCTGGAGACTTTTCCTTCATTTTTTATAAGTTGTAGCTCAGGTCTTTAACATAAAATAAAATTTAAAAAAGGATAAACACCCCAAGCGAAACCTGGGCACTCAGCCACAGCACAGGGCTGAGCTGCAAGTTTAATCCAGCAGCCGCAGGGCCAGGGGGAGGAACGCCGCGTGCCCCGAGGCACCGCGAGGCCTCACAGCGTGCTCCCGGGGTGACCCAAACAGCTGCGAGGTGCTACCAGGAGGTCGGCGAGGGTGACAGCAATGGCCACAGCCACACCAGCAGCACCAGCTCCTACCAAAGCAAGCGCAAGCTGGAAGCGGGCAAGGACCGCAGTGAGGAAATGATGAGCTATTTCTGCACGTAGCCCCATAACAAAACGTGCTGGAGGTTTTGCAAGACAAAAAAAAACCTCCAGCTTGGTCCCTCACCAGGCCATCAGCTGTGCAACGGAAAGGCAAGGATGAGCACAACGAGGTGGAGGAAGAGGGAAGGACAAGGGTTGCAGTGCTGAGACGTGGCTCCGGCCCGCACCTCTCGCTTGCGCACCTCGTGCTTTTGTTGGAATCACCTGCGCTGCACCCAGCCAGATGCTCCCAGCTCAGAGCGTTTCCAATGAGAAGCAGCCAGCTAAGCTCACGAGTCAGGAGCAGGAGGACAAGCGCATGCACTAGGCGTCTCCTAGTATTTTGATCTTTGCACAGTATTATTTTAATCCTGGATAAATACTGCTGCTTATGTGATATTCATGTAGGCTGGGGTTTCACGAGTGTCCTGGGCTTAACTGCATTGCTTAAGCGCTACAAAATCACCTCACAGGGCAGTACAAGGAAAGGTTTCTGCAAATTCCTAAGTGGCAAGGATAAAAAGGCAGTGTGACGGACAGCATCCCAGTTTGGATATTTGGTGGGGTGAATGTTTGGTGACAGGCTAAAGTTTGGATGCCCCTCAGGTGAGAGTTCCTGTGTGGTTGTTTTGGTGGAGAAAGACTCAGGTGAGGCCACAGGATCTGCCTTCCAAGGTGCCCGTGTCGGAGTGCTGGGACAGAGCCTGATGCAAGTCCCACAGATTTCTCCTCCAACCTCATCTCCAGCCCTTCCCAAGCCGGCAGTGACCAGAGGAGCCACAGAGAAGACAAACCTCACCCTGACCGCAGAGCCCTGGCCCCAGTGGCTTCCACCCTTTTTCTGGGTTACGTCCCCATGGAGGCCACCACAGAAGCAGCTCCCAGTCAGCAGCAAGTGGCACGTGAGGAGACAGAAGCCACAACAGCTCTGGGAGCTGAGGATGGGAACACAAAGCAGTGGAGAAGCAGCCAAGAGAAGGCCAAGAGCTCACAGCAATACGAGGTGGGATCAGTCACCATTTGTTATTTACAGCTTGTGCTTGGCTACTAGCCTGGAAGTGATTTCAGAGAGCAGGGGGAAGAGGCTCCACAACATCCCTGGAAGTCCTCTAGGCAGAGCAGCTCCTCTGCTTCACAAGCACCTGCTAGTGAGACCCACCTCCGGGCTGTCCTGGTGTCCTGGCAAAGGCTTTGCAGAGCAGCGCTGGGCTGACCTCCCTCCCGCTGCGGTGACAGGATTATTGTCGGACACCGCAGGTGCTCTGCAAACTCCGCCGGGGATTTATCTGAAGCTGCCTACACCAAGATACCTCCTCATGAACCGCTCAAGGGGAAGCGTGCCCATGCACTCCCTCCCGCCCCAGCACCTGCCTGGGACTCCCACCAGCACGCAGCCAGGAGCACCACGGAGGGGTTTCCACAGTTTGTTTCCAGTGACAAACCTGACCCCATCCTCCTCCAGTCTGTTTCTAACTCATTTTCTTCACCATCTCTTGCTGTCAGGCCTTGGCAATAGGCACGCTGTGAGAAGACAAGCACGCGGTGCGAGGCTCTCCACCCGTGTCCTATCCCACGCCCTAGCTGGGTCTCACAAGCCAAGTACACTTCTGAACTCACCAAATCCCCTTCCTGGGATAACAATAAACCAATGCCAAATATAAAGACAGAACCTGAGTGAAGAAGTAAGATCAGAAAGTGGCTAAAAATGATGATTACAAGACTAAAGTGCCAAGGGCATCAAGGCACCTCACCTGCTTCTAAAGCCAGCTGAGTATTGCCCTTCACCTGGGTCAGCCAAGAGCCCCTGAGCTGAGCCAGGCCCCTACAGCACAGACATTTCTCAGACATTCAGCCTCATAACATTAAACTTTATGCACTTTTGCTGAAAGTATCAACCCTAGAATACAAAGCCAAAAAATCCCCTACGTGGCTGATTTCCAAAGAGGACCCTGAAGGTTGTAATGTCTAGAATGGGAATGGAAAAACACCCTGTGTTAGATCAACTTTTTTCTCCTGAAATAAAATTCACCCAACCTAAAAATTCCTATTGACCACAGCAGGAGCAAGTGTTTTTGAAAATCCATCCACTATCATCAAGGGAACAGCATCTAAACAGAGTTTAGGAGGCAGACCTATAATGTGGTATTATTCCTGCAAACACTGCCTGGCAGACCTTCACAAACCCCTCCAACAATAAAACCTCTCTAAACCGCTCAGTAAAGTCGGAGAGACCACTTCACAGTGTCCTCCACTCCTAATCTTTGGCATTTCTGGAAAACTTCTTAAACTTGACAAGAACCTGGGTACTTCAGTTCTAGAGAGCATCTCCACTCTCCCCCCCAGCAGAGACCCAGCCCCCGGGTTTCCCCGTACATGAGCACAGGGCCATGCCCGGAGCTTTGCTTTATTCCCTCCAAGCTCCTGCAGGGGAAGTTCACTGCAGTGTCCTCCCGACCCCGTGATGATTTGTGCTTGAGCGTGAAAGCCAGGAGCCCTCTCTGAGTCGGGGCCCACGTGGAGCTGCCGTGGGTCCCAACACCCGAACACAGGACCACGGAGGACGGCTCCTCGGACCCTTCTCGCAGCCATACAAGGGCTCACCGCACTTTCGCCCACAGGCACCACAGAGAAGCAGCGTTTCTGAGATGCATCCTGGCATTTACAAATACATTTGGTCCAAAAATCAAATCAAAACACCTGCTTTGCACACAAGAAGTTGCCATTCCTGCCCAGCTCTGCTGCACGGGCAGCAGCCGAACCAGAGCCCCAGACCCGCTCAGGTCACCTCGCGCTGGCCGGGCAGCGTAAGCCTCCGGCCAGCCCGGTCCAACCAGGCTGTTGAATCAGGCTTGTGTTTGTTGGGATGCCAGACAGCACACCTCAGAGAACCAAGTTTAAAATACCCCTCAATGATCTTTTTGAGCTGCTGAATGAGAGTGGGCAATATCAACATTAAAATAGAAGTCGCCAAAAAGAGCTACAATTGCTATGAGAACTGGGACACGTGGCCAATTGTAAACCCAAATTAACTGCTTAGGAAAAATCTCTTTACCTTGAGGGTGGTCAGACACAAACAGGCTTCTGAGTGAGGTGGTTGATGCCCCACGCCTGTCAGCATTCAAGAGGCATTTGAATAATGCCCTCAATAACACGCTTCAACTTCTGGTTAGCCCTGAAGTGGTCAGCCCATTGGACTGGACCTCTGTAGGTCCCTTCCAGCTGATCTATTCTATCAAAACATTGACAGTCAAAGGTCCTCATTTCTCTTTTCCACATCCAGAAAAGCATCAGCTCCCACAGGCGGGGGCTTCCACCAGCAAAAAGGGAGATTGCATTCACAGACAGAACATCTTGCTGTGAACACAACTTCCCTTTATTAGCCAGAACATTAAAGCACGTGCTGTTTTTTTCAGGCTGTAAATTAAGACTTCCCCCAATCTTCAGATGCCAATATCAAGGCATTTAAAGTTAGCAGGCTATGCAGTATACCCTCCCTTCTGTTACTCTTCATCTTGCTGATTTTCTTTATACACCTCTTCAGGGCAGGGAAAAAAACCTTAGACAAAGCTCCGACGCTAAAACCCTCGGGCAATGAACTTCTCCCTCGTGAACTACAACTCTCCAGTGATAGTACATAAGGGAGCCAGTAGCAGGGAAACAGCAAGGTTACAGCCACTGCTTGTTCTGTTCTCTCCAACTAGAGGTTGAGATATTCAATGTAATAAAAGGAAAACGTTTCCCAAGAGAAAGGAGGGAGGGCTGCTTTTTATGAAAGACAAGTCATAGAGCACCCAAGACTTTGCCTCATGCTACAGCTCAGGCGAGTTAATTCTAAGAGCGCTGCTGGCAGCGGGTCAGTTTTCACACTCTTATATTTAGAGAGACTCGCCTGAAAAATAGCCAAAGCTGTCACTTATAAATCAGGTTGTTCTGACAGCACCCAGAACGAGCAGTAAAAGCAAACGGGGGGAAATGAAATTACATGCTGCAAAGGGAATTCTGTGGCATAATAAGCTTCTATTTCATGTTTTTAAAAGCTCACAATAATCAGAACTATTTTTCCCTTCTGTTCGTTCATTTGTTTTTAAGCCAGCCCCTGCTGACAGGCTCTGGGCCCCCGGTTCCCATTCAGTTGGCTTTGGCCATGCAGCTCCCACATTTCAGCTGGGGAATGCCCCCAGGAGCTGATGTCTCCAAAGGCTGGGCCAGAGAAGGGAGCAGATGCAGCACTGGGTTCACCTGGGACATGGGGACCCGTGCAGCACATCCCTTCCGAGCAGCCCGCAGGCATGCACGTTCCCGCAGCACGCCAAAGCTGGTGAAAGGGGTCTCGTCTGCAGAACACTTTGGACGGAGATCACGCTGTCTTTGAGGCGGGATTTTTCCAGTCAAACTGGAGCATCTGTTTTTCTACAGCCAAATAGAAACACAGCACTGGATGGTGCCCATCTGAGTTGGGACGACATCAGCAGCTGATTTCCCCAGCTAGATGAGCATCTTGTTTTCATCTGAATGTGCTCTGGCTCCTTTGCCAGCAGGTGTTAAACCAAAGCTTACTGTAACAGCAAGGCTTTCTGATTTATAGCTACTTAGGATCAGGAAGATATTCCCATCCTACCAAATTTCCACCCTGGAAGAAGTCTCTGATGAACCGGTAAATGCTGTTGTTTCACACACACGTCCTAGATCTGAGCAAACTTCAATCTCCCCACCAGTGTCTTCAGTCCCATGCTGTACCCATCCCTCCACCTTCCCCACGTCGGGACCACCTCCACCCCTCCAGGAAAGAGGACAGACACCAGGCATATCTCAATGCTGTATTTTACAGTCTCTTAGTCTAGCCTGCATTGCTGAGGGATTTTGAGGACAGGAATTTCCTGCCTTCAGGGTTCCTGTCCAAAGAGATTTCAGCCTTTCAACTTAAGCAACGTATAGAGAAATGAACACTACTTTGCCAGCAGTCAACTTCAGTCCTACACAACTGAACAGCAATTCACTCGTCTTCAGCAAGATTTTAGTCGGACCCTTCAGTGAGGAGTCAGATGGAACAGCAATGCAAAAAGAACTGCTGGAAACCAAACAAAGCTGATGGAAGGATAAAAGCAACAAAACTACCCTTTATTCATTCATCTGACTTTACTGTTTGAAATTCTCCATGAACTGCTTCCAACCCAAACTCCTCCCCAAACATGTGAACTGGGAAGCTGTTTTGTAAAGATGGAAAGAGATGGTCACAGGCTCTGAAAGGGCTAGGGGAGGAAAAGATGGACAGAAGAGGCAGCAAGGGGGATTTGGGAACACAGGACACCCATGAAAGACTTAAGGAAAGAGCGAAATCCTGCCTAGCTGCTAGGGCCACAGTGAAAAACCATCCAAACAAGCAGCGTCACAATGTTTTATTTCACTATCTGATCCAGGATGGGCCTGACCTAACATCAGGTGGAGCTGGTGGGTGCCCAGCCATTGCCTCCAAGGGGCTTTGGATGCACTGGAGATTGAACCACGATGGCCCAGGAGCAGGCAGCCAAGCTCCTGCCCCAGCAGCAGGTACAACCACATCACCCCAAATACTTCTGAAAGGTGCTGACACGAGGGAGCAAGGTGTAAACCCACACAGCCCCCATCCCCACCGTCACCTCACCTTCTAGGAGAGCAGCCCTGGTGAGCACTGCCACATCCCAGGGTCCAGGTTCGGTTACTAGGACCAGCTTCCCTCCCAGCAGGTCATGAGTTTTGAAAAACTGACAGCGTAATATAAAAACCAAAACCAAGAATTTCTACAGCAGCAGCAAGCGGGCACTGCATCCTCCCAGTTTCACAGGGATGTTTTACATCATGCCCAGTGACATACCAGGTTTCAGGGCTGAGGACAGGAGCTTTGCTCAGCACACGTGCAGACTGCTGAATGAACAAGACTGCAGGAACACCACTGGCCTTTGAGTCTAACTCATTTCTACCTTGCAGACAGTCTTTTTCACTTCCAATTTTTCTTCTTAAAAAAGGGGAAGGGAGCATGATAGGAAAAAAAGAGAAGTTGGGTGCCAGGAACACACCCAAGAGACTCCAGTGTGCGTACGTACAAACAGCAACTAAAATAGAAGGGGTGGTTCCTCAGCTGCCGAGGGCTGTGTGGAGCTATTCGTCTGACAGTCACTTAAACCAGGGGAACATCTGACCCCAAAGCCAGACGGGCAAAATCCAGGCCAGAGCAGGATGAGATAGTGGGCCAGGCTGCTGGGAACAGGGAGCAGTCGCCAGCTCCCCTGTGCTTGTATCTGCAAGCAAGAATTTGCCCCCTGCTGTCAGACAAGCAGCAGCCCCTTGAAATAAAAGCAGCAAACATTGGTCATTTCTTCCCCAAACCAGCTTTAGTTGCCTTTTTTTTTATATACTACTTTCTGGCCCATGTTCTGGCTGATCCTGCATCTCCACCCGCAAGAGCCTCACCAGGAGGTGGCCAAGGTGGCCAGGTACCATCAGTGCCACTGAGGGGGACACCAAGCTGGGGGAGCAACCAGAGCACAGACAAGCAAGAGAAAGTGCTTGTTTGCATGCGAGCACAAGGAGGCAAATAGTTGACATTAAGGCTTCAGGGAGGCTGTGGGACTGGGCTATTTCTTTCAGCCCCTGCACAAAGGGACCTTTTTTGTCTCGCTGCAGAACAGAAACGATATTGAAGGGTCTGTGGAATTTCTGGGCATTTTCTCCCCTTGGAGACGCAATGGCCCATGCTTCACAACGCAGGACAAAGTAGGACGCAGAGGACAGGATGTTCGCATGTGGCTCTGCGTCCGCCTCTTAACTGCTTTCTGTCCCCCCCCGCTGCCACCCCGCTTTGTCCCCGAGAAGACCTCACTGCTTGCAGCAGAGGGGCAGAGCCCCAAGGTGCCACAGGGCTCGTGCCTGTTTTTTGGAGGCTGGTCCAAGGCCAGCCAAACACACCAGCAGCTGCAGACAGGGCACCTATGCAGCACCGCAGAGCTCTTACCTATCTCATTGTGGCAAAGGTACAGAGCTCCCCGAGTTCATTAAGGATGCATCTGCTACTTGACCCTCCCTGAACCCCTGCCACCTGAAGAGCTTCGCGAGGTTGGCACAGACCCCACCACTGTGCTCACCCTGAAGCTCCCCACACCCCCGAGGTGCTCTCCGTCCATGGATGGTAGGAACAGCTCGTCCTCTGCAGGCAGCCGAGCTGCTGCCAATGCTGCTGGAAAGCAGCCGGGACAGGGAAGAAAGCTGACGTCTGCCATCGGCAAGAGAGCAACGCCTCCGCGCAAGCGAAACACCCGAGACCAACCCTGACACAGCAGCCACCGCTGCTGGATGAAATCCCCATCAACACCAGGACACGGCGCAGCTCCTGCCGCTTGCAGGCATTTCCCTACCTCACCCACTCGGCACCAAGGGGAAAACAGACTTTCCAAGTTCATTTGGAGACCCGCCACGTTTTCCCCTTGCAGAACACGTCCAGAGCCTTGAGGTCACTTCAGGACAGCCTTTGCACAAAAGGCTGAAGACACACGGAAAATAAAAAGCCCATTCTCATGCAGCGAGTGCCGAGCGTGCCCCCGTGCCAGCAGCAAGCGAGCAGCCCCATCGAGCCGGCAGCGGGGCTGGCAGAGAGCCGGGACAGAGCGGGGATTGTGCACGGACGGCTGCACCAGGAGGATCAGCAGAGGAGTCGGCAGAATAATATTTTCCCAGTTAACTGTGAGACTCCGGGGGAGGAAAGCAAAAATACTGAGCGCATCTGCAGCCACAGCGGAGAGAAGCATTGGGCAGAGGGAGCCAGCCCAGCCACGCGGGGACCGAGCACCGGCCCCTTCCCCAGGATGCTGGGCACAACCAGGCAGCATCTTTCTCATGGGTACCAATTCACCTTTAAACCCTGATTGCCCCTAAAAAACAAGCCCAGATGGTGACAGAAGCCTCCTCCTCCTCCAGGCAATAAGGGCTTCGATTGAGGAGCCCTTCCTGGTCCCCAGCCCCTGGCCATCAGCCATCACTTCGGCTGATTTTGTGCCTCCGGGGCACAGCGCATCCCCGGGGAGGACTTCGCCTTCCTTGTGGCCAGAGAGGCGATGAGGAATCAGCACGGCTGCTTCCAGCCGGCACGGAGGAGGAAGAGGTGCCTGGGGGAACAGCGGGCGCTCTGCAAGCCCAACGGGCAAGGAACGCACGGCAGAGCAATAGGGGTGACACGGAGCCGGCGGGGCGGCTCAGACCTCAGACAGACCAGCCTGCTCGCCCTGCGTGTCCCAGGGGGCCCTGCAAGAAGTTCTGGCATTGCCCCTTCAAGTCAGTGCTCAGCTCGAAGAAAATGGGCTCCAAACCTCCGAGGAAGCTCTCTGACTGGCTGGAGCTCTCCTGCCTAATTCCCAGTTTGTTTCCTTAATAAATCCCAGATTGCTCAATTTCCACAACACTATGAGCTCAGGCAGCAGTTAACCCTTTGCAGCCCCAAGCAATCAGTGAATAACCTCCTTTTCCTGATTTACATTCCTTTGGTGCCTTTTTCAGGATAAATCGCACACTAGGCAAACACAGCCAGCTACTCAAGCTGTGCGTAACCGCGCCATCTACTCCTATCCAAAACCCAGTACCCCTACAACACAGGGCACCTTCCACTAACTGCTTGCTCACGCAGACAACCGTGTACAAAGCACAGGGCTGTGAGGATTGAACGCAACGAATTCAGATTCATCTTTTGCCTGCTGTAACACCAGGCTACCATGCAGCAGCTTCCAAAGAGCATTAGTCCGTGCACCACCTACCCAGAGGTTACTGCAGTGCCAGGGGATGGAAGAGCAAACACTGCAGAGTCCAGCGAGCATGCACAGTGCCTGCTTGGGAACGTGGCTGTTGCACATTGAGCACCAGTAACCAGAGAAAGCCAGGCAATATTTTTCATCCAGACAAATCTTTGCCAGAAATAGACTTGTTTTTAGAACGATTGGCAGCATTATCAACACTTTGTGTATGTGTATAAATATTCGAGAGCACATTTGTTTGCAAACATGTCTGTGACACAAACATTGGTGCAGTCAAATCTGATTTTTTTTTTCAGAAAAAAATTGGCCCTTCTCAGAAGTGCCTTTTAAAGAAAATTTAGGAAATAAGAGAGATGCTTGCAAAGACAAACATGTGATACAGACTTCTGCTAAGAGGCAGAACAGGAGCCAGAAGCAGACCACAGCCCGCCCAGTGCCGAGCGTTAAGGCACACGTGCTCGTGGCAGGGGAGGGACGCAGCCAGCACCACATCCCCACTTTTGGCCTCCTGCCGCACCTTGCAAGGAGCTGCCTGGGGCAGCCCTTAATAAAATCAACTCTGCTGCAAAGCAGAGAGCAGCAAGTGCTGCTCCACAGCTCTCAGAGCACTGGTGGCCATGCCCGTCTTCACAGCCTCTACAGAAAGAGGCTCCTCAACACTCACCTCTCCAGCCCGGGCTGCGGACAGGCTCTTTCCACCTCTGGCTGGACCACCGCCGTGGGCTTTGCCTGGGAGGACCCCCACACCGTCCAGCTGCACCGCCACCACCCAGCGAGCTCAGGCACCTGAGCTGGGCCCTTTCCTGAGCCCACAGTGACAAATCTGTCCCAGCACCTGCACCCTCCCACCTCTTCCCTCACCTGACTGACCCCAGCCCTGGAAAGCTGCAGGTTTGCTATCAACGTTTCCACGTAACTCGGTGTGCAGCCTGCACCCCCGTGTCACCCTCCCTGCACTTCGTAGTCTCTAGAACCACTCACGGCAATTCTGATGTTTGTAAACACCCTGGCGATAAAAATAAACCCTCTGCAGTAGAGCTGAACACTGAGTCATGGCCAGGACAACTCCCTTAGAAGCCCTGCAGGCTGTTCTACCGCAAGGATGGAGATAAAAGCCATGCTACTTCAAGCGTTTGCAAGTAAATACGTTTGTAAAGACCATATAGTTCGAGCTACACTGCGACTGATGTTGCCTGGAAATGAGCTGGCAGGGGATGGTGTTCTAGTGCAGCTTCTACTTAATGACTCTTGCAAACCTCCCGCAGCTCGCAACGGCAGAGCAACGCAGCAAAGCTTGTTGTGAGCCAGATCTTGCAAAAAGCTTAATCAGGTGTATAGTTTCACCCGTGTAAACACTCCCAGGGAAGTCAGAGATGCTGTTCCCTTTCACAGATCAACACGCATGCTGCAGTCTTCATAGAGTCAGAGCTTTTGGCTTTCCTGCATTGCTTTCTCCACCAACACGTTACAACACAGGCATGGGACACTCCCGCGGCAGGTTTCTGGGAAATAGCACCATAAACACTGGTGTTTCTGGCTTTCAAGTCATATGTGGTTATGCTTTCTCATGAAATCTGAATTAATCCCACAGGGCCTCCATGGCACCTTCCCACATGCTCCGAGTGTAGCCAGAGGTGCCAGAGCAGGGAGAGCACCAGGACACGCGGTGGCAAGGCGCGCACCGAGGGGGAAAGCCATCGAGTGCAGTCCCTGAGACCACTCTCAGCGGTGCCTTATCTCTGACATCCAAAGGCCCTGCTCTGGGAAGCTCTCCAGGGAGGGTTGTTCACTCCCAGGTCTCCGCCACCAAATTTCACTTTCCTGCTTAAGCAGCAACTAGCTGATGGAAGTCATTACAAGCTGTCTTGGTCCGGCATCACCCTCTGGTTGTTTCTCTTTCAGGTGTCCGACACAGTGGGGAGATCAGAGCTCAATAAAGCCTCAGTGCTACCAAAGTACGAGTAATGACCACGTTTTTCCTGGTAATCACTTTCCTAAGACATTAGCCAGTACTTCCTTGGAAGGACGGTCATTTTTCACTGCAAGCTGACCAATTCAAAGCAATATTTTCCACCCACGTTTCTTCAGCAGGCACACCCAGCCTCTCCTGCAGGGCTTACATGTACCTCCCACCCAGCCCAGGGGGCCTGCCCCCAGCACAGCTCGTGTACGAGACCACAGCAAGCTCTGGGCTGGCAGTGCAGACTCCTTGCAGGCTGCAAACCTTCCCCAAATAATCTGGCCAACATTTGGACAGTAAACACTGAGCTTTCTGCTGTCACAGGGACCCTCTTCCACGGGGAGCACAAGCACAGTGTTAATTTGCTTTAGTGATGCTGCAACATAGTGACCTGCATTCCCCTCCCAGGCATCCTGCCACCGCTCCCAACACCTTCAGTCTTCGTGCAAGCACTAAAAACCCCGTAGCTGGTGGTTAAAACAGCGCAGTTACCCTGCACAAAGTGAGGGCTGGATTTGGGGTCAGAGGAAATCACAAAAATGAAGGGAGAGAAACCAGGCTGGCAGTGCAAGCAGGCAGGGAGGGACAGCAGCTTCCAGGATTAGTCAGAAAGAGTCAAAAGTTCATGTTCTTCCCACAGCAGAAGAGCTCTGCAGAGGCACTGCACTCAGGTTGAGCACTCCAGCAGGAAGGAAGGAGGATTTTCTCAGTGAAGACTTCCCCCTCGCCATGTACCACTTGCCCTCTCTGCGTGAGGGAGAAGCCCCAGGCAAAACGCAACACAAAAGCAGGCCAAAAACCTAGGTCCAGGAGAGAGCAGCACCTTCCAGGTAGCTCTGCAGGCCGGGACCGCCATCGCCACGGCCAAAGCGCCCTGCATCGCGTACCAGACCCGCACCACACCAAAGCCGTTTGCTGCCTCCGGAAAAGCTACACCACGATCACTTTGCACAGCTGAGTTGAGGTCCAGGATATGCTGCGGGGATGGGGCAACCGCCAGGCTCATGCTCTGGGTCCGGAGGCTGAGCACCGCCAAATTCCCCTGAAGTCCCCTCTCCCCAGCAGCGACAGCCCAGACCCACGCCCAGGAAGACACCCGCTGTGTCACCTGCGGTCCTGCCAGGGCTGAAGGGGGGCTGTCGTGCAAGCGGGCAGGCTGCGTAAGGAAAGCCTGGGCCGCAGCTAGAGGTAACAGGAGCGTTTCTCAGGCAGCAAGCAGGAGCGAAGAAATCGCCGCTGTGGAGAAGAGCGGCCAGCCCCTGGGAGCAGCAGGGATGCTCTGCTCCCCCCAGGGCTCTTCCCACACACAGCATCCTTCATCCGTGTCCCGTGCAGCAGCCCCGCAGCACTTTGGCTGCGGTGAAGGCAGGACGTGCCTGCCCGGGGCATTTTCTCCCACATCCAACAGACTCGGGTACAGGCAAATGCCAAAGCACAACAAAAACCCAAACCAGGCACAGATCTGGCCCCATTTACAAGCAGGCCTGTCTGTAACAAACTCTGCTCCACAGGAAGGAAAAGAGTATTTTCTCCTTCCTCACAGCCTCCAAGGCCAGCTTCCTATTTGGTCGCCCTCGGACAACACCCCAGCAAACGCCAGAACAATGGATGAACGCAGCAAGGAGACGCGGACCTGGTCTCACCCAGCATGGACCAGAGCTGGAGCTTCACAACAGCAGACGAGCTGGCTCACGCTCAGCCCGCTAAAGCGGCTGCCGTCAGGCTAATACAGCACGAATTAAACAGAAGGTTTTCCAGTCGAGCCTCGCGTCAAAAACAGAGCAACGCGATTCAAGTTACAGGCACAGTTTCAAATGAATATTTATTCTACCTTAATTACTGCGCGATCAGCCTCTGCAGTGAGCTCAACCTGAGCAGCCAGATCCTGCTGGCAGCCAGCACGCGCTGCCGAGGCTCCGTTAGCTGATGCCGCGAGCAGTTAGCTCTGCCTGGCAAACAAATTCAGAGCACCCCTGCTCTGAAAGGCTCCTGGGCGGAATCGCGCATCTTTCACAGACGTGAGCACACAGGAGCACCTAGTGATGCCGAGGGCCCACCCGGCTGTTTAGTGCTGGCTTTTTGTCACATCAGACAACATAATCTTAACTGGAGCGTTGCTGGGCTTGCAGTTAATGGTTCCTGCATCCCACAGGATGGAGAAGGATGCTCTGGGCTCCTGCTCTCCTCCTTCCTGCACTTTCTTCCCTCTTTTGTTATCTGCAGTCCCAACAGAATTTCACAGAGGAAGCAGCTTACCCAGGGAAGCCACGTATTTTCCCGTTACTGGGACACACTATAACACGACTCAGCCAAAAAGAAGAGTAAAAGACAGCACACGTGCGGCAGTCTGCAAGCAGGCACGGAAAGGAAGGTGCGAGGCTGCCAGGGTGCCTTGCACCAGCTTGGCAGCCCCCACGGGGCTCCCTGTGCTGGCCGGGGTGTTCAACCGGAGCTGAATTGGTTCTCAGAGTGGTTCAAGAGCAGCTCAAGGATTGCCCTGGCAAACCCCCCCCAACAGCTTTCACATGGCTGCTGGAGAAGCCTTCTCCAATGTCCATTTTGATGGACATCCTAATTTCTGGCTGAAAACAGTTTCTCAGCTTGCAGGCTGAACGGAGAAGACCAGATCAGAAGCTGCTACAGAAAACACCTCCCTTCTCACCCAGCAGCCTGGTCTGACTGCTGGCTGGACCCTGCATGTTCCCAGAGGGGCTTTGGTGGAGGCCACCTTGCCTTTCCCTTATGGGGACACTTCCACCCATGTCATGGTCAGCAACAGCCCCTTGGTGGCATTGGCTGCTGTCATCCCACGGTCGGGATGTGGTGCTGCAGGCAGCAGTGCTAGATGCTCTGCGGTCCTACAACAGGGACAGTGGGCTGAGCTGCAGCACGCAGACCAGCAGCAAGCACCTTGTCCTCTGCTCAAGGCATCGAGATGTGTATCACCACACAAAGGAAGGATCCCCATGTAGCTGTGGAGCCTCCAGCAGATGAGGACCAAGGGATGGTGCTACTCGTCCATGGATTTCCTGGAAGACTAATTCAGCTTCTCCATACCCGAACTCCTGTGGCTAGAAACAGGAGGCAAAGCTGTCATCCATATCTTCTCCGCTTCCCTGCCTAGCCAGCCGGGAAGCTCTTTGGAGCAAGGACTGCACTGAGCTCGCAGACCCCGATCTCCACAGCACATCTGAGCTCACTGCAAGGCAGTCCACTTTTCCCAGCCTGTTTTGGAAGTACCAGGAAGGAGCTGTGCTTGCAAGTCCCCATCCCCAGCAGCGGCCAGAAGGAATTTTACCAAGCAAGAGGTCAAGCCTCTGTGGTTTCTAATATTTCCCTTCCACAAGCCTGGCCCCGAGTCTCAGAGCACGTTGCCTCGTTCGCGGCATTGCTGAGGCTGGAGGCACTTCTGGAGACCCCCCTAGCCCAGCCTGCCTCCTCAAGGCTCAGCTGCAGCGGGCGGCTCAGGGCTGTCTGGTCAGGTTTTGAATAACTCTGAGGATGGAGACTTTCCTGCTTAATGTTTCTTCTGCTTTTCTGCTTTAACTAAGAGCCTGCTCTTTAATCATTATGCATGGAAAAAGATATTTGTACAAAGGCATTCAGATCAGGCAACATCCAAGCTCAACAGCAATAATGAGTTGAGCTGGCTGAAAGAGCTGGGAGGAAAAAAGCTTCAGCTAAAAACTATTTTGCTGGAATAAATCTGCTTCTTGGAGTTCTCTCATTTAGTCAGAAAGTCAACTCCTTCTGGAAAACGTCCACTTTGCATCAAACCCCTGATCAGCCAGGAGAGTAGAAGACTGCCTTTTGGTCAAAACAATCTCTCAAAATGGAAAATCTGCACTGTTTTTGTCATGACATCCTCCTTCAGCAAAGGACAACGTCTCCCTGCCAGCCTCAGGTGACACCACGGCTCGAGCTCAGTGCCCCTGTGCTCCCGGCTGGAGGGCACGCAGCCCAGCCCAGCCCGCCTCCCACCGAGCAGCACTCCGCCCCAGCTGGAGACCCACGCAACATTTAATTGACCAAAGATCACCACGGCTCCAGGCCAGCTGTATCATTTTACACACAAAATCCTCGCTCCAGTGAAGTCCGAATCCTGCTTATGGTTTTGCTGGACCCAGGACCACAAACCCCAGCCCCTCACGAGCAACCTGGCCCTTTGAAACGGGGCAGGAGCGGATGGACGAGCTCATCGTGCCGTCCGGCTGCCTTACACACACACGTGCCACAGAAGCCAGCACGCATCTGCGACGCGCCTGGCGTGCCCCAGAGGTGCCGCTCCGCAGGCAGCAGCGGGGTGTGCACACACATGCCTTTCGTCCACAAGCTGTTCTGGAAGTGGCGTGCAACACGAGCCCGGGGCTGAAATAGCATCCGTGTTTAGCAGGAGGATGCTGCGAGGCCGTGACGCCCGCCCGCCCCGCTAAAAATGTGAGGCGGGAATGTTCAGCATCCAGCCAAATCAGCCTTGGGAACAGAAATACCGAGCTCGTACAATTAATCTTCCAGGGGAAGGGAACATCCCCGGCCCACCCTTCGGAAACCCGGGACGACCCGGGACGGAGCTCCCGGCCCAACGCTCCTGAACAACAAACAGGAGCTGAACAAAGGCGAGGGCATAAAAGGAAGTCGCGCACAGACGCGCCACCAAATATAACTCAGGAAGGGGCCTGTGTGTTGGAGCACATGGGTTGCTCGGTTTGTCCACACGGGCTGCCACGTTTATTTACCCAGGAGGCTTTCTGGGGTGGCTGAGCTGCAGCAGGTTCTTGTTTGTCGTCGTGGCCCCCGGGCTCCGCAGCGCTGCCGTCAGAGCAGCAGCCTGCGCAAGAGGGTGAATGTTTTACAAGTCCAGGAGAGAAAACCCCCCAGGCGGCTGTGGCTGCTGAGCTGTGCGGGGGCCTGTCTCTTCGGGAGCCTCCCAGAAGGTCCCATGTGGCAGAGGTCAGCTAAAGCAGCCTCCTGGTGACTTCGTTTTCCTGGTTATAGCAACCCCATGGCCTGAGCAGAGCTGACAGCTGCTGCACACCAGCAAAAAGTTGTCTGTCTTAAAAAGCAAAGATACAGGCACATATATCCATCCGGAACAGCACAGGAGCATAGCAGGACACCCCAAAAGAACTGACTTTTGTGTTTTACAGCCCTTCCGTAAGCAAACCTTTCCTTCACAATCCAGAGCTGGGAAGTCTGTTTTGACAAACGGAGGAGCCTTTCCACACCTGCCACCTCAGATAACTTTCTGACAACCAAGAGTTCCACTCAGCTCGGGAAGTTGTCCCCGTTTTTCAGACCACCCCTCATCCAGAGGGAAGGCAGCGCGCAGTGGACGCTGCGAGCAAGCCGTGAATATAAACGAGCCAAACGCTTTCTAAGGACACAAGGTCAGCTGGTGCTTCTTACCTTTGGCTTGCTAACTATGCACTCAAAGCTATGAAAACCTGATGGCTTTCCACAAATAAAGACTTTCCTGTTATTGCTGGGTCCCCTGCTCTCCTGCAGAGACCAGTTCCAGCTTTGACAAAGACCTGCCCGGAGCCCAGCTCCGAGGACCAAGCCTCCATCCTTCACAGCTCCCATCCCCGTGAACAAACTCAAGCACACACGATCTTGATGTTCTCCTGCAAAGCCAAGCACTAAACCCCCAGCCATTTTAGTGGTGTGCAGTCAACCTTAGGCAGTTGCTTATTAATTCAATGCCACTCAGCACTGCTTTTAACCATAAATTGGAAATCAGACCCAGCGTTTGCTCAGAAGAGCACAAAACATATCTAATCCCAAAGAGACCTTCATAGGCTTCCGTGAACCAAGACCAACGCACGCTGACCCAGGCAGCACGCACCACCCTGCAGCCTTGTAGCTGTAGGGCAACCTTCTCATGCCCTTTAGATGGCAGCAACTTCCTGAAAGCCATGAAAGCACACGGATAAGGAAAAATAGTAAGAATAAGTGTGTGAAGCTCACGAGAGACGGATCTGGGTGAGAAGGTCAGGGATCACGCTAAGCATGCTCACACACCTCCAGATGTACAGACTTGGAGGACGTGCAGCTAGAGCTGGCCAGCAGCACAGGATAAATATAAGGAGCACATCCGAAACTATCTGAAAAGATCTTTGTGGTGATTTCTAGAGCAACTGCCAGGGAAATAATCCTTTTCTGCAGACAGACTGCTCCATCAGCAGGACTCAGCCCTGGAGCCATCAGGTGTGACAAGGGCCACCAAGCAGCCACTCAGAGGGGACACCAGGGTCCCTGCAGGGCACACGCACTCACATTGATGCCCCCACATCAATCATCCACAGTTAAAAATCACACCCTGCTTTTCTGCAAGTATTCCCAAGATATTTACTCGCAAGTTTCCTGCAGGGAAGCATTTCGTATAGTTTCCAAAGGAAAAACAACACCAAAGAAGCCTGGGCATCAGTAACACCAGTTTCTTTGGAAATATGAGCACTTACCACTGAATTAATCACTCGCAGCATTTTTTTCCTAAGCTGTGATTCAAGAAAATTATTACTTTGAGTTGCTGCACAGTGATCTCCAGAGGACAGCTCAGTCCCCTGCAGCCTTGCAGCATCCTCTGCTTGCTGGGGAGCACTTCGGCTGCTGCCTGCATTTTAGAGCAGATGAAAGCAAGACAGTCTTCCCAAGAGGTGCGAATTAAGAGGGTGAAGCCAAAACCAAAGCTAACAAGTGGCTGCAGCAAGTGCCCTGCAAGGCTGCCCTTTCCCTGAGCTCGTAGGAAAGATGTTTCAGATATAAAAAAAATTGAACTCAGAACAGTGAAACACTGTATAAAGCTGGTTGATTCCAAATGAAAGCACAGAAAGCTATTGCCGAAGTTAGCCAGGGATTTTTGTGTTCCCAGCCCTGACGCATCCCAGGGCAGCGCTTCCTTCATGAAGCTGAAGCCCCCTCAGAGGTGCTGAGCTCCCAGCACCGAGCCCCTGCTGCACTCTCAGCCACATCCCATCCCCACCTGTGGGACTCAGCCCTGTCCAGGAGACATTTGCTCCCCAAATCCACCATTGGACTTAAGATACTCTATATTCTAGGGGTGGCAAATGAGGGCATTTGGTTCCAATTAGTTTTCCTAATCTGTCCTGAAAGCCAGCCAGGGCTGAAGCTATTCCAGCTGTACATATGGCTTAGAGCAGGAAGGGCACAAGTCCCTCAAAACATCCTCTCCAGGGCGTATTTCACAACAGTGCTACTCCTCACTCCAAAAAGAAGAGTCACTCCAGCACTGCAAGGTTTTCCTTCTCAGCAGGTCTGCTCATGCTTCCACTAGAGCAGGTTTTGTACACGCTCTTCAGCTTCGCGCTTTCAACCATTTTTGTAAATACAACAGTAAACAGAGCCTATGGGCAAGAGAATAAAATGAATGCTTTTTTTTTTTTTTTAAAAAGGAGCAGAGGAACACCGATGGGCTCACAGACACCTCCCTGTTCTGCGGCAAGCCGTTCCTTCGCCACATCCGCACGGCAGCGCTGGGAGGAATTTCCCACCCGGAGGCAGACACAGGCAGCAGTGTGCTCAGCCAGCACCGGGACCCTCGCTGCCCCAGGCTGCGAGCACCCTTGGAGTTGCTGGGGCTCACGTATTGGGCAGGGAACGTTTCCTTCACGTGGCTGCACCAGCTCCTCGCTCCTGCGGTGCCCTGAGGTCAGGGAGGGAAGGCTGCCCAGAGCTGGTCCCCTGCACCCATCAGCGGCCACGGGCTGCCCTGGGGCCAGCGCCGCTTGTTCGCCCCGGCACAAGCGCACCTTGCGTGCTCAGGGCAGCAGCAAAGCAGCCCTTTAGCACAGGTCATGCGTGCCAACACCACCAAAACGCTGCCAGCACACCCGGGCTACACAGCAGCCCAGCCCTCTTTCGATTTTAATTAGGACCCATTTTCATAGTCCCGAGCCAGATATTACCCTTACTGCTCGCTTATGGTCTAGCGAGCAAGCGCTACCCAGCGTCAGCGAAGGCAGTAGAGCAGAGCACAGCGCGGGGGAAGGACTCCGACGTCTCCTGCGCCTCCACCAGCAAAGTCAGGAAGCTTTGCGGAGCCCAGCCGAGGACCTCGCCTATTCGTGTCCTTCTTCAGGTCTGAAGCTCGATTGGCTCTGAAGATCTGGCCCAAACCCCCAGCTTTTACCTGCTCCACAGGGTAAATTGAGAAGGACCAAAGGCTAGCTCCCAAGCCCACATAACCAGCATCTTGCCCCAAGTCCCACAGAAGCACTGGGATTTCCCAGCACCAGCAAAAGGAACGTGGGAGACAGGATGGACTCACCCCATTTCCTACAGCCCAGACGTGGTGCAGTGAATGGTCAGACGAGATTGGCCACTTGCTGCATCACCTGCATAACACTCACGGCTCCGTTGGTGGGTGTTCCACCAAGATGCTCCACGGCAACCCAAACCTTCAGCAGAAACACTCCCTTCCCAAGCCAGGGCAAATTCTCACCTGCCCCATCTGGAAAACAGGAAGAAGTTCCCAAGCTTCAGTCCACTTCCCCACAGTTCAGTGAGCTCCAGAGCAGCAGACGGGAACCCCAAGCACAGCCTCTTCATCACTGCTCACATCTCCAGAAGTGGAGAAAAATTAAATGCTAGTTTTAATACTCCAGATGAATCTCTTCACTAATGGGAGCATTGATTCGTGCTGCAGCAGATGCCATTGCACTTTTTGAAAGGTCTGAGCAACCCACCCAGGCTCTGCTGAAGCAGCTGAGGAAGCAAACTCATGCTGAGGAGCATTTCTTTTCCTGATAGCACTGCCTCATCCAGCCCGAATGCACATGGTGTCCAAGGAGTGAGCGGGGATGGTCTGGAGTGGCAGGACTGGCCACCAGAAGAGTGCCCAGCACCCCAGCATAACTTCGAGCAGCCCCCAAGGTACCTTAATAGGGAAAAGAAAATCAGAGCATCTCGATTTCTCCATCATACTTCAATTCCTGTATAAGAGGACTTCCAGGTCTGTTTTGCTGCTGACCTTTAAATGAACAGACCCTCCCTGGGCTGCACCCAACATGCCCAAGCCCCTGCAGAGTTAACTCCAGCGCCATCACAGGCAGAACACAGGGACACAGGAGGAAGCCAGGACCCATCGCTTATCCACCAGGTCACCGATCCAACATCTGCTTTCCATGTTCCCCAGGCAGGGCTCCAAGTGCATAACATATGCATCTCTCTGTCTCCATGCGGCACAAGCCTTTCGTCTCCTCAGACGCTGCGGATCGGTGACCCCAGCAAAACTTGGAGGAGCACAGTGCAAAGCAGGAGCTTTCAAGAAACACACCTCATCCCTTGGGAAAAGCACGGCTACAAAATAAAGGCTCGAAATGGAACAGCTGTGATTCCTGCCCATAAAACTGGGCCAGAGCGCAGTTCAGCCTCCCCCAGCACACACTAGCAGGGCCGCTCTCTGAAGAGCATCCTTTCCCTGCAGCGTGTCAGCTAGATGTAGCCCCCACGGCTGGGGGCCAGCAGAACCACCCCCAGGCTGATGGTTGGACAGGGCTGGAGGAACCAGGGAGTGGGTGGTCCGCAGGGAGCCAGTCCCACCTACCTCAAGGCGCCTGGAGCAGGATGTTCAGCATCAGGACAGCCCATCGCTCCCAGGGCAAGCTGAGTCCAGCCACAGGGCTGAGTCCCACACTTGCACTGGTTAAAAAAATATTCAAGCCCCTTCAGGGTGAAACGTTGCTCACCACCCAGGGCTCAGTAGAGCATGGCAGAGACACCCAGGTGACAGGGCAGGGACCACGCAGACAGCCAGCAGCAGCCGCAGCACCCCCAGGGCTCCCCATGCTTTGTGCCACGCCACTGCCGGTGGCCTGGGCAGCTGGTGAGGGGCACAGAGCGGGGGCCACAGCAGCGTCCCAGAGGTGACCAACTGTGACAGCTGGCTTCATGCAGGGGGGATCTCGGCTTGTCACACCTCCCAGACAGACACCACCTACAACCCCCATAAGCCCACACCTGCTCAAAGAGCTCTTGGATGCCAGTTTGCCTTCCCCTGTATATTCAGCCACACAAAGCACTGGTGCACCCTTGCTCCCATTTTTCAGAGGCAGCACAAGCTTGCTGTCCTGACCAAGACACACAGGCATCAAGCCAGCCTCTCAAGTCCCCAGCTGAGAGGACAACCACGGGCCATCTAAGCGCTATTATCCAGCTATTCCATGCATCTTTCCTCCTAGTAGAGCTTTTTTTTTTTTAAATATCCATACAAAAATATATCCTGACCATTTGTGAATTAATGAGTGCAACTACATGGGTCAACTACATATCTATTTAGCTTACAGATGGGGAAAACAGCACCTAGCTTTTTAATCCAACATACCAGCCTCTCCAGCTGGAAGTGCCCCTGTGCTGCAGAGCCTCACGTGGAAAACAAGCAGGAGAGCCCAAGGGGTCGTGCTGCGTCGCACTCCGTGTCAGGGCAGCACACGCTGCGGGAGATCACACACTCAAGGGACTCACTATCCAGAAAGGAGGCAGAAAACGTTACGGGAAGGGCTAGAGAGTCGCTGATCCGTCAGAGATCAGCGAGAGGCTGTGGCACAGCAGGGGTCGCCTGCATCAGGCAGCCTCTGCCACACGAGCAGCTCCCCTCTCCCTGCAGCCGCAGAAGCTGTGCTAGAGCTCGCTCCCACCCCCAGGTAAAAGCCCCGGGAGCAGGTAGCGATGCACCAGGTACACGTAAATACTTAATGTAAAGAGCTAGAAAAGGTCCAGGGAAACGCAAAACACCAAGAATCATCCCACAGACTTAAGCATCACTTAAATCCTTGGTTGCTTCCTATGTGCAAGCCACAGCCTCCCTGGCAGGCGCTTTCGGCTCCGCAGCAGGAAGCCGGGCTGCTCAGCACACACAAAGCCAGGTTTAACGCTCGCTGTGCCCTTACTATACACACCACACCAATCTACACACAGAAAAATCATTTTTTGTTTACCTGCTGCAAATACACGCTCCCTGCCCCGCCCCCAACCGTTTGATATTGTGCACGCAATGAAGACTTAAATACCCAGCCACTAATGGCTGTAATTAGCCACTAATCACACTCCCTCGCTGGGAATCTGAGGAAGGAGTCTACACCTGGAGAAACAACCTGCCAAGAGCAGCTTAAATGAGCCCTGCTATTTCCCTGAAGCATCAGTGACAAAATCCTGGCATTCTCAGATATTTCAGAGAAAGCATCGCACGCCCCTCGGGAGAGAAGCAGCTCTCTGCTTATGAGCTGCAGGGGTCCGGGGTCAGCTGGCAGCTCCCTCCGGCCCTGAGGACACACTGTCACCACCCACCGCCCGCAGGACACCCAGCGGGGCCAGCCAGCCCCAGCGCGATGCTAAAAACTCGAGCACAACACAGCCCCAAGCCCCCAGCACACGGCCATCCCAGCCACCTACAGACGCCGAAGCGTATCTTCATTGACATGTAATAAGCAGTCAGGTTTAAACATCATTAAGCTCACAAACAAGGAGCACCAAAGCCTTCGCCAAAGCCCTAACAGCGCTTACCTGCACGCGAGCTCTTGAAGGCGTTGATGGAGGACGCTTCCATCCGCGTCAAGTGGTCAAAAGCATCCTGCTGAGAAGGCTCCAGGATTTCCTTTAAAAAACATCCATTTTGCTCGCTAAGCATATGGGGAGGGTGAGAGGCATAAAAAAAAAGAAAGAAAGAAGGAAAGAGAAAAAAAGAGTACCACAAGAGGCTACAGGGCCAAAGCCTTTTCGCTTATTTTTTCTCAGGAACACCCAGGCCAGCAGCAGATCGCGGGGAGCCGCTTGCTGCCAACAAACACTGGGTTTCTATAGAGATGCTGCGCAGCAGCTGCTCCTGGCCGAGCGTGGCTGCTGCCTCACACAGGTCCTGAAACCACCACAGCCAGCGCGAGCCTGACCGGGAAAGGGTTTGAGCCCAGTCCCGCATATTAAACCCTCAGCACAGAGCTCACTGTCCCTGAGCAGCGCCGGGCAGGTTGCAAAGTCCTGCGCTTCAACAAAACGCCAGGGTTACCCCTGATTAGCCAAGCCTAGCCCTGCTCACCCGGTGCTGGGCTCGCAGGGCAGTGCAGCTCCAGTTACCTTGTTGGGCAGGGTGGTGTTTTCCCCACCAGGCTCTCTGCCGCCCAGTTTGCATGATTTTGCTTTGCCAAAAAAAGCAAACATATAAAGCACCAGACTCCTTTGCAGCCACCCAGCCCCAGGAGAGGTTCAGCAGCAGCAGGACCACACTCAGCGCAGATCCAGCTGCTGCTGGGTGCTCACTGCAGAGCAAAGCACCCCCAACACCCACTAAAATGAGGGGTAGAAGCTCTATGCAGGTGCTGGAGGTGCTTTTATCCCCAGAACAGCTCCGCAATCAGTGCCAGCAGCTGAGCCTGCTTGCCCCAGCCAGCCGCATGCCCTGGGAGGGGGCTGTTACACGCCCGGGGGAGCATCCCCTGTTTTGATGAGTTTCAGCTGAATCAGCCAGCTGGTTTAAAAGCTACAGGGGGTAGAGCTCTTTCCCTAGGAAATGAGCCTAAAACCAGCAGGGGTGTCTCCAGTTGTTCCTATTGTCCTGTGCGTGGCCCCTGTGCCGCCTCAGCTGTCCCCACGCGTGTTTCTTTGTCCCCTGGTTGCCCACCCACAGGGGTGTGTGTTTTTGTGGGCTGCTGCCACAAGCCGCACTTCAGTGACAGTGGGGGTTCCCCTTCACCACCCTCCTCCCGCACCGACCTCCCCAGAAATCGCGCGTCGTGGCTTGAAAAGCTCCTCTGCTGGTACCACTCCTACGCCCCGAATCGCCCAGCGGCACGGTGCCCGTTTCCCCAGGGTGACGCGGCCAGGGCTGCGCGTTCGGTGGGCATGGCAGCAGCCCGGGCGCCCGCGGAGCTGGGATCAGTCCCTAGCTCCGTCCTGCGGGCACGCTGTTGTGCTGGCAGATTGGGAGGTTTAATTAATAGCCGGAACACATGCCAACCCGCTCAGCCCAACTAGGCCTGTTGGCCTACACATTGGATGTGTTACGTTCACAAATACCTCCGAGATTCACAACAAAAAAGAAAACCTAAGAAAACACAACATTTTCTGAGCCCCTGCCCAGAGGCGATGCTGCTCCATGCGGGTCTGTGGTGCTGGCCCAGCTCATTCCTTCGGCTGGCAGAAACGCGGGATCCCCACCGCCCTCCCCAGGAGAGGTTTGGGGCTGAGCATCCTGTGCTGCAGGCAGAAGCTGGGGGCACTGAGCCCGACACCAGGCAGGGGAGGGCGTCTCGCTCTTTTATGTTTTTTTTCGTTTTTTTTTGGATGGTCCAACCTCATTTTGGGGCAGCCACGTCCCCCGCAGAGACGCACTAGGAAGCAGCGCCAGGCACCCAGCTGGGCATCACCCAGAGCCCCCCTGAGGGCACGTCCCCCTGCACTGGGCGTTCTGACAGCAAGAGGGGCAAAGCTGGCACGGAACGCCCCACGGAGCAGCAAGGAGCTGCTGCAAGCGCTGCTGCACACCCACGTCGAGATGTTGGGCTTGTAAAGGGGCAGAAGCAGCCGGAGCTGCCCGGGGAAGCAAAGCCCTGCACCACCGATGCTCGGTGGTATCCTCTGTGAGCCCCGTCGGGCCAATATTGAGACCCTCCTCTTCCTCGTGGCAAACAGGGCACCGCAGAGGGCGCTGTGCCCGTGTCCCCAGCTCGCCCTCCCCACCCTCTGTCCCTCCAGGGCGCATCCCGGCCCCCGCGCAGCATCTCACCGGCACTCGCCCCACGGCGCAGGCACCGCCGGACCCGCACTGTGACACGCGCGTGGCCCTGCCACCGCCGAGGAGATTGGGCGGGTGCTGCCTGCAGCTTCGTTGTTCACACAGTGAATCACCTGGAGCTAGACAGCTCTTGCAGGGACTTTGTAACCTAAACGCGTGCATCGAGCAGCATGTCAGACGGGGGATTTTATTCTCATTTTACTGACAGCCAGTGCAGCAGAAGAAGGTGAAAGGACTGGGCACGCAGGGGAATTTGCCAACCCTGGGGTATTAAAACCACCGTAACCAAAGTGAGCATCCCTGCAGAAGCAGGGCTCCCATATTTCCCTGCTATATTTCGGCCCTGGGACAAGACTTTAACCCTGTGTGCATAGGGTCCTAGGTCCGTAAAAAGCTGGCTGCTGGCCTCGACCATTACGTAGCAGCTCAGCTGGTGTTTTCGGTACGTCTTTGCAGCCCTGGCAAACTGGGCGCTCATTGCACACCCCTGCTGAAGGTGCAAAACAACACCAGGCACCAGCACAGCCACAGACAGCACATCGATGGGTGCCTTGTGTGTATCAGCTGACGGACCCATAGGACTTCTAAATATTCTGCTTTTACCTCTGTGTATTTTAGAAATACCCAGCCAGGCACCGCCAGCTCTGCCTGCTGTAGCAGGAGGTGGATTTCACAACAAATTCTGCATCTTCACGTTACACTAAGGAGCCACACGGGAAAAAAATCTGCAATAGCAGAAGGAAGAACGGGCTGACCTCATGGATGTTTTCTACTCTGAGCTTTTGGGAGCTCATGATTCCTCCCAGAGCCTCCGGTTCGCCTCTTAGGATAAACCC
Organism: Chauna torquata; assembly: GCA_013399475.1. NCBI lineage: Eukaryota > Metazoa > Chordata > Aves > Anseriformes > Anhimidae > Chauna > Chauna torquata. Next base: position 396,358 of record VXAL01008009.1, read on the forward strand.
CAGGCAAAGAACGGACGGTCTGGGAGCAGCCTGAGCTGGAGCCAGTTCCCCAGGGAGCTGAGGGGTTTCAGCCCATTTTCAATCCTCCTCCCCCACGGCAGCACCACAAATCCATGTGCTTTGAGCCCCAAGCCGCTGTGCATCCCCAAAGGCACCAGCCTTGAGGCTAGACAGGCAGAAGAGATGTGTGATATGGAAAACACTGCTGCTCACATGGCAAGCCGCCGCTCTGCACCCGCAGCAGGTGGGTGAGCGCTCCCTGCGGGAAGCCCGGCGCGATATCCGTTACCCGCTTGCTCGTGGGGAAGGGATTCGGACGCCCACAGCGTGTCTGGGTTGAGCAATGCATTTGGCAAGAGGCGGGCGAGTTTACGAAGTGCGTCACGTTGCATCTCGTGCCGCAGGAGCCCCCACGGACGGCCTGTCCACGCTCCGGCACGGCTCTCCCCGGGGTGCCGGCACCTGTCCCGCACCCATGGGCACCACCTCCCTGCCGCCCCCTCCTCCAAGGGGTCACCTGGAGGCGGCGATGTGTGCCCCCAGCACCCACAGGCTAGGATGAAGGCTTGGAGGCAGGGAAGGGGACGGCACGCTCTCGTCTTCTGCCCCTTGGTCTGATTTAGGGGCAGGGTGCGGTAACCCCAGGGCTGCAACCGCTGCTCGCAGGCAGCAGAGGGGAACGCCCGCGGTGGAGGCAGCGGGTGGGAGCTGCCGAAGGGCTGNGGAGGCAGAAAGCGGCAATTTCAACCGAGCCCAGCAATTCCACCCAAAACAACCCCGGGAGTGGGGATCTGGGCTGGTTGTCTGCCCAGAGCGGCCCCTCCCATGGGATGGGCAGCGTTTTGCAGAGGAGAGAGAACCATCCCCATCCCTGTCCCTATCCCCAACCCCATCCCTGTCCCCGGGTGTGTCCTGGCACCTCCACCCCGCTTCCCGGCCAGCAGCAGGAAAGGCGGGCGCTCGTGTGGCTTCGTTGTGACTGCCGGTAACTATTTTCCCAGAGCATCATAAATAAAGAGGAGTTCAGAGAACACGCAGAGAAGGCAAAGCCCTCCCTGTACAGCCACAAGTTTCAGCGCTGAGGTCACTTCTGGTGTCCCAGCCCAGACGTGTCCCAGCCCTGGGCTTGGAGGAGCGGGGACAGAGGAGGAGGGCTGGGGTGCACCCGGGGAGGAGCAGGGCTCGGAGCTGAGAGTGGTTATTCTGCCCCAAAAAGCCGGGAGCCACCTGCACCGTGGACACCAGGCACCCGTCCCAGAAGCGACAGCAGGGGGGTGGTTGAACAGCTCTCGTTAGGAGCAACCGAGTGAGCCCGTGGAGGGGAGGTGTGGTGGCAGGCGGCGAAACCGAGCCGCTGTCCTCCGGGAGGGTGTATTCGTGAAGCTGGGAGGGGGCAGGAGGAGGTTTTCTCAGCGGATAATTACGCTGCCAGGCTCGTTGAGGAGCTCTTGCTGAGAGCTCACAGGGCTGCAAGGGGAAGTTCGAGGAAGAGGACCCATCGGGGTTCTTTATCCGCACTCCTGGAAACCCTCCCTGGATCAGGGCGTCCCTGACACCATCCCCACGCGTGGCGGTGCCACGCAGCTCCGCAAACACCTGCCTCTGGCCACTGCTGGGAGCCGATGTTATTCCACGCCCAGGCAGCGATGCACAAGGGCTCCCCAGCCCCTTCGGCTGCCCAAGTCATGGTACCAAGGAAACACGTTGACATCAAGCCCCAGCGAGGCTTCCAGGAGCTTTCCCCGGTTCAAATGTTCCTGGAAATGAATAATCGCTTCCTCGCAGCCCCCCGCCCTGGGGACAGGCACTCCACGTCTGAGAAAAGGCACACGGGGACAATGTCACAGCTCAGAGCTGGCCGCCAGCACGGCAGGAAGCCCGAGCCACTTGCGGGGATGCGCAGCGCTGGTGTGACACGGATCCGCTGTCACCCCGCCAGGTCATTTACAGCAAAGCCCTTTTTCCCCCAGCAGTGGGATGCGTGACGTATTTACTGCATTTATTGCTTTTAGATGCTCGGCGAGAGGGATCTGGCAAGGCAGCACCTGCAGAGGTGCACTTGTCGCACGTCGCGCGGGCTGGACGCAGCTCTGCAGATGCCCGCTTGCTGCTTGGTGTAAGCGTCGCGTCGGAGCGGTCTCATCAGGCACAGAAAATGAGCGGGCTGAGACATCGGTGTGGTCCAGGTGGATCTGCCAGAGGACAAGCCCATTGGTAACGTGGACAGCCCGGCACTGTCCTTGTGGAAACGCTTGTGCAAGGTGGGTACGCTGCTAGATCTGTTTGGTGTTTGGGGAAACTGAGGCAGGGAGCTGGGGCGGCCTAATTCCTGCAAAAGGGTCGATACTGCAGCTGTGATTAAAGCCTGGTGACACTGCCAGGTCTAGAGGCAGTTTGGAATGTGAAGTTTCTTCTCTAAATGTGTGCCTTTGCTGTCCAAGAATATAAGAAAATAACAAGGGTGATAAAGTAATGGCAATGGTCTTGGGTGTCTGCTTGGATTTGTTGAGAGCTCGGAGGCTGCAGGAAGGAGCAGTTCTCCCCGAGTGCCTGCGCCTCCGTCTTGGAGCCACAGCATCGCCTCCTGTGCCCGAGAGCCACCGGAGGAGCTGCGGGAGCACGCACAAGAGCCGCGCTGGTTACACGAAGGCGGAGGCGAGCGAAGGACTCCCCTGCCCGGTGCAGCAGCAGGCGAGCCCGCAGGGAGCAGCGGCTCCCCTCCAGCCACAAAGCGTTTCCATCCCTCAAGCTATGGCAGCCCCTCCCCGTAAGAGCCGATGGCAGCCCTCGGGGCGACGTGGCTCGTCCTCCGGGCACGGCTTGAGGTCGAGCACACCCTTCCCGCACCTTTCCCCGGCCGTGTCGCATCGCATTTCTGATCTGGCTTCCCTGGAGTTCCAGCGAAGCTCTCCCCTTCCCCCGGCTCTGGTTTCCACGGTGCAATGGCATCTTCCTTCCCAGGCAGGAAGGGCACCAGCCGTCACGCCTGCACTCCCGGCTGCAAGCGGAAGCCTTGGGAGGAAGGTTCAGGTTCTCCGCGGAGGCCTGGAAACCCCCCGCATCCCCACCAGTGCTCACTGGTAGCCCGGGTCACGCGAGGGAGACGCAGCAATATCTTCTCATGCCAAGGCACCAAAAGCCATTAAAAGTAGAGCTGCAGAAGTCCTGCGGAAAGAAAGGGAAGATCTTCGCCCCGTAGCGGTCCCCGTGCCTTGCCGGGGCGGGCAGCAGCTGGCTCCACGGCTGGGTCAGGGGGCTGGCCGCATCCTGCTGCAGCGCGCGGGACGAGGAGCCAGCAGCCGCGGCAGCTCCGCATCCCAGCGCGGACGCGCGGAGCCTCCCGGCAGCCCCGGCTTTCGCGGCCGCCTGACGCCGAGCCTGGCCGGTGCCGAAGCGAGCACGAGCCACCGCGTGAGCCAGCAGTACCGCAGCACACGCGCGAATCCCGGGGGATCCTCTCCTAACTGCAGCAGGAAGAGATGTTGCAGCGTGGAGCTGGGCAACAGCGCCTGGCCCGCCTGCTGCGGGAGCCAGGAACGGTCTGAAGAACATTCCTGTGCTGCACCGCGCCTGGCTGCGGCTGCAAACTGCTGCCCGGTGCACCCCGTTGGCCCAGAGCTAGACGTATTTTCAAGGTGGGGATGTATTTGTGGGCAAAGCGGTGGTTGATGCTTCTGGTGGAGCTTCGTCTCAGCCGTGGTGCCTTCAAGCAGACTGCCCGTCTCCACAGCACGTAAAGCCGCAGTGACAGCAAAAAAAATAAGCTGCACGCTGGCTCCTGGTGTTCCTCTGGCACCCTCTGTGCCATGCACAGCACAGCCGATGCTTTCCTCGTTCCATGAGCTCGTGCTTCGAGCTGTGAGCGGTGTGGAGCAGAGCCCGAGCTCCAGGAGACCCACGAGAGCACATCCCACCACGGGAGCAGGGAAGCAGAGCATGGAGAAGGATGGAAAGCTTTGAATTAGCCCCACATGTATCAGTGGGGGACTCTGCCACCTCCTAACCCCAGCTCTTCCTGGAGTGCCAGGAAGCACCAGGAGGAGAGGTGGGCGAGCGAGGTGTGACCCGGAGGGGACACGGAGCAGCAGACCCCAGCGGGAGACCGCCAGGGGTGAGCACCTTGTGTAGAGGCTGGAAGAGGAAAACGAGGGATTTAAGCACAGCACCGAGGCCAAGAAGCCCACCAGCTGTGGCATGCAGAGAGCTGAGACTGCGTGGAGATCCCTGCTGCATTTCGGATAAGAAACCGGGTAAGAAACTGCTGTGGTTTAACCCAGCAGGCAGCTCAGCACCACCCGGCCTCAGTGGGACGGGGGGAGAGAATCGGAAGAAAGAAAAAAGTAGAAGCTCACAGGCTGAGACAGACAGCTTAATAGGACAGAAAAGGACGGGGAAATAATGGTAATAACAAAAGAATGTACAAAGCAAGTGTACACAACGCGAGGCACAGCGCAATTGCTCACCACCCGCTGACCGATGCCCAGCCTGTCCCCAAGCAGCGGCCCCCTTGCCCCCGCCAGCCCCCCCAGTTTCATTGTTCAGCGTGACGTTACAGGGCATGGGACGTCCCCTTGGCCAGCTGGGGTCAGCTGTCCTGGTCCCGGTCCTGTCCCCTCCCAGCGCACCCCCAGCCTCCTCGCTGGCAGGGCAGTATGAGGAGCTGGAAAGTCCTTGGCTCTGTGGAACTGCTGCTCTGCAGCGACTGAAAACATCACCATTATCTTCATCAAAAACCCAAAACTCAGCATTGTGCGAGCTCCTGCGAAGAAGATTTAACTCTGACCCTGCCAAAACCATAGCAGAAACACCTCCAAGTGCTGCCAGGTCTGGACACCTGAACGCGTTCTTGCACGCCCAGTTGCACATCTGAGCTATCGAAGCCTCTCCCGCGTCTCTTCAAACCCCACTGAGATTCAGAAGAACAAACAAGGGTGCTGGGAAAAAAAATACACTCCATTTTCAGGTGTTGGGGGCAAAAAGTTAAGCTTTTCTCTCTTGTACCTTCACCATTTCCCCAAAAAGGGAAAAGACAGCCTCTGAAGGCAGCAAACGCAGGGTGCCAAGGTGAGAGCAGTGCCGGGTGGCCGTGGCCACTTTGCCGCAGTGAGATGTGACACCAGCTGAGGCTGGTGGCTGCCAGTTCTGCTAACCGGGCAATTAAAAAGCAAAGGGTGAAAGCCTGGAACGAGGAACTAAGAGCAGGTTAATGTCATAAACGCGAACAGCACAGTGCTGTGGCAGCAGAGCTGCGACAGATGCCCACCGGTGCTGCACACCCGGGTCAGCCCTCGTTTAGCTCTGGCTAGAAGCGATGCCAGAGCGGTCTGCGCCACGGCGCACACAAGCGAGGACCCCGCAGCTCTTGGAGGGGTTCGCCGAGGAATATTTAGGATTGCGGAGCTCTGCCCCGCACAGCGTGACCTCTCCCTGCCGGGTGAAGCCGGGGGAGCCCGGCGGGTGCGGGGGAGCCGCGGGAGGGCGAGCGCGGCTGCTGCGGGGCTTTGCGTGGTCCTGGCTCCCCAGGCAGCGCCAGGCAGGCGAGATAAGCGCATCTCCGGGAAGTCTGAGTCAGCCCAGCGGGGTGGGAAGCGGGTGTCTGGGTGAGCCGCCAGCAGCTCTCCCCACGCATCAAAACAACCTCCTGCCCCGCCAGGGCAAGGGGGAGCCAAGGGCAGGTTTTCCTGTCCGGGCTCAGTGCGAGATGTAGTAAACAAGCTCCCTGTCCAGGGGGATTTCCTCCCCTTCTCCCTGCACGCCTCATTTATTCCCGGTAGGAAGCATCCCCGCGCGAGGCCGGCCCACACCCACCTCCCTCTCCCCGCTGAGGGGTCAGGCTTCTTAGTCTGTGGGCAGAAAGCGCCCATCTGGGGCCCCGCACCCTGTCCTGGAAGCATCCTCTCCAGAGAAGATTTGGGAAACCTAAGCCAGGACGCTGGTGGCCACTGGCCCGGCGAGGAGCTCCTTCAGCCACGATTTGGCTGCACCCTACAGCTTCCTATCCACCCGGGGACACGCTGACATCTTGTCCCCTGTCTCGTGCTTCAAGGCAAAGGCGTCCTCACCCCGCGCTTGGGCAGCACCCAGGCGAAAGGCTCCAGCTCAGGGTCCTCCAGCACAGCAAGCCCACCATAACCTTCCTCGTGGTGGAACCACACAAACAGCCGGGTTTTCTCCCAAAGAACCCACAGCAGGGAGCGCAGTCAGGACCAGGCACGCACAGAGAGATGCTGAAACGAGTCCCCAAAGGGCTAAAACAAGGGGGATGCGGTGACACGCGCGTCAGCATCACGCCCGTGCCCCTGGGTGCTCCTGGGGTCTCCTGTGTGCGTGTGTGTCCCGAGAGCTGCCCATGGGCAGCCCAGGGGTCCAAATTAGCTGGGCTTGACTTCACCCTTCAGGTGAACTTAAATTAAATTATTCAAATTTAAATCAGTTAATTTAAACCCATTGCTCCAGCTGGTAACGACTGATACTGCTCATTTACAGGCGAGCATGTGCGATGAGTTAACGAATCGCATGTCCTACTGCAGCAGCACTTTGGTACTTTTGTATTCACGCCATGCCCTGCATTTCAATCCTCCCCAGACACGGAGATAGCCATGATTTACTGCGACAGCTGTTTCCCTCCTGTGGCTGCCATGTCCTACAAACACGCACCCAATTTCATGCAAGATTGCAGCCCTTCACTCGTGCTCCTTCTCTTTTGCCCTTTCCTTGCAGGAACGTGACACATCCCTGAGCTGTGCCTTTGCGGGACCATGTGCTGGACACGCCGTAGGATTGCTAAATCACGTTTAAAGAAAATAGACTGCAGCCGTCCTGACACACACAAGCACCAGCCAATATTTTGCTTTTTGTTCCGAATGACACAGGAAAAACGGAATGTCTCACCTCCGACCTCGGGCAGGGTCGCACAGATGGCTTCCAGGCCCGGCGAAGTTTTGGGACATGGGATAATTCCCATGCACATCAGCTCGGCTTCTTCCTCTTGTGCAAGTACAAGATATTTGCAGCTGTAAGTCAGAGGTCCTGTGCGATCAAACCACAAGAGCCGAGCTGGGGAGCTTTGCCAGGAGGGGTCTGAGCTGGAATTTCCTTCGAATACATATTTAGACTGCGAGAGACCCGGGCCGTGCAGTCAGCGTCTGGCTCCGAGGGTGCTCCCGCGGCGCGCAGCAGGCGGAGGTGGGCACTGCCCGCGTGGCACGGCCGGCACGCGTCCCCTGCGGCGCGCGAGGCGTGAGCTCCTCCGCACCTGCGGCTTGAGGTCTTGACCAGGACGTCCTCGGTGGGGAGCGATCCGCCCTGCAGAGGGAGGCCGCGGACGGACGGCGCCTGCTTGGGCTGGAGATGCGGGCGGGGACGGGCGCCCTGCTGTGTGAGCCCCCACGTTGCAGTCAGGGGCTTGGTTTCGAAGTGCAAGGATGCGATGCCCGGTGGGACACTCAGCCTGCTGTGCTTTGACCCAGCTCCTCTTTCAAGCGGGATTGCTGCCCCTTTGTCCACCCAGATGCACGCTGCCACGGAAATGCAACCGTCCTCCCCCATCCTGTAGAAGATCCCGATGCTCAGCACCTTTAGGTACCACTGAGCCAAAGTTCAGCTGTTGCGGAAGTTCAGTGCCCAGCAGTTTGGGGCAGCTGTGGCAGACGGATCGGTCCCCAGAGGGACTCGTGACACAGCTGAGCAGCCCTGGGCAGGAGCAGGAGGAGCAGGCGGGGTCGTGTTGGGCAGGGGCTGGCAGTGGGTGCAGCGAGCATCCCACCGGGCTACCGAAAGAGGCAGAGCTGATCGAACCGAGATGGAGCCTGTGGGAAAAGCAAACCCAGGGTCTGCAGCAACCGTGTGGGGTGGGAGGAGTGAATCCTCCCCCTGCAGTCAAATTGCCTTGCATCGTTATCACAAATTCATGAAAGCTGCCCAGAGCATGGCCACGGAATCCCCCTCACCTGGCAGCACCCAGCGGCCAAGCAGGCGAGGAATGGAGGGAAGTTCGGTTTAAGTTGAAAAACTGCCTGATGAGAATTGCAGGAACCTCCGTCCTGGCATCCATGGCTTCCAAAAGGTGGTGGCTCGCTCGGCACAGCTCGTGCTGAGCTCATCCTCTGCAGCTGGAGGCTGCTGGACCTCCCTGAGGATGCGCTGACAGCCCTGAGCCCAGCCCCTGCCTTTGGATCAAACACGCACGGCAGCCGGGGCTGAGCAAAAAATAACCGTGCTGCCACGGAGAACGTGTGGGGATGTGTGCGTGGACGGGTGGGTGGACGGACGGGTGTGCTGGAGGCACACGCACCCCGCACCAGGGGGGTCCGTGCCGGGCTCCTTTCTTGTGCCCAGGTGCCTGGGCGGTGGGAGCAACCACAGTGCCATCTGCTTGGGCTTCCCTTCCCGGTGCGCCCGGGCTGCCTCCGGGTCCCTGCATGCCTGAGGGTGTCTATCCGTGGGCAGCGGTGCGGCGGTTACCCCAAATGCCAGGAGCAGATGAAGACGTTGGTTTTTATCAAGTGCTGCAAGCGTCTGCGCGCCGCCGGGAAGCTCCCGGCGCGCAGCGTCACGGCCCCGATTTGCGGGGTGTCCTCTGCCTGGCTCCCCAGGCCCAAACTGGCACACAGTCCCTGCAGGATGCGTGCTTCCCCTTCAGAACTTCAGCATCCAAGACAGCCGTGGACCGTTTCCCAGCTGGACCTGATGTTCGTGAAGCAGAGGGCACCCTCAGACTGCAGCCCCCGGCACCCGACGTCACGCTGCCCAGCACAGCAGGAGTTTTTCAAGCCAAAGCGCTGCCGTGGCGCCGGGCTGCACGTTCTTCCTCTCCAAAGTCTTCAGTTGGCAAAGGGCTACCAGAAAGCACAGGAATTTTTGTTCGCAAAGAAATCCGCCTTTGCCCAACAGGATTTGCATGGGTCAAGGCGGAGACAGGCGGCTACAGCCAGGCTGTGAGCAGCCTCCTCGCCCCGAGCGCTTGCCTGGATCAGCCCCATTCCTGTGCGCTCCCATCACTCATTCCCTGCCTGGGCTTTTTTGCAGAAATATTTGGAGGATGACTGTTCTTCCTACAAATGTCCATATTTGCTTGCCAGCTTGGATGTAGATGCAAAATCCTCCCTTAGTCACTTGGACTCTCATTTTTAATTGACTTTTCTACGTGAGTAGATCCATTTTAAGATGTACTTCATATAAAATGATTAAGCAACAAGAGGGTGGTTATGAGTACGCAAACTTGACTTGCCGGAGAGCACAGGCTTGATTTATAGTTCAGATAGGTGACTTTTACGCTTTAAATGCTGTTAATTTCAAGGGCTCATGCTATGCATGGTGCATCTGGGGCTCCGTTGTCCCTGCGCGAAAGGAGCTCACGCCGCCGAGGCTGGAGGCAGACGTCCCCGCGGCGACCAGACCAGGCCTGCTGCTGGTGCGCATTTTGGGGAGGCAGCCGGGTGGTTCGCGCCTGAGCTCTCTGTGGCCGTCGGCTCCTGAGGGACGCGGTCCCTCCGCCTCCTGGGCCTTGCTGTGCACGAAGCCACTCGCTTCCAAGAGGAGAATCCCCGGGGAGACACAGTCTGGATTTTTAATGTTGGTGCAAACCAATGACATAAAAAAAAGATCCCGTGGACTGGCCGCCTTACTGCTATACAAGCAATAACGACTCTTTTTCTGGTTTTGGCCACGAGCCACCGTTGCTTTCGGTGGTTGCAGAGTGCCTATGTGCGTTGTTTGGCCCGGGGCTGGGCCGGTGGCATTGCCACAAGGCCAACAAGCACTGACAAACTGGGCGCAGGGCAGCCTTTCTTTAGCTTCCAGAAGGGAATTACCGTCTTTTCTTTTGCCAGCGTTGCCTTACGTGCCTGCAGGACGTGCACGGCAAGCTCCAGCCCCTGCAGTTCCCACCCCGGTGCCTGCCAGGGCCAACACAGCAGGGCTGGGGCTGTCCCTGCCGCCCCGGTGACCAAGTGCTGGTGAGGACGTGGGGGGGGGATTCCAGGATGCTGGGAGGTGGGGAGAAAAATGTCTAAGGCTCCACCTCAGCTCAGACAGACGGATCTACAAGTCTGGAGAGAAGACCTGAGCGAGAAGCAGCCACGAGGCGTGCTGGTGGAGGACAAGCACGAGGATGCTGCAGGGCTCTGCACAGAAGGGGAAATCAGATGGTGAGGCTGCAGCACCCAAATTGTGGCCACACCTTGTAAAAAATGGAATCCGATGCCTGGACAGCAGGTTGGTTGGTTGTGGATATCCTAAAACCATGTAGGAGCACTTCAAGGTCCTATGGGAGCAAGGGTAAGGGAAGGCAGCTAGATGCAGCGACGAGCCCTGGTGATAGATCTGAAGCCAGAAGCTTTGACGTTGCCAAAAATCACACTGGGGATGTTTGTACTTGGCGTCTCCATGAGCCCACCCGGGCAGAGGGGCTGAGCCAGTGCTGGGAGCGAGAGGGATAAGGGGAAGCTGCAAAACCAGGTCCCGATGGATGCAGGAGCTCATGTGTGGGAGCTGGCGGTGCAGAGGGGTGGAGGGAGGGGGGCATCGGAAAGCAGAAAACAACGGGGGTGATGCGTGCAGCTCCACACTGACCAAGCTGGGTGTGCCTGTGCGATGTTCCTGCCTGGGGCTGCGAGCTGGCAGCCACCGGCACCAGGGTGTCCTGTCCGCTGTGCCGTTGTCCCAAAATGTCATCGTTTGGAAGGCAGGGAAAGCTCGGAGCTGCTGCTGCGCAGCACTGAAGATAGGAGCCTGGAAGCTGCAGGCACAATTTTTCTCTAGGTGTCCAAAAACTAAACCTGGAGGCTCTGACTAAAACCAGTGGGAAATTCCCTTCTGGTTTCTGGGGACAGACCAAAGCGGAGCGTTCTGGAAATCCTGCCCTTTGGGCTGGGCACGTGCTCGGGGGGGACAGGAGCGCCCAGGCTCCCAGTGAGCAGGGCTGAGCCCCTCTGCAGCCAAAAAGCCCCCGCGGGGACAGCGGCTCCGCCCCACTTCAGGGACCCAAACTCACTCTCACCGAGATGCTCCTCGCACTGGGAGGAAGAATAGGAGGAGGGCAAGGCTGAATCACTTCTGATGAAGCACTTCTTTAAATGGGAGTTTGTCACACGAAATCCAAAGCCCGAAGCGGGAGGGTCACGATGCCTGTTTGATGAGACAGCCCAGCCGGCCAGACCCACACACACACCCAGCTGGGAATAACTTCGCTTTTTACTTACTTTTTCCAGCTCGAGCGGCTGCTCACACCACCCCGTAACATCACAGCAGTGAAATCATGTTCCCGTTATATCCCCGCTCGGCCCCAGCAAGCGCAGAGGGAGCACTAAAAGGAAGGCGAGGTGCTTTCGGTTATTGCTTTCCTCTTGTCACCCCTCTGCGAGGGGCAGGGGGACGGGTGGCCGCAGCCTCCCCACCGCGGTCCCACGCCGGGGCCCTGCTCGCACGGGATGCGCCGGCTGGCAGGTTGCTCCTGGCGCTCATCCCGCTGCAGGATCGATCCTCGGAGGCGTTTCCAACAGCGCTTCCAGAAAACTTTCTCTGCTCTTTTTTTTTTTTTTTTAATTAAAAGACAAGCATAAGAGCTCCCTCTGCCGCTGTAAGGGTTTAGACCGAAGATGAAGCCTGCATCATGCAGAGAAGCTGGAAGGACCCCGACGGCAGGGGCAGCGCAGTGGTGTTGCTCCAGGCATCCGCCGAAGCTGCCCTTAAACACAAGGGCTGTGCGGGAATAAAGGGTTTTGCCCAGGGGCTCACCGGTGGCTGCCAACCAAAAGGGTGGTTTAGTGTCCCCTACGGGCTGCCCAGTCCTGCGGCACTGCAGGGGACGCTGCACTCCCCACCCCGCTGCAAACAGGGATAAAACACGGAGGCGTCACACGGAGACGTTACAGATCCCGTTTTCCTCCCGTTCTGCTGAGGTTGCTCTCGCGGCAGCGTGAAGCTGCGGGATTTCCGCTATCCCGCTCGTAGCAGCTGCAGAAGAGCTCGAGGGGATCGACCCCACGCGGCTGGTGATGCCCGGTGACAAAGGCACCACATGCCACGTGCACCGACAAGATCCCCTGAGCCGCAGCCAGATCTGCGCCGCGCTCCTGCCCACAGGCTGGACTCCACCTACGATGCTCTGGTTTCTCAGCTGGGGGAGAGCAGGATTCAGGCAGTCCCAGTGCCTGCTCTCTTCAGTCCAGATCCAAGCTGCAGACCCCAATTAAACCAAACTGGGCACGACCCTGCAATTCGACACATGGGAAACCAAGGGCTCACCTACCAAACAGCTCTGCAGAAGGGTACTGAAAAATTCTTCAGATGTGGAAAAAAGTAAGTGAAGTTCTGGGGACCCTGCCCTGAGGTGGGTTCGGGCACCCGCAGCCCCACGGGCTCCCCAGCCCCGCGAGACGCGGCAGAGCGGCGCCGGGACGCGGGTGTGGAATTCCCGAGAGCAGAGGCAGTGTCAGCGGGTGATTCAAATCTCTTCTGAAATTGGGCCCAGCTGTGAGGGAGTGCTCCAACAAAATCAGAACGTAACCAGGCTACAGCACTTCACCGAAACTCGTAGGGAGTTTTAAAACTTACAGCTGGGGACAGATGACAAGCATGGAAAGTCCCGCAGGTGAAGAAGATCTGTCCATTGGGATGAAGTCACACAAACTGCCGAAACAGGGCCGGACTGACCATCGGTACACGGCGTAGGAAACCGTGAGTAACACAGTCCCAGCAGCTAAAGCCTCTAATCTGGAAACACAACAGTAGGCAAGAGCACACGAGCATGTCCTGTGGCAGAAAAGCTAAATGACTCACTTACTCCAAAGGTTACTACGGAATTGTTTACACATTTCTTTGTGATTGAAAAAAAAATATCTAAAGAACTCGCCCAAAATGAACCGCACAGAAGGTCTGAGCAAGCTGGCAACACAAACAGTAACAGCTCACCAGGCCACGGAGGGTTCCTGCAGGGCTCAGGTGCGAACCCACCGAGCCATGGATCCCCAAATAAACCCACCGCTCGTCCTGGTGCCACGTGGGTGGAGGGTAGCAAGGGTGATGCTAGGTGGTGGTTGTTTTTTTTAAAAAAGATTTTGGGAGGAATACGAGGAATACGAGACCATATATATTAACTCCTGTAGTGAGCAAACTGCTCAGGTTCCTGAAGAACAGAATTCACAGAGATAAGCAGCAGCTGAAGAACACTGATGAGGCTTTTGCCAAGGGAAGTCCCACCTGGCAAATAATGAAGCTGTTTGAAATGTACAGCAAGCAGCTGGGGGGTGAGCTGATCTAGCTTTAATACCCATTAATCAGAGAGTCTTATAAATTAATAGTTTGTGAAAGAATCAGAAAAAATGATGGGACTAAAATGGGAGGTTTTGTACCAAGCGAAGGTCACCGAAGGTGTTTCCTGGGAACACATCATTTCTATACGATATTCATCGACAGGGGGTGAAGGGTGATGCCAGGAAATACTGAGACAAGTTCATCGCTGTTAAACACACAAAGACACAGATCAGCCCTTCAGATCCTGTCCCGCAGACTGCCAGGCTTAAAGCAGGTGCAGAAGGGCATCATTATTTTATATCACCATTTCCTCAGCATCAGCATCATTGAGCAGGGGCAGAAACTGATTTTTGGATGAGAGAGACCTTTGGCACGATCCGGAGTGGCCGTTTCTATGTGAACGAACCCGGCTATCGCAAGTGGATGCAGCTCATCTGTGACTAAAGCAGCAGTTTGAGTCTGCCGGGGGACACTTCAAACCCGGCGTCGAACACAAAACCCGGAGTCCCTGCCGTATAGAGGTGAACAGAGAACACCCCCGGCCTTGCCTTCCCCCACCACACGAAGTTAGAGGCAGGTTCGCACGCAACGAGGTGGAAATCTCTCTGCACGGCCAGCGTCAACGCACGGAGCTCTCTGCTTCTGGTACCGTGGGGCTGCACGGGCTGGGAAAGGCATCGGCCAGACCAAGGAAGCCAAACCCTCCGGGTGACAGAGGGAGCCACAGACCTGCGGAGGTACAAACAGGGCTCCTGGGTACGGTCTTCACCTGGCACACAGGATTAGCACTGCCCAAGGCAATCGTGGGTGCGACAGGTTCAGTCGGAGCCACGGCGCTGGTCTGACAGCTTCAAGAGAGAGCCGGGGGCACAAGTGCCCGCTGCGAGCAGAGGAGGCGGCCGTCCCCACGGTGGCACCCACAGGCCGTGCCTTCCCCGCGCCGTGGGCGGCAGCCGAGCAGCGGAAACCAGCTCGGCGCATCCCCGACATCGGCTGCCCCGAGCCACGCCACGGAGGACGCGGAGGAACTGGAATCGCCTCCAGCACAATCCGTCTGCTTTCAGCACGCCCAGGCAGGCGGCAGCTGCCTGCGGTCCCTCTGTGGTACAAAAGTGCCGTTATCGGGAGAACAGAAATCGCATTTCCTTTCTCTCTGCCCGTCGCCTGTCCTATCAGGGCAGCGGGGAGGCTCTCGGTTTGCTGCGGGTTGGCAGGGTGGGAGGGGAAGACTGTCCGCAGGAAGACGGGACGCCTGCTCCCGAATTCGGGCTGCTTGCACGGAAAGGCAGGAGGGAAGCGAGAAATTCCTTCCTGCCAGGAGGCCTGGAAGCAGCGCTGGGCCCCGGCCAGCATCCACCCTCCTCACCCGCATCGCTGCTCCCTTTGGTCTCCCCAGAGGTCACCCTCAATTAGTCACCGAGCTTTTTGTGCAGGAAATACCAGCTGGGATGTCCTGTCCCGTGCGAGCAGGACTGACCGTAGCCTCTGCCAAGCTGCCACAATAGACCTTTCCCTGCAGCCCTCCGGGCCTGGCAAGTCTCCAAGAAATTTGTGGAGGAAAAGCCAGGCAGGCTCCAAGCGCCTGGTGCCAGGCTGCCTGCGCCCGCTCAGCGCCATTTCCTCCCGCACCGCGTCCCCGCTCCCCGCAGCTCTGCCCAGGGCAGGGGGTAGCGCCCAGGGCAGGGGAGACGCAGCAGACGGGGCAAAACCGCCTGCGTAGCTGCTGTGTTCTGAGAACACCCAGACGCGTCACGCTGCGTTGAAGCATCGGGCCAGAAAAAGCATCGCTTCTGCCCCGAAACGCAGCCACCTCCACGGGGAGGCCATGCTCCCAGGACTCAAAATGGCTTTGCCTGTAAATGAGGATGCGTTTTACGTTGATGTCGCAATGTCGCAAGCTCACCTTCCAGCTTGCAACGACTGAGGCTCACTTGACTACTTCAGAGCAAAGAGTATTTTTTATTATTATTGCTCTTGGATTATTTCTGCTTCTGTAAATCCCAAAAGTTCAGCCACCACCCGGACCTGGAGGTCTTCGGGGGGCCACCATGGCACAGCTAATGCTCGAGAAACTTGCGTAGTGCGGATGCCTGAGACTTGTCTAAAAAAAGCATATTCAGAGAAGTTCCCCGTTCCGCTGCAACTCCCACTTCCTCTTTCACAGGAAACTCCAGCAGACAGCAAATAAAAAATCAAACTACCATCACACCCAACCGGAGCAGTGATAAGAAATTTGTTTCTGATCCACGCTGCAGAGAAATGTGATAAAACGCCGGCTTCTCAGAAGCCAGAAGACTGAGCGTTTGCCAAGAGGCTAAAAATAAGCCCCACAGAGCTATACTTAAAGGCATGTACTAATAAAGGTCTCTGTCCTTGATCAACTACGCTGCAACTTCCAGAAAAGCACTCTCTATTTTCCAGGAACAGTTTTGGGGGAGCTTTGGCAGCAGCAGAATAAACGTGAAGCCCAAAACTTTCAACACGCTTCAGAACAACCGCCCCGTGGCTGCGGCTTTACGGAGTCAGTGCGGGGTCTCCAACAGCGACGGCAAACGGCGGCTTGTTCAGCCGGGGCAGAAAGATTTCCGTTTCACCACACCGCGTGGGCCAAACGCTGCACTCGTGCGTCCCCCCGCGGCTGCAGAAACACCTTTCCTTCAGTGATTTACTTAATTTTGCCTGTTTGCTTTCACTCATTAGAAACAGATCATCCCTTCCAGGTAAACAGGGACTGGAAGCTGCAGCAGGCGGTGGCACCGGCGCGTTCGGCCACACGCTGCCACCCGCCAGCACTGAGCCAGGGACCTGGGCAGAGGGGCCCTCCGAGCGCACTCAGCAGCAGCATTTTGGGCACTCAAGCCCCAAATCAGGAAACAGGTGCACGAGGTGGCAGACCAAGAATCAAGCTGGGAGTAACACACTGAACCACCCTCCGGCGACGAGCTGGCTGACAGTGGCAGTTCCTTCAGCTGTGTACGACAACAATTCCAGCACGCCTCTGGGACGCGTTTACACACGCCAAGCTCTCCAAGACTCCTGGGTGAAAGCAACCGGGACAGAACCCGTTATTAGCACTGTTTAACTTAACAAGTAACCCCCGGTAAACTACAAGGACACTTGAATATAAACAGAGCTCAGCCATGAATTACAGAAGGGACACCTGGTCAGGTTAAACAAAGCATTATTTTAATTTCAAGATTTTATAAATATATATTTACAAAAGGAAGGTATCAATCTGAAGAGTTAAATGTACAGCTCCCAAGTGTTGCTACAGTACAGGGAGACACACAGCGTTAATGCAATCCCACAATTTACAATACCCATTACTCAAGAAGAAACCACATTCTGAATTTAAAATGCCTCATCAGAAGCTTGCAAGACCCCCGCTGTGAAAGCACAACCTGCCTTTAACAGTTCTACACGACAAGAAGGAACCGGCCCCTTTCACGCAGCTTTTCACACAGAACGCACCCCCTTCTGGCACCTGGGTGAACACAGTAAGCCAACATTTCGTCATCACACACTTTTTTTTTCCCAGCCCACAGACTCCTGGGGGAGCACAGCACATCGCACGGATTCAAGGAATGGAAGCGCCTTGCAAAGTCAGCACACTAACGCCAGGTCTTCGGACAGCTCCGTTAGGCAGGTTACCTGGAACACCCCCGGGTCACCCAACAGCGGAAGGTGACAGCCCGCACCCAGCCTCAGCTCTTGGTTAAATGGTTAACCCCAGGTGAGCCGTACAGACATTCAAACGAACCCAAGAGGTTCTCTGCGCGTACTGCAGTGTCCTGGTACCCCTGCCAGTCGCCTTCCCCGCTGCCCTGTGCTGAGGGAGGGGTGAAGAACCCGCGGTCCAGGTGGCACCGCACCCTGGTGGCCACAGGAGCGCACCAAACACCCCCCTGCCCTGCAGCGGTGACGCCGCCAGGTGGCACCACGGTAACAGCTCCGGTCACCGCCTGCTCTCAGATTCACTCCAGCCCTGAAATCGTGCGCGGCTGTCCTTGCAACCTGGTTTTACTCTAACTGTGCTCTCCGTACAGACACAGGCCTGCAGGTGAAAGAGGGACTTCCCATACATTCAGAGGTTTAATCAAGGTCCCGGGCAGATGTTACTGGGACCTCCAAGGACACTTCAGATAAATAAAAGCCCGGAGCTGCTCAGAAGTCACTTTCTGCAGTTTCCACTAGACTTCAGGAATCTTCCTACTAAGCCAACAGCAACGTTTTTTCAGATTTCCTCCACTGCAACAACATCAGCACCATTCAAATCACAGAATGAGAGATGCAGAGCCAAAGAAGAGCTATCTAAACTTCAACAGAGAAGCAGCAACGACCTCCAAGAACAAAACGCAGCTAAGGCCACAACTGAAAACTACTTGAGTTACGAACTGCTGGAGGAGGTGGGGGTGGTTCTTGGATAACAAAAGGCTCAGCTTGTGCCTGTTTTTTCAGAAGAAGGATGCCTGGCATTTTTCTCTTAATTCATCCAGTAGACACAAACCTGCATCAGACCTAGCTAAGATGCTTTTTGATTTAAAGTTCAGGCAACTTAATTCTAATTAATCAAACTAACGAAAGGACTTAAACACAAACTGCTAGTGGAAAACTGAATATAAACTGCTAGGAGTGTTAACAGGAAGTCTTGCACAATTTATTTACTTCTTTTAATTCACACCTCATTCATGCAGCTCCCAAATCTCATGGTCAGAGCAACATTCTCTGTTGTTCACTACTGTGAATTCATCTGGCTTGAGGCTTCCACCACGCTCAAGATGCTGTTTGGTCATCTTTGGCCACAGTCTGCAAAAGGCAAAAAATATATATAAATATATATAAAAAGAGAAAAAGTACATCACAGAAGAACTCCCTGCCATGATTCTGGGCCAACAGTTTCATTTCTATCAGAGGCAGACTGGTCTGGGCCTTTGGTTAACCACTGCAGTGGTAAAAGCACTCAAAGCAAATCCAGCTACAGAAAAGCACAAACCCAGCACAGACTGCCAAGAACAAAGGTTCGTGGATGTTGAGGCTTCTCGTCACACTAACGACAATAATTCCAGTAAACATCTGTGAACCTACGGCAGCGAAATCACCTGCCTCCAGCTGTCTGCGTAAGACAGAGAGCCATAGTCAAGAAACCTGGGGAAAGCAGAAGTTAAGTGACAGCGCAGAAGTCGAACAGTGCACGGTGGTACCTACTGCTGCGGGGACCTACGGGAGGAAGAAAATCCAGGGCTGGGGTAGAAAAGGACGTGATGAGAAGAGCCGGCTGGAAGTGAGGAAGAACATAAAAGGCAGTGGCAGCCCTTCCAGCTAAGAGCTGTGCACGCCGCCCACGCACCAGCGCAACGTCCCTGCAGCTGCTCGCTTCTGTGGCTAGCACAACCTGAAGAGGAAGCAGGGCAATGCAGGGAGTAACTTAGCGACGTGTCATCCAAGGGCAGCAGTGCCTACCAAAAGCCATTTCATTCTGTCAGTATTTTCACTCCGTGCTCCTTATTTCCCACAGACCGGCCATATTCCAGTAACTTCTATGGCCCCTGCCCATGGCACCAGTAAATAATGAGAGATCACGATGTGCTGCAAATGGAACTCGACGCCAGTAACGAGCAAGTTACTCTGTGACTTAACCAGGGGAGTTCAAATTCACAAGGAAGCCATACGCGAGGGGCCGCCCTACAGAACTCCAAGTAACAGCTTTTCCAGTCTTTCTTTTTATGGCCCAGGCAGGCAGGGAGCTTATGGTCAGAAGCAAATACAGCTGGAGGGTTTTCAAAACCCTGGAAATCTTACCTGCCGCAAGAACTGCTTTCCCAGATAGCTGGTCGCCATGCTTGTCAGGTTCTTTCTACTGCCAACTTTGCACCTGATATAACCATACAGGTTGGCTCCCTGTAGAACCACTCCCATCACAACCACTGCCTAAGACACAGGAAAATACGGCCATTGGTTTACACCAACTTACCGGCAACGCGCAAAATCTATTAGGGAGTTGAGGGAGGCAACTCACCAGCCACTTCACTTTGAAAGAAAAGAGAGCGCTGAAAGCAAATATCACCCAGATCATAGGACAGGTAATTAGACCTAGCCAGAAAATTCGGGACTCTGCCTCTGAGGAGGCTTTACTCCCTTGCGCTGGTACCTACAAACAGAAAGCAAACGGAGATTAACAGGCGGCTCTACTGTACAGATCGCACTGTCATTAAAAACAATCCAGAATCTGCGGGCCTCCTATTTTTTGCCTCCACGCGACATTACTGGGTGCTTTCGAGACCAATTTCTACATCGCTTTAAGATATTTCTGTAACAGAAGATGTTTCCATTTAAGGGGCCCTTTTGTCAGTTTTCTATAGGAAACAGTGGAGGCACGCGGGACAAATCCTCATAGAATTTTCCCAGCAAGTCTGGGAAACATTACATTCACTGCGTGGTTCAGTTACACAGCACAGAGGCAGCCAAACGGGTGATGTTTTCTGCCTTCATATCACTGTACAGACAACCAGAGTATCACCAATCCTAGCACTGGCAGAACGAAATACTGGTACTCCTAGCCATCAAACTAGTGTAATTTTTACACACACAGATCTGATTCACACCACTCTACTGTTTCATAAAATCTTTAGAGAGCAGAAGATCCCAAGCAAGCGCTCACTTCCTCCTATCAATAATTAAAAAATCTGGACTGGGTTAACAGCTTATGGCTAAATTTACTGCATCAACAGCAGCTCAGCTACTTTTTTTCCCCCTCCTTAGTATGTTCTAGCTTTTCTAAACTGGCACGGTTTTGTGAAATAATGTGCCTGCAGGAAGGGCGCAAATTCAGCTGGAGGAAGGCTGAGGTTCTGGTCTCTTCGCCACCACGGACTTCCCACGTGACCGCAGGAAACGACCTATACCTCACTCCAGATCCGTGTGCCAGAAGCAGCGCCGTTAGCTCCACGCACACAGAGATAAGAGACAGGGATCAAAAGTGTAAACACGTGACACGATGTGAGGTGCCAGGAGATGAGATACTAGAGACACAGCAGTAGCCCTAACGAACGCAAGGGAGCGGTAACAGCCATGAAGAATGCTGTAGGTGTCTTCCTAGTTCCAATAATTTTCTACAGGATGTAAAAGCTGTGTCAGCTGTTCCACGTTCACATCAGAAAACGTCTACGTTAGTGACAAGACACGGGAACCTTTACCGTATTTTACATGAAACAAGTCACTTACATAAAGACAGATCAATACATCATTAGAATTTTTAATGAAACCAAAAATAAAAAACCTGAAGTCATCCTCATTCGGTAGCCCACATGAAACAAGCAAGCGCTTACAGATCCGTGGCTGGAAGTGAATGTCTAAATTATGCAATTTACCATCACAAGCACAGCCAGTAATTAACAGGAGCGTGATAAAACTGAAACAATTAAAAGGAAAATAAAAAAGAATTAATTTACCTTTCTGGCTTCAAATATCCAGTGACTTCTACCATCATCATCCACCTGGTTCCACCAGCGAAGGCCAACCATCAGCCGCCCTGTGACATTCTGAAACAAAAGAAACGCAGTGAGCTTTCAACTCGCTGCTAAGAGAAACCGTTAGCGAAACAAATCCTTGGCAACATTCCACCTCAACACTGGACCCAGGCAGAAACACCAGGTTTCAACCCAGACCTCATCGCTGTCAGCTCTACAAGAAGCTTTAAACTCTCCAGGCAGCAAACGCCACTTCTGACAGGAGCGGCAGCTGCCGGGGCAGACCGCACACCAGCGTGCCCTCTCAGTGGCCGCACTGGCGAGCGACGCTGGCTGTGCTTTAGAACGAGAAGCATCACGCTCTGCAAAGATCTTGTATTTTGTTGCTCTTCCACTTGGCAAAGTTCAGCTGTTTGGGTTACCATTTTCAATGCTGCTCATTTGCCTCACGTGGGGAAACAAGATTACGAGGCTCTTATGTCCACAGCACTCTCTTTTCTGGTGTGTTGCAATGCCGTAAGTGAGGTATATTTATGGTGACTCGGAAGTGATCTTTCTGATACCAAAGCCTGCGTTATCTTAAAAGAAAGCCTGACAGATGTTCTCCATTTGATTTTCAAAAAGAATTCAACTACACGGGTTTGAGTTATTCTTTCATGATGCTTTGCAATACATCACAGTACTTGAGGGTATCTTGGGTATCGTTTTGTTGGAAAGGCACAAAGAAACTACTTTTCTGCGAAACGACTATCAACCTGTTCAATTACTCTTACACAATTAGACAAAGATAACAAAAAGCACTAGAGGAACTTACCTTTACAGCCCAAAAGTCACATGACAAGAGGAGGATAATTGTCACCATGCAGGCAATAAAGCTGCTAGTTAAGAGCTCACAGAGCAGATAGACAACTATCGCACTGACTCGGAAGAACAGGTGGAAAAATGATGCCACTGGATGCCTGGAATGAAGTACAGCACAGTCACAGTTCTTTCAGACAAGACTGAAGCAAGTTCAGAGAAATGACGTTGCAGGGTGATCTTCTCCCACCAACTCACAGGTTAAGAATCAACATCGTTACATGAAAACAGCGTGCAATAACTGCTGAAAATACAGGAAATAAACTGGCTAGGAGCTCATCGTAAGGAGGACGCATTCCACGTGCAGCCAGATCCCACGCGCAAAGAGGATCTGGGGAGGAAGGGGCCAGGGAACTTTACCTGGTGTTCGCCACAAGGCAATTTTTAGAGTAAATTTGGAAAGGGTTTTCTGACAGAAGAAACACCAGACTGAGCTGAATGAAAGATCACGTTTCTCAGCATGCCAGACTCGCCCTTCTTTCTGACTTCTGTGGTTTCCGCTTCAGAAACACACAGTACACAGCCACGGTCACCACGACACCAGGATTTGGGGGTAGGAAGAGGAAGGGAGCTACCAAACTAACTGCACGAGGACACGGCAGGCAGCAGGGCAGCACCAAGCACGCTCGGGAACAGAGGCTGGCAAAGGGACGACAGACCGTGCCAGAAAGCAGCGCTCCGCACAGCGAGAGCCCCCTGCTACACGGAGCTCGGAGACGTTCCACCAGCACACGCGCAGGAAGACAAACACCACGTTTCATGTCAGGACACCCAGAAGCATGAAGGCACGGATACACAAATCCCAGCTGAGCTTCTGGAACCGACACTCGCAACCACGCAGAAGTTACTCCCCGTTACTTCTAACCAAAGGCATCCGCTGTTCTGTACTTTGACGTAACACGGCAGCCCCTCCTCCACCACGCTTCTGCCCAGAGCTCATCCAGAAACTCTCTACAGGTCACTGACCTGATTTTTGACTTTTTGGATCTCCTGGATACTTCGTCATCTGCATCAAAGAGAGACACATCCTCAATGTCATCACTGCTGTCCTAAAGAGAGGAGCAAACGCCAGGAGTTACATAGGAAAAACCAACCGGGTTCCAGCCTCAAGCAGGGCCACTTCTGATTGCGCTGAGGTATCAGGAAGGCACCTTAAGACCAAAATACATAAAACACGAAGACCTCACCGCGCACAAAAGGGAAGAGAAGCGGTAACCGGGTTCTGCTCGCGCTTTACACGCTCTGCGCGCCCGGGGGTCCCCCCCGGCTCCCCTCAGAGGGCCCTGCCCGCCGCCCGGCAGCCGCCGCGGTGCCAGGCGGGCCGGGCTCCTCCGAACAGCGCCAGCGGGGCTGGAACCGGCCCGGTCGCCCGGCAGGCCCCGCGGGGACG
>VXAL01008009.1:419910-437253 GCA_013399475.1 Chauna torquata
GAGGGTGCCTTGGGGCGCGGTTCCATGCGGTGGGGGCACGGTGCCGTGGGGCACGATGCCGTGGGGCACAGTGCCATGCGGTGGGGCACGATGCCATGCGGTGGGGCACGGTGCCGTGGGGCATGATGCAGTGGGGCACGATGCCATGGGGCACGGTGCGGGGCGGTGGGGCACGGTGCCGTGGGGCATGGTGCCATGCAGTGGGGCACAATGCCGTGGGGCACGATGCGGTGGGGCACAGTGCGGGGCAGTGGGGCGCGATGCCATGGGGCACGATGTGGGGCAGTGGGGCACGGTGCCGTGGGGCACGGTGCCGTGGGGCCGCTTGGCACCCACAGCACCGCGCGAGCCCCAGTTTGAGGCGAAGCGGTGCTCCCGTGCTCCGCAGCTCTTACTAGAGCCGGGTCCAGCCGCAGCTGCTCGCCAGGTGAACGCGGTGGCTGCCAGCTCTCCGAGGACCGTGCCTGTCGCTGGATTCGGCCGTGGGGGCACCCGGCCCACCCCCGGCACGGGGCTGCCCGACTGCGGCCTCCAGCAAGTTGAGTAGCGCAGCAAAAGCACCGGGGGTGGGAATCCGGGGTTTCTTCGGGAAGAAGAACTCCAAGCAGTGACAAGTGTCAGTGCTGCAAGTGACACAGCCCTCCCTCGCCTGACTTGTTCAAAAACTCTACTGGATTCTAATTAGCACTGAATTTCTTAATTAATACCTGAAAAGCCACAGTAGAGAGGCACCACAGAAATAAGTGTAATATGCATCAAGTCAGAAGCCTTGGTGTTTGTGTGAAGACCTGGCTGTGTAATGGTCTTTCCCATGACTTTTTATTATTTAGAAAGGGCAGATAAAGAGTTTCTACAGTAACTGCTATCTGCAGTCTGATACACGACCTACTTGCAGTGTGTGATCCAGCGATGAAGTGAAACGTTCTTTCACTTCGGTGCTGCCTGTATGCAGTTCTGTGTTCACGTCGATGTAAGGACAATATTGCACAGGCTGTTCTGTTTACCTAGTTAAGAGCTGCATTTAACGTGCTCACTTCAGTCAGCATGCCATTTCACAGGCAATCCAAAGCTGTTTTTAAGATGAATACATACTATATAAAAACTTAATTTACTTTTAATATCTCCGCAGCTGCCTCTTTTTTACACTCTCTTGCTCCTTTTCTGTTCACTGTGTAAAGTGTCAAGCACCGCTCCGCTGCTGAAACACGGATGTTTCTAGTTATTAGCAGCACTCCAGTAAAATTTTGTTCAAAAAAACAGCACAAACACAGACAAAACCACAGTGACACATCAGTGCAGCGTCACCACATCGGGCTACCATCGTGTCATCCGCCAAGCGTAGGTAAAGTGCAACACGCTGGCGGCACCTAGTTACAAAACCCTACCAGAACTCTTCCCACCGCTCTGTCCGGCTTCATCTCTGCTGGCAGATGCAGCAGCCCCTGCGCATCGCCGTGCCTGCCCGCGGCACCCGCCGGCTGCCGCCCCGCGCTCCCGAAGGCCAGGAGCACAGGAAGGTTGGCCTGATCCAGGAGTGAATTGCAGCAACAACAGAGCAAACCTCCCCCCAGTTCCCTCCAGAAGTGACTTCGCGTGCTGCGTGTGACTTTTTCCCGTACGTCAGTTCCCTTCCGACGCGTCTCTGGCGCCCAGCTCCCAGCTTTGCGCCCGCTGCGCTGAACCGAAGCCGACCGCGGAGGGTCTCGGTCCAGCCTTGCTGTTGAAGCAATTTTACACCCCTTCTGCCTGCTGTAGCACCTTGCGAGAGCCTGAGTGCCCGCACCCGCAGGGGGATGCTGACTTTCTGGCTCCAAACAGGAAGACAGCGCTCTAATCCTCCTCGCTTTGGCAGAGCTAAAAAGGCATCAGCCCTTCCGTGAGCTTTTTCCCTCTACAAGATGCTTTTTTTCCAGCCAGGTTGTACCAAAAGGCCCCTGGCTGCGGCTGGGCTGGGCTTGCGCCTGATTTCTTGTGAGAAAGTGCCGTGCGTGCGAGATCCTTGCTGCATCCTGTCTGAAAACTACGGTCAAGCAAAGCCCCTTCAGACAGCGGCAATCCCTGCGGCACTGCCCAGCTGCGCTGCCGGACGCCCGTGCCAGCCCCCAGCCCGCGACGCGTTTCAGCGGTAGAACTGAACTGCAACAGCCACTCACGCGTCTTCGTTATTTTCTACTCCCTTGTAGTTTTACACCGGTGCTTAGTGCTTGTTACCTGTTTGTTATTATTCTTCGGGGTACAGCTATTGGTATTTGTCACTGTTATCAAAGTCTGGCTAAAGCCCAGGGATTGGAAGCTGGAGAAGACAAAAAAAAACAAATACAAAAACAAAAAAACCCACCAACTAATCACCAGCCTGCTGCCTGGGGATATCACAGACATTCACCTCAAGCCCAAAGCACTGCCAACAGGACCCGTGACGTGCCCGTGGGCAGCAGCGTTCTGCCTCAAGCCTTTAACGCAAGAAAAAAACAGATCTCTGGTGCATCGGCCCAGACACTCAGGGTTGTACAACTGGACAAGTTTTTGTCTTCCCAACTCAAGCCAGTTCAGGTCCTGAATAGTAACAGAAACCACGCACAATTAGGCATTTTATCCACAGAAGTGAAGGAATACAAACCACTGCCTTTATTTTTTTTTAAATGCAGCAATTATTTTCTCTTTCATAATTAAATGCCACGTATTTTGGCTTTTTCTCTGCTTTTACCTTGCTACTAACACACCCGCGGTGAAACTGGTTCTGTAACACCAGAAAGTACGTCCAGGAAAGTCTGACGATGCAATCAAAGCGTTTTCCCCAGACCACAATCACTGTTCCCGTGGAGCATTTACGGCAGCGCTAACACGGCGTCACGGAGCAGTCGAGGCTGGAGGCACCGCTGGGTCCCTCTGGCCCAAGCCCTGCCCCAGCAGGGCCACCCCGAGCAGGGTGCCCGGCACCGCGGCCGGCGGAGGGCTCCAGGGAGGGGGCTGCGCAGCCCCTCTGGGCAGCCTGTGCCGGGGCTGCGGCACCCGCACGGCACAGGAGCGCTGCCTGGTGCTCAGAGGGAGCCTCCTGGCTCCGGCTGGTGCCCCGTGCCTCTGGTCCTGGCCCTGGGCACCGCTGGCAAGAGCCTGGCTCCGTGCTCTCCGCACCCTGCCCTCAGGTGCGCACAGGCACTGATGAGACCCCCCCCGAACTTGCCCCTCTGCAGGCGGAGCAGTCCCAGCTCTCAGCCTCTGCTCGTCTCAGCGATGCTCCGGTCTCTCCAGCACCCCTGTGGCCCTTTGCCGGTCTCGCTCCAGCATCCCCAGCTCTCTCTCGCGCTGGGGAGCCCAGCGCCGGGCCCAGCACCCCGCCGCGTCCCACCGGTGCTGAGCAGAGGGGCAGGACCACCTCCCCCCGGCAGCGCTCTGCCTCCCGCAGCCCACCCCACCAGCAGCCTTCTTCGCAGCCAGGGCACGCTGCCGGCTGCCGCTCGGCGTCCAGCAGCACCCCGGGCCTCTCCGCCAGGCTGCTCCCCAGCGGGTGCCCCCGCGCGTCCTGGCGCTGGGGCCGCTCCTCCCCGGGGCAGGACCTGGCGCTTCTCCTTGCGGAACCGCACGAGGCTCCTGCCGGCCCATTGCTCCAGCCTGGCCGGGTCCCCCTGGTGCAGCAGCCGCTCCTCCCGGCTTTGGGCCGGCTGCAGATGTGCTGAGGGTGCTGCCTGGCCCCGCGGCCAGGTCATCAGCGAAGATGTTAAATGGGACCAGACCCAGTGTTGAGCTGCTCCTTACTGGCCTCCAACTAGACTTCACGCCTCTCATCACCACCCTCAGGGCCCAGCTGTTCTGCCAGTTCTCAGTCCACCTCACTGTCTGCTCATCCAGCCCATACTTCTTTAGTTTATAAACTCTAATCAGTGTATACAAATGCTAACAATAAGAATTTTTATTCAGTTGAGCCATATCTTTGGTATATTAGTCTTAAACAACAGTGCTGTGTCTGTAGTAACAACAGGTCAAGCAAGATAAAACCCAGGAGAGCAGTCACTCCCTTCACTGCCTTGAGAAAGAGCTGAAAGTACCAGCATTATTTCTTAGGAAAACTTACAACAGAGATGCCTTTCATACTTATTTAGAAACCACTGGGATCTTGACATGGCAGGCTCAGCTGGACACTGTAAGGCAGCTGCTGTCCTTGAGAAGCAGCTGAATCCTCAGCTACTGGTGATTTGTCGGACTAACAGATTATCTCAGATAAATGTATTAAGTCCGAGTTCAGGAGCAGCTATCTTCCCCTCCTTAGTGAAAGAGTCTGTAGGTAGGCCTCTAGTCTTCCTTAGCCAAGCCTTCTTGCGTGCTTTTTTATGATCTTCTAAGAGCTTTGCCTGGCGTGCCTGATGCTGAGCTATAGTAGCCGCCTCAAGTGCCTCCTCCTGTTTTCCTGTCAGAAGCCTGAACCCACTGTCAGTCTGGGAAGGGTCTGCAGCATACGGACAAAAGGGCTTTTTTCCCCTGTAAACTGCTTCGTTTTTCATTCGTGCAATCATTGCACATGTTGATTTGATCAGTTCAGAAGTTGTACAGTGACTGCCAAGCTGAACCCCCTCTTCAGGGAGAGGAGTGACTTTACCGTGAGCACCATGGGCTTTCTTTTCTCGTAGCAAACCACCGCGTGTCTTGGGACGTACAATGCACGGACCAGGAATGGAGGAACTCACAGTGGGTCCATGCAAAGAATTCTTCAGCTTCAGCTGCAGCATTTTGGTTTCAAAGGGTGCAGAAATTCTTTTCATAGTCAGAGAATCACTGTGAGATCTCGCACGTGGGAGCTGGGCTGCCTGATCCTTTTTGTGTTGCAGAGGGGTTACGTGTATTTGTCTTTTTTCAAGGTGGCGTTGATGACGCAGCGGAGGTTCCCTTGCTTTCCTGGTTGCCGTAGGATGCTTTGTACTGGAGCGGACAAGGGACGACTTGCAGCTCTTCTGCAGCATGTTGACAGTTAAGAGGAACTTGTAAGAGGACACTGGATAATATGAGCCCTTCTTCTTTTCACGCTGCAGCACGGCCTCTGCCCTGTCCGGACGTGCAGGTACGGAGAGAGAAGTGCCACATTCAGAGGTGCCATCTGTTTTCAAAAACAAAACAACACGGACCATGACTGGAGTCAAGGACGTTATCTGCGATCACTGTTGGCAGGGTAGTGCTCCGAGTAAGACCAGGGATGGCGGCTGGGCTGATAGGCATATGGACAGTCCAAATTTATCCACAGAACAGGCAGCGTAGGCAACACACCAACGGTGCCCACTTTGTTCATCCTTAGTCTCGCCAGCAACACTGCCAACATCAGAGGCAATTCTGTCTCGGTGACCTGAGCTGTGTTCATTGCCATGGTCCGCAGAGGTCAAACAGAAGCCAGACTCTAATGTTGTGTCTATGTGGGGACGGCCTTTTATCCACCTTGTTTGAAGCTATGGTTTTCTAAGAGGAATGAGATTTCCCCACCACCACTTCCCATGCACCCCTTTGTTGTCCTACAGTTTGTGCACTTGGAAAAGGCTGTAAGACAAGTCAGTTCCTGGCAGAGATCTGTGGAAGAGATCTGAGAACCACTTTAAACTACTTCTACTCAGAGGTGCATTTGAGTTGGAAATCACAAGATATGCTTCATATTCCAGCTTGGATGTCTGAAGCGATGTCAGGAGTGACCTGTGTTGTGTAACAGACACATCAACACAGACGGTGTGATTACGCCCTGGACTAACTGGAGACTTTAACAAAGACTGTGTATGACACCCAGTGCTATGGCCTCGCCACAGCAGCTCGTCACGTTGCAAAGCAAAGTCAGGCTGTTTGCATATCATTTCTTTGCTGTTTTTCTAAACTGGCTAATTGAAACTTCTGTCCTCTGGAAATGTATTTCAGAGAGCAGTAAGTTATAGTTTGGAAAGGCAGAATACAGAAAAAGACTAATCATAGAATATCCTGAGTTGGGAGGGACCCACGAGGATCATGGAGTCCGACTCCCAGCTCCACACAGGACCACCCAAAAACCAGACCCTGTGTCTGGGAGCGGTGTCCAAATGCCTCTTGAGCTCCAGCAGGCTCGGTGCCGCGACCACTGCCCTGGGGAGCCTGTGCCAGTGCCCGACCACCCCCTCGGTGAAGAACCTTTTCCTAATACCCAGCCTGACCCTCCCCTGTCACAGCTCCATGCCGTTCCCTGGGCCCTGTCGCTGTCACCAGAGAGCAGAGACCAGCGCCTGCCCCTCCGCTCCCCTCGTGAGGGAGCTGCAGGCCGCCATGGGGCCTCCCCTCATCTCCTCTTCTCGCGGCTGAACAATCCCGGTGACCCCAGCCCTCCTCACACGTCGTGCCCTCCAGACCCATCACCATCCCTGCAGCCCTCCTGTGGACGCTCTCTGACAGCTTCGTGTCCTTCTTGTACTGCGGTGCCCAAACTGTGCCCGGTGCTGGAGGTGAGGCCGCACCGGGCAGAGCGGAGCGGGACGATCCCTGCCCTCGCCCGGCCGGCAGGGCCGGGCCTGATGCACCCCGGGCAGGGCTGGCCCTCCGGTGCCAGGGCACGCTGCTGGCTCAGGTTCAACTGGCCTCCGACCAGAACCCCCAGGTCCCTTTCCACGGGGCTGCTCTCAGCCTCTCGCCCTGTACGTATGGCCAGGGTTGCCCTGTCCCAGGCGCAGAACCAGGCACTTGCTCGTTAAACGTCACACTGTTGGTGATTGCCCAGCTCCCTCATTTGCCAAGATCTCTCTGCAAGGCCCCTCTTCCCTCAAGGGAGTCAACAGCTCCTCCTAATTTAGCACCATCTGCAGACGTACTTTGTATGCATTCAAGTCCTGCATCCAGATCATTTACAAAAACACTGAAGAGAACGGTCCCCAGAACGGAGCCCCAGGGAACCCCACTACTGAGTGGCCGCCAGCCTGAAAATTACTGGTGAAAATTACTGCTTGTTCCTCATCCACAAAGTCAGAGCTGTTCAATCTGCAAATATAGATGACTCTGGAGCTCAGCTACAAACACCATGAATTTGGGGTTAGAGACTGTCAACTGGTTTAGCACTTCTGAGTGAGATTGCAGTGTCTGCCAAAATCTAAAATCTAACAGATTCTGAATTCAAAACCTGGGAGAAACTGTAAGTTAAGGAGAGAAATGCCATGTGACCAAGGACCATGTCTGTGATCTCTGCTACCATTTTCAAATTCCAGGTTGCCACGTAATTGCTGGCTGAGACAATTTCCACATATATTATTTCAAACATGATTTTCTGAGTAGCTGCTATTGATAAATACTAAATACCTGAACGTATTTTGTACAGAATGCTCCTACACATGATAAAGAAATCAAAAATAGAATGAGGATAAGGCCAAAAAAAAAAAAAAAAAAGCCTAGATACCAGAGAACTAGGCTTTATAGATGGAGTTGATCGTTTGTCCTATTTGATTGATCTCAAGCAGCTTCTGTAACCACTGCAGACTCTGCAAATGATGTTTTACCACTGCAAACCTTTCATCCAAAATGGGTCTGTCTTCTAGAGATCATTACCTTTTGTTTAATCCATTCATTTATCTTAGGTGCCCCTATTTGAAGGGCCACTGCCCTACTTAGCTGTGATGAGTTCTTACCAGCATCTGCCAGAATTCCTGCAGAACACGGTCTCACTCGCTGTCCCGAAGCATAAGCATGGGGCTGTTGGTTACCAGGAATGAAAAGCTCTTGCTGTGCCTCAATGTGAAAAGACCTTGTGCTCTCAAGCACATGCTCCTGTTGCTCGCAGGCTGCTGGTTTTATCGGTTCATTGCAGAGAGCTAGAAAACAGAAGAATAAATCATCTCTAAGCTTTGCTGGTGTTAACATTTTTTTTTTTTAATAAAATCTTCAAAACTGATGAGATTTCAAGTCTCTGGTTACCGCTATGCCTCTTATCACAGCTTTTGAAGGTCGAGGTGTTAGAAACAATCTGCAAGTATTAGATGAGCAGAAAACATCACAGAACTCAAAGATGGCAGCAAATACTGATTTTAAAAAATATTGAGTGCATGTATATACAACCCATATTTTTGCCCCTAAAATTAAAATATTCCCTGTTTGTTTCCTGTTTCTGCAAACTGTACATCTTGCACCAACTAGAGCTGTATCAAGGTAGTTAGCATTTGATGGTATGAAAACTTTCTTAGCCCATCAGTTTATCTGCAACATATGGTTTAACCATAAAGTAGGAGAACTGTGGTTCTTTATTAAATATCTGATTTATAAAAACCACATCATAACATTACAACTTAACAGGTGCCTGCTTATGCGCAATTGCATTTCCCAGTGATGGCAGATTCTGGATGCTGGCGTCCTATGACTTTCTGGGGATTTTGATAAATAACTCAAGCACTGAATCAGCGGCATGTTTCCGTGCACATCAGCCGTAAGAATATGCATAATAGTATTGATGGATTACTCAGTTGGAAAGTGACCGTGACTGTCTTGATTAAGTGTGCTGAATTTATACCAAGCCTTTCTAAACAGGTGCAAAGGTTTTACAAAAGCCTAGAAAGGACAGAACCACTGAAATGCAACAGTACATCTACCCAACTGTACTTTAAAAAAAGCAGAGAGTCTGAATATTGAGTAGGATGAAGGCAGTGGGTACTTGAAGCTATTCCTAACACATTTTAGAGAGCAATGTCAGTGCAGCACACAGGCTGTACGTAGTACTTTGAGGCACTCTGCAGCGTTTCGGCAGGCGGTAGCGGATCAAGCAAGACAGCATGAGCTGGTCAGCATCCCGTGTCTCCAGAGCGAGGCGATGCAGCTGCCTGACGATGTGGCACTTTGTTTGCTGGGAGCGAGCCGGTGCTCTGCTCAAAGGCCAGTTCTCCTGTTTTTCCTTCCGCATCATCTCTCGGTCAGCCTCTAGGGTATAATCCCACCTGACATCCTCAAACTGGAACATCAGCAGGCTGCTGGGTGCATTGATCACCATCCTGCAGAAGGAAAGAGAGCTCTTAAAAGCAGCAATATCAGTAATGCAGCAGCTACTACCTGAAGACCCATTTGCTTCCGTGTAATGCAAAACCTGAGGGTAATCAAACAGAACTGAGATAACGATCACTTCTTTAAGGAAGAGAAAAGCAGTAGCAATTAGTCCCATCAATCAGATGCTGTACCTCTAACTCACATCACCTTTACGAGCTCTGTGGCACTCTTCTCATTCCCCTCTATGGCCAAATTCATTTAAAAATAATTAGGATGAAAGTTAATGAAATTAATGAAATAATTAGGATGAAAGTGTCCCAACAGTGGTCTGAGTTAGATCAGTGTAATGACAAAGAAACTGAAGATACCGTGTTATCGGGGACATTTAAACCTCCGTGAGAGGAGGGTCCTTGGTCTGGCTGGGATGGAGTCAGCTTCCTTCCTAGCAGCCCACCTACTGCTGTGTTTCAGAGTTGTGATAAAACAGTGTTGGTAACACACCAGTGTTTTAGCTACCACTTGCACAGGAGCTGGGAACCACCTTTAGTTTAGACGGGTGGGCATGAAGGAACCTGGAAGGATTTTCCATTGTTGGATTTTCTACAGAGACGGGTCAGGGGGCAGGTAAAGGCTCTGTCAGACCTTGGCTTGATTCTTCAACCTCTTAAGAAATCTGGGTTCTGAAGTCAGCTTTACAGTTGCTTTTTGTCTTAAATGGTATAGAAACAGAAAACTGTAGACTGCTGAATACACTAAGCAAATAATTTTCAACCATTTTTAATAAAAATAAATTATCCAAGCAGTCCATAAGCAGTAGTCCTTTATAACTTATTTGCTAGAAGGACAGTAGGAGGAAAAATACATAATTCCTTAAATTACAACACAATCTACCTAATTTGTTAGACAGAGTGATTGCAAGTTTTGTCACCAACCTGTTTTCTGCAACGCAGAAGGATATGGGGTCCCCTCTGCTACTAGCCATCAACACTCTCAGGCAGTTTCCAGTCAGGTAGTTAAATACACGAATCTTTCCATCAGCACAGCCACTGACAACTCTGAGATAGAGAAACTCCAGAGACAGAACTTCCCTGAAAACACAACATGCAAGTGTTGGTACGGTCATCATGCCTTCACAGGGCGACAAGATCAACTACCTTTTGGTTTGCAGGAGGTGAAATAGCCTGCCTCCATCAACAGGAGGAAAAAAAAAAATCAGTGATCAAGATACTTAAAAAACCTAGTAATAAAGTTCTTCATAACCACTCCAGGCTTTTGAAGATGGCCAAAATGTTCACACCCAAAGAAACAAAATCGCTGCATCCTCAGAGCAACCGCTGTGGTTATGGCTATCTGCTGCATTTTAAATTTCATGTTTATGTCTAGGAAAGTAAACGAAAATAGTAAGATGCTATAGGTTTCACAGTTCTAATATACAGTTAAGTATTACAAAATGACACCATATACAGTTGGCAGGGTTCAGTATGTAATGCAGCCACTGCAAACATCTACAGTATCTATTCCGGACCAGGCAGCACGACATCCTGTTGAACACAGGTTGGGAGCCTTGAAATTTTGGACTACGCACTGTCACTGTCTTAAGTCACCCGTTTGTGAGCCAATGGCTGCGTATTTGCATTTTAGGTTGTTATGGGTCTTCACAACTGACAAACACTGGTCACAACCACGCATTGCCTGACACTTTTTAAGATGAGGACTGTTGAAAGAGACTGTTTCAAATTCTAGGACTGACAGTTCAGCTATTTTGTCTTGCCATAAGGCAAAGTTTCTGTTTGTTTTTTCACAGCGTGCTGTTGAACGCACCTCGAAACACATTGATACCTACTTCGGGTGGCGGAAAGCTGTTAGGCATCTCTTAAGGTCTCCCACCATGCTCCACCCCAAGGCATATCCATCAGTGCTTCCTGTGACGAGATGCCACTGATCAAAGGACAAGCACTTCACTGGGCCTTGGTGCCCTTCCAGTATCTGAGAGCAAAAGAAAGAGGTACAACACCGTCAGCGCTCTGGATGTAAACACGCCACGGTATCTGGGGCGCTCACGATACCATCCTCATACACTACACTGCAGTTTTATCAGGTGTTATATAACACACCGATATACCCTATGGACAACCGTGTTACTTTGACAGTCCCTTGTAACCAATATTCTGGGCTTGTTGCTGGTGAGTTTCCATCATCATTACGCACGCTAAACAGACGTTACCGCACCAGAATATCTGGGATCTACTGGGTGTTCACCCAAGACAGAAAAGAGTGGGATGCCCTGAGTGTGGTGGAAGGGGCAATTGCAATCATAGCCCAGGTGGAAGTGGGGTATCTTGCACCTGAGACGCATCTCAGTTTGCAACTTTTTCCCCATAGGTAGAAAGAACTTCACTCCTCTCAGAGACGTGGACTCATACTAATTCTGGACACCTGCAAAGGTAATTAGCAGACTCTGGCCTCAATCTTTAAATTGCAGAGCAACAATCCAGGTTTTTATAAACTGCTATTGGTTCTGAGAGCAACAAATCTCATATTTTGGGCTAACCCATGACACCTCCAGCCCTGAAAGCTGTTAGTCGAGCCCTCCCACTCCCCTCTCAGGTTCTGAATGTTTCTGCAGAGATAGAATGTTTCTACAAAGATTAAATAATGAGGGGGCTTAAAAGTAAGGCAAATCAAACCCCAGATTAGAATTTAGTTGCTTGCAAATCAGTTTTTATATCATTCTTTCACCTATAATTCTGTAGTTTCTTTCATCAGTTTAGACTGCTTTGTTGTTTTGTTTGCTTTTTTAAAGAAAGTCTTTAGAATAAGCAAAAATCGGTGAAAAACTAGTACAGGTGATTTTTGATAGTTTAGCACAAAATTATCCACCTAAGAAACTTACTTTGACCAGAGCGCCTGTATCAGCACACCAGACTTTCGCCAGCCCTCTGTCACATCCACTGACAACATGGGTCCCATCCATTTTAACGACGCAAACGACACTGTTGTGTTTCAGAGTCCTGAGACATGCCCCACTATCCAAGTTCCACACTGTTAGGATTAAAGGGGGGAAATATTGAAAATATTTCTCCCAATGCAATGGTTTTTTTCTGAGCGCAGTATGAATTAAAAGATGCTACTGGAATTACAGCTGCATTTTGTACCTGCAGCTCTGCTTGGAGCCAGGTGTTGACTTAAAGAGTGTAGTTACACGGCAAAATTCTTAAATACAAAGCCCTGAAAATGGCACATCCTTTTAATTCTTAGTCTGTAAGTGAATAACAAGGCAATCTCTGGCAAAGCTGCAAGCTGATACCACTCTCCCAAGACTTGCTCTGGCCCTATATCCACAAAGCCATTAAATAAAAACAAATGAAAGCAGCAATAATAAGAATCTATAGTGACACAGAGACCTTGTGTGTGCATGCTCCCAGCTTAGATTGTTTGGGAAGCAATAATATGAGACGCTAAAATTCACCCTCTGATTTATACCCTTGTTTTCAGACTTGCGCTGCACTCCACGACTCCCAGGTACTCTGCCCATTTGTTGCTGCCGTTCGCCCTTGGCTGGGCAGCTCCGAGCCGTGGCTCTCACCTTTCACCATCCCATCTCTGGCTCCCGACACAAGCTTCTTTTCGTGTAAATCCAAGCAGGTGATGGTTCCGCAGTGACCATTAAAGATTTTCACACAAGCACCACTGTATATATTCCAGCATCTACACAGTAAGGACCAGAAAGAGAAGGCAGTGATAAACAATTTAATTAATGGCTTATTAATTATTTCCTACTTAACAGGCCCAGCTCATCTCACGCCTACACTAGGCTAAAATCGGGAGACATCCCACTGTGGTAATGAGGAATTCAGAACAATCAAATCAGGCTTAGTGTTAAATTTTTACATTTAGTTTGTTTTTCCACCTCTAAGCTGCTTGGAAACGTGCAGT
The DNA here is from genome assembly GCA_013399475.1 of Chauna torquata. Classification (NCBI taxonomy): domain Eukaryota; kingdom Metazoa; phylum Chordata; class Aves; order Anseriformes; family Anhimidae; genus Chauna; species Chauna torquata. Next base: position 432,796 of record VXAL01008009.1, read on the forward strand.
TGGATTTCACCTCTGGCATGGCCACATACAATTAAGCTTCAAATGCAGAGCTTTATGGATGAGGTTATTTCCTTACTGGCTGGTGCCAGGATGATTTCTGTTGACTTTATCTGGAGAACTCAAGCGTGCACTTGAACAAACAGCCCTCCTGGGGAGGGGAAGGGCAGGCAGGACAGAGCCTGAATTGCCATGAACGCTTTCCCTTGTTGCTAAATGCTGTCTTTGAGGAAGCTGTGCATTTGCCATGCCAGAGCTGTTGAGCTTTTCACCCCTCGTTGTAACACTCTTGAGAGTCAGCGATAAACAAGATGTAACAGCTGCTCATCTCCACCCCTCGCGTCAACATGCAGGACCCGGACAGGAGCAGCTGCACACCAGCTACCAGGGTGCCAGATCTGGTCAGCACAAGCAGCCTTCTACAGCGTCATGGAGAAACTTGGCACCGACCTCAGCAGGGCCAGAACCTCACTGCAAGCACCTGTTAGACACATACCTGGTGCTTTAAGACACTTTCACACAACCTGTGTATCACTCTGTCTTCCTATTTTATCATTCGGTATTGAGTGAAACTGGAAAACAGAAGCAGTCCTACGTGGGATGTGTTTTATTACCTGCTTTCCTTTCTTCATTACTCTAATGAAAGAGATGGGAAGGAGGATTCATAAAGATTGGGGTGGAAGGATTTAAGCTCCATTTTTTCTAGATTTTCCAGGGGGCTGGAAGCTGGGGCACAGTCCCAGGGCTGCTCACCTGATGCTGAGATCAAAGCCTGCGCTAAGAACAAACCCTTTCTTCTCATCAAGCAGCAGTGCTTTGATGCTTCCAGCGTGGCCAGAAAGCAGAGGCGGCACTTCTTTCATTGCCGACATACCAAAAAAACTCACTTTTCGGTCTGCAGAGCCAATGGCTACCAAGTCCCCACCGCTGTAGTGGATTACTCTGTTTCGGTCTGATCTGTGTAAGAAACAATGATGGAGATGAGCTTTTGCCAGTTAACAAGGTCTAGAGGTGCTCGATGCTGAGTGGTCCTCAAAGAGTAACCTGATGGGCAGTCTGCTGCAGGAGGTGGATCCTCTGCAGGGCACCACAGCCTCGGTCCCTAGTTCTGTATCCCCAGGTCTGTATCCGGAGCTTAAGCTTCAAGAAGGGCAGGGGCTCCTCCCAGCCCCGCATCCCTTGTGACACCACCATGGATCCTAACCCTTGTGTCTTCAAAAGTGACTCACCTTGGTATCTTTATAAAGAAAATGGATTTGATACTGAGGGCTTCTTATTGCTGACACTGAGACCCTTCTCCAGCCACACACGCCCACAGGATTGCAAGGAATGGGACAGGTTTTCAGAAGCCACTGTTTGGCCCCACAGCGGCAGTGCAGAAAGCAGCCGGGCACAGCCTGCGTACCGGTTGGTGAGGACACGAATATTGTAGGAGCCACAGAAAATATTTCTCTCTTCCAGTTGGATCATGTCAGTTTGCAGATCACGATAGGCTGCCTGCAGATTGTTTTCCTCCTCCTCCTCTTTCTTCTGATGAAGAGAAAAACAGAAACATTACTCAGGGGGAGCGGGAACACGCATTAGTAGCATTAGCCGTATCAGCTTGCTCCCCAACAAGACCGATAGAGACAGAAGTGCTGGTAAGGAACATCCAGCATGCAGGAACTCCCTGGTCAGCACAGAAGCAAGGGTTGTTCTCTCTGCCTTGTTCAGCGGCAGTAGTGGAAGCCCTGACAGCTGCACCCTTTATCCTTCGGGATAAAGGCCACGTTCCTGTGATCCTGCCCAGCCTTGCAGTGCCATGGGTGGAAGCATTAGGACAAGGCAGAAGTTCCTTCTGGGCATGGATGCTGGCTCCCTCCTGTGCGAGAAGGGGCTGAGCACACATTGGTGCTTATGAACTGCTCGTGACTGTGCAAGCCAGAAGCAGAAGAACAAAGCAAGTCCAAATTCACAGTCTTGTCTTCCAAGTACACCACGTTCTCCTTCCTCCCCAAATGCTGAGATGCAAGAGCCATGAAAGGCAAACCACCTCCATCATACCTTCGTTTTACCTCCACACCTATGGCTTTTCCCTTCGATGATGTGTCCCTCCTCGTTTAGCTGTGGAATCGTCACATTGACTGTTTTAGCGTAATTGGAAACAGCTCCCCTAGGGCGCAGCCCCTGGAATAAACCAACAGAGGCAACGCAGTCACTGCAGAGCCCACACACATGGACTTTACCTTTACTCTTAGCTTGCTCTGCAGCAGGTCTATGCTAACCAGGGCAAACCTCTCCTCCAAGCTCTGCTTTACTGTGTCCCAACCACCAGCTCTGACTTCTCACAAATAAACCCCGCATTTCCATCTTCTATGTGGAGCAAATAAAGCTCACTGGGCAGAGCTACAATGGCTCCCTGAGGCAGCTGGAACAATCTCCGCTAGCTCCTGAAAGTCCAGTGTTGGCATTTGTGACCCAACTTGGTTTACTTGATTAAAAATTCTTGATTATAGAATGTTTTGATCCATTTTTAGAGTTGCAAGCTCCCTAAAGGTCAGTAAAGGCTATTCTGTTGTGCTTACTTGTGACTGTATGAATATCTAACCTAGCTTTGCAGATGGAGGAAGAAGGAACAGGATGAAGTTGGGAGGTGGCCTCCAGAAAAGGCACCTCCATCTAATGGCCTGGGCAACAACAGAAAAAAAAAAGTGCATAATAATGGCAGAAGTCCAGTCGCCATACCTGCAAATACAGGATCTTCTCCCGTACTACGCTTTGACACACATGCTCCCGCTCGACTTCTCTGGCCAGAAAAGCCCAGTATCTACTCACAGCAGCGCATGCTTTAAGTGATTTTTGATCCAAAAGCCCTGAGGAATTAAGAGGACAGAGTAGTGAACCCCTACCGATGTTAGAGCCCATCTGCAACCCTTCGAAAATTAGGGAAGCTTTACCCAGGATGTACTGGGACAGGTGAACTGGCAGGCAGCGAATGAAGTCCCTGTGCTTGACATGAGAGAGTGACTGGAGAGATGCAGGAAGCGTGGTGACATCTCCGTGGGAGGACACAGGAGATGAGGCATCTGCCACACCAGGGCCCTTCTGGATGAGGCACTCGGTGTTCTGGGGCCAGAAGCACACAGCTGGCATTTGACCACCTAGAAAACAGCAGAATTAACAGCCTTGTAAGTGCCTGAGCTCTGGTGGCCACTAACTGTAGTGTTGTTAGTGCAAGCCGGGGTGAGCTTGGTGGGAACGCAGCGCAACAGTTTTCTCCTTACAAACGAGATATTTCCCCTCTTCCACCTCTGCTACAGCAGTCACCAGCACAGGAGGCGTCTGTCCTAGACTCAAAGCGGAATCTCAAAACAGCCTTATATCGTTGACATCGCATTTTTTCTGAGAAGAGTGGAAGACCCTCTTTTCCTTTAGCCATTAGATTTTCTGAAGTGATAATAGGATTTTTTTTGTCATGGCACTGCAATGGGAAAGCAAGGAGGGCAAATTTCTCTGTTGTCCCCAGGATAACAGAAGGGTGAGCACAGCTAGCGCCCTTCTCCCACTACTGTTTTCTTCTGGTGTCCACATCCACCCCTAGCATCTTTGCCAAACCGCAGCCCCCCACGGTATGAGGCTTTCCTTGTTTTTAGGTGCAGCACCATCCACAGTGCTAGGTTGTGGAATTCAGGTTGTGCTGACGGAACACCTTAAACCTGACAGAACAACGTCTTGCTGTCCTCTGTGGGCAAAAGGAGGCACACTGTGTCCTTCCTCACCTCTAGCAGCATGCTTTCTCTGCTGAATGACCTCCTCCTCTTTCATGGCACTTCTCTGAACCTTCCAGCTCAGTGTTGCCACGCTCGGCCATGCTTTTTTCTTCCCCCCAAACGCCCCAGAACAGAATTACTCCTAGGTGCTGCCTGTTGTTAGTGTTCTGGTAAGAAACACCAGCAATTTTCTCCACTATGAAATACTCAGGTAGGGGTACCCATGTCATCGAGCCGGGCGATTCCTGCGGATGCGCTTTGACTTTCAAGAGCTGCCGAAGCGCTAGCAGGCCGTAGTGGAAACGGCGCTGGGGAGCTGGACTGAGGACAACTGCCGTCTTTGCAGCTGCTTGGGGATTCAAGAGATGGTCCATCTACACCCTCCTCTGGAATAAAGCAGCAAAGAGCGGAACCTTGTAATCACAGTAGGCAGCAAAGAGGTGAATTAAGGGATCGCAGAGGTTAGAGTAGCGTATTAAGCATCTAATAAGTAAATTGCACAGTATTATTTACCTCAACCCTTCTACCTACGCAGATTCAGTCCCCCAGCGCTTCCTTAGTGTGGTTGTCGTTACTTAAAGCACCCAGTCCACAGGCCCCCCTCCCGACATGCGCTGCCCAGCGTAATTCCTACCGGGAGGTGTTTCCACGGCACTGACCCGCTCCCCACTGCAGGCCGGGGCCCCCTCCCGCACGGCAGGCGGGCGCCGAG
>VXAL01008011.1:0-36317 GCA_013399475.1 Chauna torquata
CTTCTTGACTGACCTTGGTGTCTACACCAAGGTTGTTTGTCTTGCATTTTTTCTCACTCCTCTCTCCCAGATGCGGTGGTGAAGTGTTTTTTACCCTTTCTTAAATCTGGTCTCACAGGGGTGTTACCAGCATCACTAATTGTCTCTGCCTTGACCAATGGCAAGTTCATTTTGGAACTGGCTGGAACCAGCTCTGTCCAACATGGGGACAGCCCTGGTCTCTTTTCACAGAAGCCGCCCCTGCAGCACCCCCAGTACTAAAACCTTGCCATGTAAACTCAACACATGGATGAAACTAGAATTTTAAATATGGTTCTTTGATTATCTGTTGCAATGTTTGGGGGGGCGGGGGGAGGGGGAAATGTTATGACTGAAGGTTACTTGTACTGATAAATGTACATCAAAGGACTATGCAGATGAGGTCAAATACTGTTAGTCATTTAATAATGTCCCTTTTCCTAATTAAATGATTTTGTGCATGCTCCTAATATGTGTGCAGAATTAAATAGGTTGCTTAAGACACCACAGTAGACTTACAAGTCATCTTCTGTTTTACTCCACTCTGAAAGTGCAAGAATATGATCAGTTTCTGTGCCTGATCTCAGCCATAGCAGCCTGCTATGCTAACAGAACTAGAAGAAAACGTTGGACTTAAATGATCATGTCCAATAAAACAAAACTTTTTTTTTTTTTAAGAACAATTTGTCTTGGTCAGCAGAACTTCCAAAATCAGTGCATTCCAAAGAAGCCACTATCTAATAATACTAGAAAAACAGTTACTAATTATTGGCAAGATTTTGTTACCCTCACTCATGAGAGTTTGTGAATAGTTACACTGCAATCGTGGGATAGTTCCATTATTTTACAAGGCAAGGGAGATATAATTTAATTCTGAATTTCTTTCTAATAAAGGTTGAATAATATTCAACGTCATCAACACACTGCAATGGTAATAGACTTCTTGCAGAATTTTGAAAATGAGTATTTCTGTTCTTCGGATTTCCCTTGCAAGTACTTCTAAGAGTCTTTTCTTGATCTAGCCTCTTCGTGTGGAGTCTTGGATGACTGACCTCCATGATATTTATTCTGCAGTACCTAGACATTACTTTTAAACTGAAATTGCACGAGTATTGTCTTTTTCAAGGGTGAAACAGTTTTATTGATGAAATTTCTACCAACACTGTAAAAATCAGCAGGGGAGCATGGCAGAGAAATGTACTGTCTATTCATGGCATTGACTTTAGAACTACATTGCAGTTTTTGGTGTATATGTGAAACTTTTCATAGCATTTTAAACTTCATTGTGTTAATGCTGAATGATAATTAAACCTATTTAAGAAGGGAACCTGCTGTTGTTCAAAAGATTGACCAGAAGAATGAGCAGCAGAACCTTCCTAATAGAGAAAGAAGAGGCTTGCTGAGGCTTTTTGTCTATATTTGGTTTCAGATTACCTCCTCCTAGAGACATGACCTGATAAGATTAAGCAAATTCCCTCTGTTTTCCATTAGAATAAAACTCCTTCTTTTTCTGCCTTCAGATGCCTTGTGGGACTTTGTTCAAGAGTAGCTGGTGCTTCTCAAAACAAGATGTTGTTTAGCCATCATTTGACTACCTTAGGTTTCCTAATATGGAAAGGGAATTTGGCATCACATAAATAAGAATAGCAGACTGTATCTCCTAGTACTCGTAGTATGTGATAAACAACACAAAAAAATGACTTAAGATAAAATAATCCGAATCTGAAATAAAACCTTTCTACTTTCTCTTATTTCTTCTTTTATTTATCCAGTTGCCAGAAAGTGGAGTTCTTGCTTTCTCTATTTTAAGGTTTGACCTGAAAGAGGAGAAACAATCAGTGATTTACAGAAAACATGTTACAGCTACCTCTATCACATCAGGAACAAATTAGAGCAGAATTCAGGTAGTTTCAGTAAAACTATGGAAAAAGCAGAGTGAAGTCTGCAAACTAGGAAATTAGCTGCATAGCTGACTGCTTTTCCGAACACTGTGCTGCTGTGTCCACATTATTGAAAGTACCAAAGCTAGGGCGCTTCACGTTATCTTGTTTAGACCCACACTGCACTGCAGGCTTGATCACAGTATCAGGGAAAAAATGGTGTTTGTGTCTGGAGCATGGAGAATAATGGGAATAAAGCTCTCCTTTGCAAAGGAAGTCCTCTGTATCTCCACTCAGACAACCTGTTTTCAGAGTTTCTGTGCTGCTGTATATACTCCATGTTTCTCAGGTTCAGCTTCTGCTTCTTTAAACCCCCATCTGTTATGATTACGCGTATGCCACGTTCAGTTCAGGAGATCTGACAATACAGTAACATTAGACACCTTTGTATCTGATCTAAACAGACCTTCTTGGGCTACCACAGTGCATCGTTTCCCAGTGATCTGCTGAGACTAGCAGAGAGTAAACGCAGGACAGGGACTATGGAGAAGGCATTAAGAATTCATGACTCTTTCCTGCAGTGCGCAACAGGATGTAACAAGAAAATCACTACTATACAGAAGGTCTAATTACATATTTCACTCTTGATAGTCATAACATTAAAGATGATCATCCTCATCACAGTTTTATGTGGGAGTTTGTTTCAAAATGCCACTTACAAGTAATGCAGCTGTCAATTGTGTGCAAGTAACTTTAAGAACACATAATAGTAACATATGGACTCTTTCTCATCTGATTTTTCATTTTCTAAATTGTTCATTATTTCTTCCCCTTTCCAGCTCCTTCTTTTTAGCTTTGCCTGCTTTGCCTCAATGGTTTTAATCACAGAATCACAGAATATCCCAAGTTGGAAGGGACCCACAAGGGTCATCCACTCCAACTCCTGGCTCCACAAAGGACCACCCAAAAATCAGACCAGATGTCTGAGAGCGTTGTCCAGCCACTCCTTGAACTCTGGCAGGCTCGGTGCCGTGACCACTGCCATGGGGAGCCTGTGCCAGTGTCTGACCATGCTCTCAGTGAGGAACCTTTTCACAGATGAGGCTCAAGGGAGATGGTGCCTAATCTCCTCAGAGCAACTGGAACTCACACCTTCCGCTGACTGGGAAGAAGCCCTCTCTCACAAAGATAATTCTAATACTATCACATTTGTACTCCCAAATTATGCCAAAAATAGCAGAAATTGAAATTCTTTATATGGCAGGTTGTTCTGCACATATTCACTGCAGAAAGCTCCAAAAACTAGGAAACAAACAATCAGTCAATCAAACACACAAAAAAACCTCCACAAAACTCAAAACAGCTTTCTATGTTTCATTTTTAAGATGAAATGAAGTATCTTGTTTTGGTTTGATTTAACATCTATACCCTTGAGCAGTTGTTTTGTTTTACGGCAGTTACAGCACAGCTGTTTTATAGCCTCATTCACTTTTCTTGATAAGCAGGTGCCCAATCTCCTTGGATACTTTTTTTTAGCACTCTGACAGATAAGCAAGATAACAGGTTATACCATCTCATTTGTTAGCCTGCATGACAGAGGCACAGTGAAAGGCAAAGAGAGGAGTAGGAATATTTCAAGCAATTCTGCCATGGATCCTGACTCATACAGATGAAGGGGGTCATGAAGCATTTGGATAACTGCCATAAGATATTCTTGCAGAGCAGCAAGTATCAAGTCACTCTGAAAATTACCTTTTCTGTATGTTTCAACAAACTGGAAATTCTGTAGGTGTAAACTACGACTTTTGATATCTCCATGGAAAATTTCTACTTTGAGATGAACAGATTTTTCATTTAAATAAATAAATAAATATATTTCTAATGATCCTAACATATGACTGCAGGAAATTGAATTGAAAGGTGGGATTTTATGAAATTGTCCTATCTACTTTGGAGACATACAGGATGTAGAGAAGTATCTGAACTTTTATCTGTGTAGCTAACCTACACAAATGAATCTGTGAAGTTCATCTGTCACAGCTCCTGTGGTGATCTCCAGTTTTGTTCTTAGATGTGCTGTGAAAGTAGACGCATCAGGACTTCAGCACCATTGGTGTTACTGTTGTTAGTCACTGGATTTGCAAAAACATCAGGTTTTGTTGTGATTTAGCCCTAGCAGGCAGCTAAGTGCCACACAGCAGCTCACTCACTCTCCCCAGGTGGGACAGGGAGAGAATCAGAAAGGTAAAAGTGCCAGAACTCATGGGTTGAGATACAGACAGTTCATTAGGTAAAGCAAAAGCAGCACGCACAAGCAAAGCAAAACAAGGAATTCTTTCGCTACTTCCCATGGGCAGGCAGGTGTTCAGCCACTGCCAGGAGAGCAGGGCTCATCACGCGTAATGATTCCTTGGGAAGACAAATGCCATCACTCCCAATGTCCCCCCCTTCCTCCTTCTTTCCCCCAGCTTTTATGGCTGAGCATGACATCATATGGTGTGGAATCTCTCTTTGGTCAGTCTGGGTCACCTGTTCTGGCTGTGTCCCCTCCCAGCTTCTTGTGCACCCCCAGCCTTGTCACTGGCAGGGCAGCACCAGAAGCAAAAAAGTCCTTGGTTCTGTATAAACACTGCTCTGCAACAACCAAAACTATCACCAATATTTTCATCAAAAATCCAAAACATAGCATTGTGTGAGCCTCTATGAAGAAAATTAACTCTGTCCCAGCCAAAACCATGACAAGATTTCATTGTTCTTCCATTTCAATAAAAAATAGTTCAATATGTCAGTATAGGTCTTAGGAACAGATATGGTCTTTACTTACATAAAGCTCTCCTTTACCAGGTGTGTCACTAGAATAATTAATACTGATGAATGAATCAAAAAGGCTGAACTCAGGTACCAAATTCTGGTTTTGTCTGAACATTTATCTGAAATAGATAAGGTTTGCAAGACCAAGAAATGTAAATTTTCTCTCTTCCCCGCTCTCCCCTTCCTACACGCACACACAGACACAGCTATTTCAGTTGGAAAAAAGGAAACAAAAGTACACTGAGAAAATGAGTATATCAGCATGCTTTCTTCTTCAGTGAGGCTTCAGGTCACTCTTAAACTCTTTTCTAGGAGAAAAGTTCTTGGCATTATTATTTTTTTTTTATATAAAATTAAAGATCATGAATGTCTTTCTGCAGAGATATTGGTATATTTAAATATGAAGATACTTGCTTTTCTGTCAAATGACATTTTTATGATGCTGATTAATATTAAACACTTGTTGCTACTTCAGATGCAGAGCAAAATTTTTTAACAACTTCTTTGAATACCTGGATGATGGGACAGAGTGCACCCTCAATGAGTTTTCAGATGACGTATAAGTGGTAAGAGTATCCAATAGACCAAATGGTCTTGCTGCTGTTCAGAGGAACCTTGACAGGCTGGAGAAATGGGCAAACAGGACCTCGTGAAGTTTAACAAAGTGAAATGCCATGTTTTTCTCCTGGGAAGGAATAATCCCATGCACTAGTACAGGCTAGGGGCTGACTGGCTGAAAAGTAGGTTTGCAGAAAATTCTCAGGTGTTCTGATGGATAACAGGGTGGACATGAGCCAGCTATGTATCTTTGCAGAAAAGGTGACCATTAGGCTCCTGGCCTGTGTGAAGAACAGCATCATTAACATGTTGAGGGAGGTGATACTTCCCCTCTGCTCAGCATTGGTGAGGGACATCTGGAGTGATTTTTCCGGTTGTAGGCTCCCCTATACAACAGAGACGTGGAGATAGTGGAGCAGGTCCAGTGAAGGGCCATGGAGATGATGAAAGTACTGGATCATCTCTCAGATGAGAAGAGGTTTGAGGGAGTTGGCACTGTTTAGCGTGGGGAAAAGAAGGCTCAAGGGTGATCTTATCAGTGCGTACAAATACCAGGCATAAGGAAGAAAAGGTGGCAGTGGCAGACTCTTATCAGTAGTATCTCATGACAGGACAAGAAGCAACAGAACTGAAATACAGGAAATTCTGTTGAAACACAAAAAATGCTTTTTTTACTGTGAGTGCAAATGAACATTGGACCAAGTAGCCCAGACAGCTTATATAGTTCCATCCTTGGAAATATCCAAAACATGGCCCCGAACAACCTGTTGCTCACTATGGCGAGTTTGGACTACATGATCTCTAGAGGTACTTTCCAACTTCAGACATCCTATGATTCTATAACTTGAATTAGACTTTGCTACTGGTTCTTCAGCTAGATAAAACAAAGGGAATGATTCTGGTTATAAAGAATGAATTCAAACAGCGTGTCTTGAAGTCAATCAGGATGAACTCAGATGGGAATAAGTGTAGAGGAAGTCTGTCAATTTCTACATACAGGCAGAAGAATTTTCATTTATTTCACCTTGCAAAATGAAGATTAAGAGCAGTTTAATATTTGTTAATGTAACGGAAATGTACAACAATCATAGAGGAGAAGCCATTATAAACAACAGGAGAATGCGAGCACTAGCACAATTAGGGACAGATTGCAAATGGGAGAGAGAACAACTAAGAGGGTCAGGGACATGAAAATTATATTGTGGAAAGGAGGCTAGTGGGCAAGATTATCTGCTCTAGATAGAGAAAGGCTGAGGTGCCATTTAAAGACAGTATGTTCTGCTTGTTGAAGACCAAGCATGTTCCCTGAGCTTCATTAGTATGTGTTTAAAAGGGGCATTTTTATTTGCTTTCTGACTTTGGCAGTCACTGGAGGAGGAGGTGACGGCGGGAGCAGGTAAGTACACAGAAAATGCATACTAATGAAGGTTTCAGTATGACTTTTTTCTTTTTGAGCAGGGAGTGTGAACAATGCACGGAGAGATCTGAAATGCAAATAACAGAACTCAAGGTATATTATACATTCATTGCCTCTCAGCCTGTCTTAGTGTGTGAGCTTGACTTTTATTCTTATTTCTGAAATTAATGCCATTTTGGGGCAGTAAATGTAACTCATTCTACATATATATTCTCTCTCTCTCTCTCTTTTTTTTTTTCTGAAAGGAAAAGGGCTTAACAAGGCTAGCAAACATAATTAAAATGAACACAATGTGAAAGGCCTAAGATAGCGAAAGTAGTAAGTTAGTTTAAAATAAAGTTCATATAGACTGAATTATACTAAAGGAAAATCATCGATACTGTATCTGCTTTATGTATCTAGTCATTGACTGACTTTCCAAATAGGCAAAGCCATCTTTCTGTAAGACCCAGGAGAATAACTTGCTGTGGACCTTCAACACAAATAGCAACAACAAGTTAGATGAAAAAGAATCAGAAATGTGTTCAGCTGACATAATTTCTGCTCACCTGTTAGCTGGTTTAAAGTGAAATATTGAAAGGTTTTCATGACACTGGCTTGGTGGGAGAGGAAAAGAGTGCCTAAAGGAACACAATCACAGAAAATTCAAAGCATAGGTGAGCAACTTGGATACCAGATGATAGTCACAAGCACACATTACAGTCACAGAAACAGGAAGGGAAAAAAATAATTTGAATGAGGAGAGAGACTGACAACTTTACAGAAGGCAAAGGAACAAAAAGAGAGAGAGAAGAAAATATGCAGAAAAGCAGAAAAGAATGGAGAAGAAAGGAACTGGGTGATAAACCTTAAAACAATCTGGAAATGGAAAGTGAAAATTCCAATATGATAGAAAACATTGGCAAATCCCCAATTTAACTAGCAACCAGCAGCAACTCTAGCACAACTGAAATTAATATTTAAAAAGATTCCTAAAGGTGCTTCAGGATTCATAACTCTGGTACTCCAGCAAAACAGATTCTGAGTACTGAGTTGAACTCAGTACTGCACTGCACTGATACCAAAGAAGCCCTTTCAAGTATTCTTCCTCCTATTCCACTTTAACAAGAGGATTTAAACAGGGAGTTTACATTGTTACTATTAAAATACTGTCTATGTAAGTTTTTAAGTAGCAATAGAAACAAAACCAGGTCTGTTTATTAGAATGCATTTTGTAGAAAAAGACAATAAATTATATCTTGCCTTCTGAACTCGGAAGGAAATAATATTCTCCATTGACTTCACATTTAAATAAGAACAGGCTAGTATAGAACTTTGTCATGGAAAATGAGCACAGTGTTTAAGACTGTACTTGTCTACTTAACAGCCATATACATTTCAAGAATCTTTACCTGCGAGGTACTGTAAGACCATGTGGCCAAAATGAATGTATTGATACTTCATAGTATTTGCAAGTATTTAACACCTGTTGTTTATCACCTATTGGTTAATTAACCAACTGGTTAATTGGTTATTTAACAGCTGTCTTGTCTTGAGTACAGAAAAATGTTCACAAGTGTTTCTAGGCATGCCAGTCTGACATAAGCAATTATGAGTTCAAATGGATGCATGATTAATACAGCTGGTCAAGAAACATATGTTCTTAAATGATCAATGCAGGTAGTCAGAAAACATCAATTTTTGCTCTGGAAAAAAATTCTCCCTCAAAAATCTGCAAGAAGGGGAGTATAGCATGGAAAAATTGACCTGAATATTAAAAGATTTGCCATCTTTGAATTTGAACTACATTTCAAAAATGTTGGGGGTGGGGGGGGTGGAGAGTATAGGTTGTGAAATAGTTGAGGTTTTATTTTATTTTAACTTGGCTCTTGTTTGTGTTTCTGAGAATTGGAATTTTCTAACACTTTTTCCAGGCTAGGATTTCAGTCTTCTTTTACGTTTCTCTTTCTGATTGTTTTTGTTATTCACTGTGGAAAGTTACTACAGACAGACAACCTTGCTCTAACAGTTTGGTGGCTGCTTTTGCTCGTCAATATTGTCGAGGTGCATTTGGACGACAAATTCTATAAGGCACCAGTGACCTGGAGAAGTCACTACAATCAGATTGCTAGGCCTTCCAATTCCACCAAACAACCCATGTTAGGGACAGGTCTTTAATTGATAGCTGAATTGTACAAATGACAGAATTGAAAGAACCTGAAGGTGTTACAAAAATAATAGATGCACTGGCCAAGACAGCACTTGTGACTGCCTGTATTGGGTACCAAAGGTACCAAACCTTTGCCATGTAAAACCAATACACTGCCTGATCCCAACCAGAATTCTCAGGACCAGCTGCAGTTCAGGAAGTGTAACCCTGTCTCAGGGCGATAGGGTGTGGTGGCACATCTTGCTCCAGCACAGAGCCTGTCAGGCAACTTTTCCAAAGGCAGCTAACATGTTACAACCAGTGACCAGAGGAGAAGAAACCTAGACAGCATGACCAGAAAGCTTGATTGTGTGTTACAATGCTCTTTCTGGTTTTCTCATTGATTTGTGTCGTGTCCACAGTTACACTAATTGCAAGCTGTAAATCTTAATCATATCACATGCCTAATAAACTAATGAAGGTTTTGTTTGTGAAATCAAGACAGTAAAGAGCCAAGACTTTGTCAAAATGCATCAGAAATCGTTTATAAATAGCAATGCATTTTTACTTTTTAAAAATTTTATATATTCCTCTACTTGGTGTTGTCTGGGAACTTTTCACCAAATTATTGCCTCAGTCGCTGGCCCTAAAGCAAGTTGGATTTGTCTATGTTAAGACTTAAGTGCAGGAAATTTGCATGTGTTTACCCACCCAGTACTGTCCTGAATTTATTGCTGTTTTTTTTTCACATAGCTGGGCCTCTTCCTGGCAAAACTTCCTACTTTGACTGTATACTGCCTACAGCTATTCAAACCTCTGCTTTTCTTAGACTCTAGTTATTTTAAAATGACAACTAACAATGACTGCTTTTATAAAGTTTAAAAATGAAAGAGATCAATTACTACATTTTTTTTGCAGCTGCTTGGGTAATCTAGTTGGCAATAATTTTTATATTAACAATTGAATAGAAGTATTATAACTGCTATTTTTAAAAAGAAATGTACTCAAGACTGGCCAATGCAGTTGATTCATAAACAGGCTCTGAAAAATAAATGGGAAGCATTTCCAGGTGGCAGGAGAATATCTGCTGGGACAGTTTAAGCAATTCAGCTTTGTCTTGCTGCTGTGGTTAGCATGGGAAGAGCCCATGAACAATCAGTACTCTTAGTTATATAGACTAGGGAAAGAAACACTTTTCTTGGGAGCTGGTGGAACATAGCTCCAGGTGCTCCTCCAGAATTCCCAGTGAACATCCCATGGACAGATGCCCACAGGGCTGATGGTTGCAGAGGAATGTGGAAATACTGCTACACTTTGTCAATTATTTTTCAGAATTACTCTTAGCAATCCAGACTTCTTAACAGCTGAAAGGATCAACTGCAGAGCTGTTTTGCTTCTGTTAGAATAAAGTTTCTAGTAAGAGAAAGATGCATTTGCAGACCATAAAGCGAAAAAATGCAGAAAGAATTGAAGATTGTAGTTCCTGTGAATGAAGCAGTTACAAATAGAATGGACACAAAGGACTGCTGAAATTGTTTGTCTGTCTGTTCATAGGCTCTCTTCACAGAAAAAGGAGACCTTTTGAAAGTAGAGCTGTCAATATCAACACCCCAGTTCCAGGGAATGAAGATATGCATAAAGGTAGAACATCATGAAAAGGAGGGGTGAGGCCATTCTGCAATCATCAGGTAACAACACACAGGTGTGATCCAGAAAAATCATTCACAGCGGTCTTGAAGCTGCTCTGAATTGAACTGAGAAGCATGCGAGGTCCTGAATGCTAGTTCAGGCCCTGGCATAAGCAAAGACTAGAGGACAGTCCTACCCCTCTAACTTTATCTTTCTTCCCAGTTAACCTTGTTTTGGACTACTTCAAAAGTAGACCATAAGACTTAGAACTTCTTGTTGACATAATGAATCACATGGCTCTCATGTGCTAAACCAGCATATTTAACACACCATTACACAATTTACAGCTAGTTGTCAAGATTTCCTATTGATAAAAGTAAGCTGAAATTACAAGCTATTATTAAACTATTTTTAGATACCTAAATCTTAGCCTAGATATGCTTTTACGATGCAGAGAAGAGACAGTCTTTATTCAACGAGCATTCCAAAAGGCCTTGAAAGAGTTATGTAATTGGCCCAGCATTTTGCAACCATGTAAGTGAAGCAATGAATTATTGAAATGAATCAGGCATCAGAAACTTTATTTATTCTGAAGTTTTAGGAGCTTTTACTAAACATAGAGTTTCAACCTGTAGAATTTCAGCATGCTTTTCAAAGAAAGGCACAACTCATTATCTTGTTTTGGTAGATAAAGGAACAAATAATGGAAATGGGGAAGGAGAAATTGGGGGATACATTAGGCATTTAGAGTGGGATTTGCATACAAGAAACTTATATATAAGAAAACTTATGCGTATTAATTTGAGGTGGACTTGGGAAACAAACACCGTTGAAGTATTGTTATGAGACTCTTATCCCAGACTTTAAATCCAATATAGTTTCTCTACAATGCTTTAAAATTAAATATGACATGATTTAACATTAATGAGCATGTCAGTGACAGTATTTAAAGCACATATTTGATAACAACTCTTGTCTTAAGATTTGCAAAAACACCTATCTCACCTTGATGTTGTATTCATTTTGGGCTTACAAATGCTGTGATTGTATAAACAACTGGCTCTTCCTGGCTATGTGAAGCCAAATGTATGTTTACTAGGTATTTAGAAAAAAAGTGACTCAAACCATTCATAGATATATATTTATAATAAAATATTTTATTGAAAGTATAACCACTTCCTTCTCATATGCATCATCAGATAGTTAAAAGACATAATAGGTAGGTAGCTTTGAGAGTCACATGTGATGGAGGTTTTATGTTTATTTCATATCTAGTATTAGCTATGGGGTTTTACGTTAATTTGAGTGAACTCTGAGTTGACAGTATGAAGCAAAATATAGAAATTTACCATAACAGCTTGCCTGAAGAGGCACTGCAGATATTTCTGGTTTTCTTTGACTTTAAATATCTGATAAATCCATAAGTACAGTTATCTTTGTTACTGGTTGCTAGAATTTGTGCACATAACTTTTTTAGTGTAATTGTAAATGGCTTATAAAATTAAATACAATTTTCATAGGTAAATATTCATATATTAAATACACACAATACCAAAAGAAATTTGAAATCCTAGATCTCAACATGTAATAATGATTTTTTTTTTTCCTTTTAATATTTGTACTAGGTTATTCCCAGTGATACATGGGTAAAATATTTCATTACAGCTTAGTAGTTGATTTGGTAAGGCTTTTTAGTTTTGGTGTGTCATTTTTTGGGACATTGTTTATATTTTAAAAAGTATTAAAACTCTTGGAGTTGAATTTCAATGTTAAAATGCAGACGGTTTCGAAGATGTGGTTGGAATCACAGCTTGCAGATGTCTGTCAGCAGCCAAAGAAGAGTCCATGCTTATTTATTTATTTTTTTCTGAAAGATCCAGAATTTCTTTTTCTAATGAGTGCAGCATTCCCAATGGAAACTTACTGATGCAAATCTGTCAACTTAAAGAGTCTGACTACAGTGACAACAGAGTCAACAAGCAGCAAGCTGACACCAAGAAAGAAAATGCACCTGCTTCACATTGGCAGCAGTAAACTGACAGGTTGTTTCTTATTACCAGCCTCAAAAAGCATGCACACACACACGCACCACAAACTAAGAGCTGTCAAGCTTCCAGTTTTAGAATCCTGTTCACAAAGACGGAATGAAGCGCTCAGAAAAACATATGAGATGAAAAATAGTTCCCAGAGACTGCAGGACAGCTAGACTGTTGGCAAGAATACACCAGTCCAAACAAACCCACAGAAAGTGAAAACTGATGGGGAGTGAAGAATATCCTGTACGGTTAAATGCATTGATCTGTTCTGTCCTCTGGACAAGAATGGAACTGCCATATAGTGTACATGTCCCTTAAAATGAGGAAATTATTTCAGTCTTGGGTATGTCTTGAGAGTACACTTCTACTTTGGAGGGTAAAAATAAATGGATCACTGAAGTTCTCTGTAGTTTAGCCATGCAATCTAATTTGTGTAACATGCACTGACTGAAGTACCACAAAGACTCAGTTTGTTAATATGCCATAAAATTACCCTTGGGGGTCATCTCTGGTGCTGAGATTTTACCATGATTAGCACACAAGAAATCTTCAGTAAAAGGGATCTTAACTCTGTCAGTAGTCATACGGTTCTATTGGCAGAGTAATCTGTGAGAGGATACAACAGGAGGAACACAACAATGCTAGCTCTATGCCACGAAAATTTTGGATATAGTGCAATCCAGTTGATTTCTTGCACAGTTTAGGGTAGCCTCACACATGCCCTAAGTAAAGCAGGATTTAATAATTCTGAAGACAGACATATAGAAAGCAGAAATTTCTATTAAACACCATCCTGCCACTTTCCTTTTGTCAGACCAACACTTATAGATGAAGTGAAGGGATTGGATAGCCAGAAAGACTACCGCAGGTCATATTCTATGCAAAGCATCTCCTTAGAATGCTTACTTGAATCAGACCAAGATATACCAAGTAGTGCAAGACATGCATCAGTTTGACTCACAGATGCTACTTCTTGTGTAAATCTGGAAGACTGGATACAAAAAGTACCATAAATTTAAAAAGGCAGGTCAGACACAGAAGTCATTGATTATTGTGTCACATACATATATATTTACATTGAAACGTAATCTATAATCTATTGTCAATATACAACTCTATTAGAAGAAATTCTGTTAGTTAGGTATTTCAACTCGTTACTTATTTCTTTGGTTTTGAACAAAGAAAATATTGAAACACCTTGTTTAAGACTGGTGTGATTTACTTTCATTGTTGGTGCATCTGCTAGTATGAAATAAATGCAACAGATAGGGTACAAACATTACCAGTAGTGTTCATGTGCTTGTCTTCAGAGCTGTAGGGCTGGAGTTACTGGTCACCGAAGTTAAAACATTCATCTGCTATGGAAACAACAAACAGCATTCTGAACTAAATATTCAGTAAAAACTATTGAATGAAACTGAAAAAGATGTCCTTCTCTCACACCTGAAAATGTACTTCCTTTAAATGATCTACACTGAAATTTAAAAAAGACTGCAAAGTTATAAAAGGAAATCCTGAGTTATAACTATGTTACAAAGAAAGACACTCCGCTCAGGTTACTTCTTATTGAATAAGGGTGTCCTGAGGAGGTAGTAGCAATTTCCATCAGAATTAAACAGAAAACACATTGTAAATTATGTTGGCATGGAATCTAATAGCCAGACTAGGTTTAGACTAACGTTGCCACTGGAGGGATTTTACAGATGCAAATACCCTTTCAAATATGCTAAACTTTGACTGACAAAGCTAGTTGTGTCATCTATTCTGCAGAACAGCTGCAGAACAGCTGTTGCACTGTGACACTAGGCTTGTTGGGTCTAGGAGTTGATAGAGAGCAAAGAAACGTGTATGGGATGGTGAACGTTAAAAATATTTCATAGTAGAAGAGGGCTTTATGTTGTCTTACATTACTGGGATTTATATGTATAAAACCTGATATATATTAAAACCTGTTTTTGTTTGTTTGTTTGTTTGTTTGTATTGTTTTGTTTTGTTTGTTTGTTTTTAACAGGGATAATACAAATATCATGGTTGGTACCTAGGCAGCAAAATATGTGCATTTCTCCGAATATGCTCTAAGCATAACAAAATAATCAAATTATCTAATTCTTGTGAGGAGAAAGGATTGCATGATACCTATTCAGGCAAAACTCTAAACAAAATTAATGAGACCAATAATGTTCAAATCTGGATGTCTGAAAGAAGTCTTTAAAATCTACAGGCTAGTGTCTGCATATGTGATTGGATGTCCAGAGCTGATGAACACCCAAATTTTAAAATTCGTAAGAGCTCAAAATTACCCTCCATCTAAAAGCAGAGCCAGTTGAGCAGAAAAGTTTCCCACAAGGCAGAAAGAGGAAAAAGAACAGAGCATACTCCCACTATTTACAAGTTCTGAGATATAACATTGAGTGGGTGTGACTTCACAGAACATGGCAGTTTTAATTTTACTTATTTTACCAAAGAGCTGAAGAAATTTACACACAGATGTCTTTTTCCTTTTTTCTTTTTCTTTATTTTTTAACATTTACAAGTCTGAAACAAAATATTTGATAAAAATTAATAACTTTTTGACTGCAGATCTGATTAAAACACATTCACAAGGATGTAAATTTTTTCAAGGAAATTTAAAAATTCATGTGTTTGTTGCTAGAAAAAATGGTGCTGTTCTACAACTCTCTCCACCAGCACTGCCTCACTTTCACGAAAGCAAGAAGTGGGCCTGCACCATGGCAGGACCTTTGCCAAGAGATAGGAGATGTCAGAGTTTATCTGGTATGAATGTTCTGGAGAATTACCTTCTCTTCCCTAATCCATGGAAGAGGAAACTCCTCCTTTCTTCAACTTCAATGAAATAAATACATCAGCATTTCAAAATTTGAAAAATTCTGTGGGTCTGCTTTTTTCCCGAATAAAAATGGAGTAAGGTAGCAGATGTGTCCTTTGCGTCCTTTCCCAATTCTGAAACATGAAAATACTTTCGAAGCAGTGAAAGTAAAGGGATAGTGAAGTGAGATGGAAAATTTTTCAGGCTTGTCTTACCTAGCAGACTCAACATAATAGTGAAGTAACTGCTTACTGCACATTAGGTATTACTATGTAATAATTACTGTGTAATTAACAACGCCTAATTTCTGGCTTTAGGTAGCACTAGGAATCAACAGACACCTTGTATTACATTTTCTAAATGCATTTTAATGTTTTGTGTAAGGTGTATCAGGTACAGCAGGCGGGGTTTGGGCAGAGGGTGTTGCAGGGCTCGTCTGTGAGGCGAGGCCAGAGCTGCCCCGTGTGGGACACCACCAGTTCCAGCCGGCTCCAACAGACAAAATGGATGCTCAGGGAGCCGGGCTGGGCCAGTCAGAGGAGTCTGTGGCACCTCTCAGAAACAAAGTGTTGTGATAAAGACCACGACAAACAGACACAAATGTCAGAGTAAGAAGAGGAAGAAGAGAAACAGCACCCAAGCAGGGGGCAGGAGCAAAGAGCTGCCCAAAGAGAGACAGAGGGGAGGCTGAGGAGGAGGTTTTATGGCTGCAGCCAAAAAAAAAAGGCCTTTTATTAAGGCTTTTATTTATATATGTTTGTTTAGGTTACGGTCATAAAAACTGATAGGGATCTTATATTCATTGAGAATTCCACTAGAGAGAGTGAGATTTTCAGGACACATTTTTCATAATCCAGTCCCTTGTTTCCTTGCAGTTAGACTTCAGCCAAATTTGTACTAGTAGTCTTTATCAGAACTGCTACATCAGTTAGGAGGATAATCTATTTTAATTAATCCTACTTTAATGACAGCAAAAGCCGAACTGTAGATTTGTTATACCACAGCAAAATACTTTTCCTTATTCCATACAGCAGTATAGACCATGATGCATTTGGCGGTACTTGCCCATGTAACTAGAATGGTAACGCTTCTTAGCAAAAAGCAGACATTTAGGTCTGTTTATTAGCCTGTTTGAATTATACCAGTTTATGACAGCTGAGAATATGGTCTTCAATCACTTTTAAGACTCATACCTCACTGACGGTCCTGAGAAAAGAACAGTACTAGTTATAAAGACCTGTTATTCACAATTTGCACTGCAAATTTGACCTCTTAGTTTGTAATCTTTGATAGATTTGCAGGTGGAACTTGTCTCATGTTCTTTTCACAGACTTTTCATGGAAGGGGAAGGTCCCGTGGCTCTTTTCTTGGTACACAAAACAGCTGGTCTGAAGTTGTAGAAAATTTCAAAAATGGTCTGAAAAGCGATGTAAAGAGCCTGTCTATAAGAAACAAAGCATTAGAAAAGGTGGCAAGATGTGCCACCAGTTCCCCAAACTAGGGTGTGGTGGATATGTTTTGGCCCACACCTCTCTGAAATAAAATGAGGAATGAAAATATTACACTTGGGAAAAGAAAGATTCTAATAGCACAAGGCAGCATTTCTTATTATTGTAGAAGTCCTAAAAAAAATGGCAGCAATTATTTGAACAAACTTGACTGGACATAAAGTCTCTCACTTATTAAAATCTTCAGATTGGCTACACTGTGTTTTCAGGCCTTCTCACCTCTACAGTTAGAATACTGTTCAAAGGGTTCAAGATGTGGTTGTATTGAATTCTGATTTGTACTCTTGCTTCTGCGTTTGTTTTTGCAATAAAAAAGCTCAAGTCTGTTAGAAAGTAAACTAAATAAAGTGACATTGGTGAGGGACTTCTTCAGGACAGGAACCCAAACCCTTGAAGTCAAAGTGAAAGTCCTGTGTATTGTGGTTTAGCTCCAGCAGGTAGCTCAGCACCACACAGCCGCTCGCTTGCTCTCCCCAGGTGGGATGGGGGAGGGAATCAGAAAGGTAAAAGGGTGAGAACTCATGGGTTGAGATACAGACAGTTTACCACATAAAGCAAAAGCCAAGCACACAAATAAAGCAAACCAAGGAATCCGTTCGCTCCTTCCCATTGGCAGGCAGGTGTTCAGCCACTGCCAGGAGAGCAGGGCTCGTCATGTGTAACGGTTTCTTGGGAAGACAAACACCATCACTCCCAACGTCCCCCCCTTC
The DNA here is from genome assembly GCA_013399475.1 of Chauna torquata. Lineage (NCBI taxonomy): Eukaryota > Metazoa > Chordata > Aves > Anseriformes > Anhimidae > Chauna > Chauna torquata. The sequence continues at coordinate 17,523 of VXAL01008011.1, forward strand.
CTCCTTCTTTCCCCCAGCTTTTATTGCTGAGCATGACATCATATGGTGTGGAATCTCTCTTTGGTCAGTCTGGGTCACCTGTTCTGGCTGTGTCCCCTCCCAGCTTCTTGTGCACCCCCAGACTCGTCACTGGCAGGGCAGCACCAGAATCTGAAAAGTCCTTGGCTCTGTGTAAGATCTGCTCTGCAACAGCTAAAACATCGGTGTGTTATTACCACTATTTTCGTCAAAAATCCAAACCACAACATTGTGTGAACCTCTACAAAGAAAATTAACTCTGTCCCAGCCAAAACCATGACAGCTGACTAGGATTGCTCTATATTGGGAACACAGCTGGCCTGGACTGCTGTTTGCTTTTAATATTGGATTGAAGTCATATGAGCCCTCAATGTGTGTGAAGCAACTGACCACATCCTTGACATCTACACACTCCACTGCTCTGTGGATTACAGATCTGCAACAGAGGTGTGTGCAGAATGCGTGGAGATACCATGTGCTGGCAGGTGAGATATTTACAAGATGGGGCCACCATTACTACCCCACTCTAATGCCATGATACTTTTGATGTTTCATGGTGGAAGTTTTGTGCTGGGTATTTCTGAGGACCAAGAAATCATGAAACAGAACATACACATGACCCATAATAGAAAACTGATATGACTAGTCAATTATATGTCATTACTCTCTGAAATGAGAATAGAAAAACCTGTTTCCAGCAGCTGGAAGTTAGGATGAAGGTTAAACATTCAGATTTGCATATGTTAATAGACACAGAACTGATAATATAAAGTGCAATCTACCAGTGTATCTCAAAGGCACAGGAAATGTGAAAATAGGACAAAATACAATATATATGCCTTTGGTGAAGAGAATTAAAATGCAAGATATAAGTAAGCATGATTTAAAACTAAGGCCAGTTCAAGCACTGGCTAGAGAGTGTCTTAGCAAGTCTTAGAGGACATTTCCAAGTGGAATATGAAGGTCCTGGTGTAGGTCCTGAATGTGTTGCGTACATATACTGAGGCCAGTTATTGGATAATACTCTTTATTTATTGTTTCTTTAGTATTCTTAGTGCTAAGGGTGTAGGACCAGTGAAGTTCATTTTTGTTTGGTCAGCTGCTGTCAAACAAAAAAGAGAAGCCTACCCAAGTGTTTTGAGGTACTGGGCTGAGTGCAAACAGTTGGAAATTGAGTTTACTCTTGTGTGTTGTCAGATCAATGATTAATTTTTACAACTTTTAAAAAGCGGTATATGCCACACACACGCATTCATATTAAGTATGTGTAGACTTAATTAGGAGTGTTCCAAACAGTTTGCCTGGGAAGGATGATGCTGTTAACTCCCTGAGATCACTCAAGGTATTTTGTTTGTTGGTTTGTGTTGTAGTCATTATTATTATTATTATTATTATTATTATTATTATTATTATTATTATTTTGCCATTTAGGTCAATTTATCTTACTTTCATTTTCAAGTGTTTCTCCTTGTTATCTCTATGTTTGTGCCTGGTGTGCCTAGCCAATATACACACAGAACTGGAATCCATACGAAGGTCTTTTAATTAATTCTGCCCAGAATCAGGTGCTTGGCAATCTTTTGCAAAGCAAGCACATCTCTGATTTGAAGTGTCTTTTATGCACAGCTAACTTGTGAAACTATCTCCCTAGCTACTCCTGATTGGTTTTTCTAACTCACCTAGCTTATCTCCTTTCGAGCATGTGTGTTACAGAGGACCAGCAGGGGTGGAGGGGAGAGACCAAATCCTACATTTTGATATGTTTCCATTTTGATGGGTGTTTTTTTAATATGCTAATTACCCCTTAATGACCAAGAGGTTACTGTAGGTCAATCTGGAATCTTCCTTCTGTTCCTCATTCTTGCTTTCATCCTTTATCTCCTTTATTTTTGCAAGCTCAAGTCTACCTTGTTTTCTTCAGCTCAGGACTACATCCTGATGAAGCATAGCATATACAGTATTTGTGTGTGCTTTGGCTCACCATCAATCTGCTCTATAAAGGTTGTTCACTGTTTGAAAGTAAGGTCATACAGGTTTCTTCTCAACAGCACTGTGTGTGGATCTCTTTGAAGGTTAAAAAAAAAGTTGTTGCTCCAAAAGATCTGCGGAACACCACCCATACATCCCCCAAACATATGGATTAATGGTGCATTTGATGAATACATAGTAAATTTCAGAGCTGTACAATTAAATTTGCCTACAAAGTGTCTTATACTGTTGCATTAAAGACTCTTCATACAATCTTTTCTTTCACCCCTATCTTAAGAAATACCAAAACCAATACATTTGGAGAGTGAAAATAAAACATTAGCATCATCTACATTTCTGTACTGTATAAGATCAGAAAAGACAATGAGAGAAAAAGAAATGAGAAGAGGATGAGACAGTAAAAACTCATGAAAAAAAATCTGTCTCCACATAATTTAACACCACTGGACTAAGTTACTATTTCTTGCTTCAGTGCTTTCAGCTCTGTGGTCTGCTTGCTGGCATAAGCATTGCTCCATTTAAGGGACATTAAACCAGCCTGGTTTAAGGACTAATAGATGCTGCATAAACTCTTCAGGGAGCCTACAGATCTATTGGTATCTCTAATCTCTTCACCTCTTGAGGTTCAGTGTAGAAAATCTGGTAAGGTAATTACTCTGGTTCCTGGCAATTCTGAAGAGTTCTGGTGTCAGGGAATCTGCATTTGCATCCCAGAATGCACTTTTGTGTAAGCAAACATAGCAGCAAAGGTAAGCCAAGGTTAAGGTACTGGAAAACAAAGTGCAGTGCAGATTGCATTTCAATTTAGGATTAACTACAAATATGTATGAACAAGAAAAAAGAACCTGTTATAAACTACCTAAAGATAAGTAGGCTTATCGAGGATGCTAGCTATAAGAGACCATGGTATCTACTTGTAAATTTTGTTAAAAATAAACATATACTGACATTAAGTGCATATCCGATAACACAATATTGCCTTCCACGGGAACTTTGTGATCTGGGATGAGTAGGAGCTTGTGTTAACTCGTTTGGAAAGGAAAGAAACAATTCACACAGGTATTTTATGTTTTACTTCCATTATACCAACTCCAGTAATACTGACTAGTTGCAGGCATGGTGCAAGCACCTCATAAAACACAAGAAATAGCATGACCTTTTGGGGGGAGTTTAGTTTGATTAACAAAACTTTGTCTATGGTTAAGTAATTTCCAAAGTAGACGCTGATTGGAAACAAGAAGTTTAAAATCTTTAGGAAAAAAGTGGGTGGTGGATGGTAACAAGATTTAAATTTTTTAACTATTAATCTGTTGAAAAGTGGACAAAGACAGTTTGGAAGGGATTAAAAGGCAAGCAATTCCAACTTTATTCTTCTCTTTATATTAGCAGAATTATTTTGGATGGGTGTCTTCTGACCCATTTCCCATTTTTCAAGCTCTGATTTAAACTAAGATGCTCCCGGAGGCACAAAAATCAGCAAAGGTATAAAGATTTTTTTTTTCTCCTAATCTCACAAACACTTTATTTTTTTCCTAAAAGCGCTGTCTTTCATCTTGATATAGATTTTTTCTCTACCTCTTTCCCATTCCCATTCTTAAATTTTTCAGATCTTTCAAAAAAATGTATTTTTCACTGATTATTCTTCCAATAAGAAGCTTTGGAGTCGCTACTGACAAAAAATGTATTCTCTCACCCTCTTGTTTTTCTTGCCAACACTCACAGTATAGTCTTGAGTACTTTATTCTGGTGATTTATATAATGCAACTTCTGCCACTTTCCCCTATTTAAAAGCCTAACAGAAAACCCTGTCAAGAATAGTTTTGTGATTTTCATCTCAACTTTTTTTCTTTTTGCTCCATTTCATCCTCTTACTTCATGTTATATCTGTTTACCCTTATTACTTACACAATCCTGTAGGTTCCTAAACTTCTCACTCTTCTTCTTACTATGTGCTTTTAATACTTCACCACCACTTTCAGTAGCTGGCCATCTAATTGGCATCTAGTTTTCAATGTTTCATTGAAATAAATACAGTTAGTCCCAGAAGTGACCATTATTGCTCTTTTTGACTCCATGCTAGTCTGTATGCCTCACTGAGAGTTGTAAAGCTGTGCTTAGGAGTTCTTCAGCAATACTGTGTGCAGAAGAGGTTGCTTGTCTTGCTTCACTGAGTAAATAAAGTGATAAAGTCTTATTTTTCCAAGTAAGAGTTTTATACTAAAATACTCAGGAAGTTTTTCACACAGCGAGAAGATATGTGCTCATCTTCTCTGTTATGTGCCAGAAGAAACATAGAATTTTTTCTTTTATCTTTGGCACTGTTGCTATTTAATATAATACTATTTGTCTCCGCTTCAAAGATTTTGATGCCAGTATGCTTTGCAATTACATTGAAATATATCCACCTCAACGTTAGTACTTAAAATAATTTTCACTCCACCTCGCATTTGAAGACTGAATTGAGCAGGTGGATTTGATTTTGTGGTTCATGTGGTAAGGCAAGAGAACATTCAGAAGCAGTGGGTGTTCATTATCTTAGGCCTTTCTACACAACAATGTAAAGTAAGAAACAGTATAATGGTTTGAGAATGGCCTATTCTTGCCTCATTACAGGAACCCTTACTGAGAACTGATTTCCCCCTCATCCATTAGAATAAATTTTCAAAACATTTTTGTATTTCTGTAGCTATTACTGCCCACCACAGCTGAGTACTGATCAGAAGGCAAAAGCTTTACACGCATGAATTATCTACTGCTTGAATAATACACTGTTCTTCCTGGTCTCAGGGAAAATAAAAAGGCAGTATATGAATTTGGAAATTGGTGTGTATGGTTTGACAGTTAACTAAAATATGCAGAAGAAGATTTTAATAATGTATGTTCTTGCATCATTCCTGCCCTGACTGTGATAGCTAATGAAGTAGGTCGTACCAACTGGAAGCATAGCAACCTGTATAATTTCATCTGAAAATATTTTAAGGTGCCTACCAATTCATACTCATAGTTAAACAAACGGTACTTTCTTTGTACAGCAGCCTCAGAAGAAGCCAAAAGCCACTGTTTTGCCCTCTCTTATGTGAAAAAAAAATTTCTTGTTCTCTACCAGTATGGCAAGAACCACATGGATATTAATCCTCTGGCTCTTGTTTTGATGTTTATTTTAATTTAACATTAATGCAGCTCTTTGTGACCCATTACAGGCAATATTGTAGTCATACTAATAAGTTCTCTTTGGTTATGGAGCTCAGTTATTAGGAAAGGGGTAGCACAGAAAAATGTTATTCAGCAAGGATGATTTGATTTGAAAATTCATGTAACTGTGATAAAGAAAGTCAAGCAGTCCAGTTCCCACACAATGGTACGGGTTGCTATAAACAGAGCTCCCTACACCAGTGTGATTCCTTGCACTGCAGAAGAATTTGCACTTGTGTAAGAAGTTAGTATAAACTCACCTGAAGACATTATAGCCTGAAGCCTCCTAGTGAAGGCTGTCAGTGAAAAGCAGCACATCTCTCCTTCCTCCTTCTAGTCTTTTAGGTTTAGGTATATACAGATGCATCAGTCTGAGACACCTAGAGGTTATAGATGTCTGAGACACCTGGAGGTTAGTGTCTGACACTGCTCTGAAATACCCTCCTGGTATATGTACAGATTTTGTATACATATAGGCTGAAGTTTCTCAAAAGGTTTGGTGCTAGGGTGCTACCTTAGGTGGTTTTATATTAAAGCAATACAGTGTATTAAAGGGACAGCTGAGGAATCCTTCCTTTTTGACCCCGGGAATACCCTTGGGTGGAGCTTTGCGCTGTCTGATGTGAGGGAAGTCACCTTAAGGGGAATAGTCAGGCTTTACACAATATACGGCATTGTGCATGACACTCAGCTCATCTGTCATGGCATCTGCTGTCTGAAAACAGCACAGCCTAATCTGACTCTGCAGCTTATTCATTTTACACTTACAATCTGAGCTACAAATATGTTTTTATTGACTTAGTGTGCACAGGGAACATGCCCATAAGGGAAAACAGAGTACTTGATGTTCAGCACATTTCCGCGACAGTTTATTGTTATTATCCTCACAATAAGGATACATTATGAGATGCAAAAACATTAACCTAGGAATGTGGAGGTTTGTGGGAAGACCCGAGCTACTTTTGTTCATGTTTCAAGTTACTGAGAGCTGCACGATCATCTTCGACAGGACCTTGAGGTGGCCAGAAAGGCGAGGTCAAATGTTTTTCTTGAAAGAAACACACCAGAAACAAGAGGTGGCTTTGAGTTTCTAAGGTGGGTTTTACTTGAAACTAAAACAAGAATACTTTTGAAATGGAAAGAACTTGTGTTTTGGAAGGCATTCAATAAAAATGAAGAAGGTTGTAAACAACTTTTCCCCCTTCCCACAATGTCTTGACACAACAAGTCCTTTCCTTCAGTCTTTCCTCATCTATCAACCTTCAAATGTTTCCTAGGCTGCCACAAATTCTATGCAGTATTCTCTGGGTCCCTAGAAAAAAAAAGGTTTACTTTCTGTCATCTCAGACTTGGCTGAGGCTTGGGACTGCTTCTCTCTTGTGGAGTCTCCTAGGCTTTCCCCTTCTGTTTAGGTCCTCCCTGTGCTGCACTCCAAAGTGTCCTTCTAGCTGAGCATGTTGAGCTACTTTCAGGACAGGAAGTTTTTCTGTCTGAGGGATTTGCTTGATCTGCCAATTGTGTGGTCAAGGCACACAGGTGCTCTTCCTTCATTTCTTCCTTGCTGCAGCCTTTCTGCGAGACAACGGTCTGGTATACACTAACTAGGAGTAAATAAAGCAGATATCATCAATCAGAGCTTGTAAACAGAGTGACAAGCCCAAATAAATACAAAATATTAACATAAACATGGCTGGTCTTGAGTCAGAGAACTTGTCCTTCAAAAACATCTCCAAAAACTGAAAAAGCTGTCTTTAAAAAAATATCTTTAAAAAAGATATTGACAGCCCACCAAACTAAAATGTCCAGGTCCCATCTATTTCTTATGACTTAGCTATTGTTCTTCCAAGCGGTTTAAATTATGCTTTGCCTGTTGCAGTGCTTGTGTTTCCTGTGAAGCTCCATTATCAGTAGATCTGTGCTAGAAGCAGGTGAAGTGCCAACTACAATATTTAGAAATCTGAGTTATATGACATAATGCACTTGTCCAGTTAAAACTTCNTCAAACTGTGAACAGCTTCTTCCCCATTTTCGGAATTATTCGTTTCAGTTATTAAGTTTCCCTTTACAAATCTGAATTATAGCAATCCCTTTTTTTGTTTGGTTTTACTGCCAAACAGGTTGCAGTGGCACTAGGTAAGTGAAAACATTCTGTATTTTGATATGGCTTGCCCATCACCAGATGTAGTAAATGTTATAATTCATTGACCTTGTGCACTTAATTTCTGTGAGCATTTATCTCACCATGGCAAGAAATCTGTGTAACAATTCCTGATTTGCAAGGGATATTCTTGTTCATTTCCATTGACTGTACTTCACTAAACAATAGTGAAGATGAAACAGTCCTTTTCACATGTGCCTTTTCAGTATGTTGCTGCCTGATTCACTAACATAAGGCCCCTCCCCCCCTTTTTTCCTTCAGTGTTGAAGAAACATATGGCTATGGCTCAACTTCCTAGTGATTTACCCCATCAATGAATAATCCAGTAATCTGTTTTACATTAGAGATTAAACTACATTCTGGCTTGTTTGGTGCTTTTCTAGTGAGTTTTTCTAGAGAGAAGCACTAAGGTGTATATCCATACTGTTTGTCATGCCCAAATCAGAACCAAGGCCTATGCCTTGAAATGCAGTAAAATTACTTGCATTAATATTGTGGAGAAGAAATCACAGAATCACAGAATGGTTGAGGTTGGAAGGGACCTCCAGAGAGGTCCTCCTCCCTGGAGGTGAGGTCCTCCTCGCCTGTGCAGTACAAACTTCTCAGATGGCAAGAATTTACAAAGTCCTATTTTTCTGCATGCAAAGGGAATCAGTGAGGGATGTATTCACCAGCTTAGTTTCAAACTGCAGTTTCAAACTGGCTATTTGTTGTCAGAGAGATGACAAACTTTAGTTAGTTAGACACACACGCACACCAGTTTTACTCCTCATGGAAAAAGGGAATGTGCCAGGAGAGTAGGCTATCCTTGAATCTCCCTGCTGTCTCTTAAAGTTGTGACTGAAGGCAAATACAAATTGAAAAGAAGTATTTCAAAGTGTGTGCATTGGCATATGACATGTTGTACTGCTTAAATGGAAAAACTGAACGCTACAGGTTCCACTGCCAGTAGCCAACATTACATCACACAGGAAAGGAACTGTTCTGAATATACTATATGTAATTCATAGCAGCTTGTGATACAGGTTATGCACTGATTGTGTAACTCCCATATGTATTTAACAATTAATAGCACCTGAAAACAAATAAGGAAAATAAAATACTCTCTTTCTCACCTTCCTTCATTTCCGTCTGTGCAAAAACATCACCAATGCATACAAATACTGGCTTACTGGGGTAGGATAATGCACTAGAGATGTTGAGAAGGAATGCTGTACTGCACATTTTTTTTAGAGTCTTGTGGCTTCTTGTGATTCTTTAGCAGCTTCTTTCACCAAGGACTGGGAAGTAAATTAGTCCAACATCCAGAAAGATCAAGAGACACGTGGAACCACTGGGAATGCAAATATATTAGGAGTTATCAGTTAAGAGCCTCTCCTATACCCTTAAAATGCATGTGATACTTCATAAAAGTATGGTTTTAGGACCTTCAAGTGGTCACATTTAAGCCATATTGTCCCAGACTGCACAAGAATACAACAAAAGCAATTCTTTAAGCTGTGTGTTCTTACTGTGAGAAAAATATATGAAGGCTGTATTGAGTATCTTAGCGCATTATTCTTGCACACACCAACAAAAGAGAACACTTACGCACCTTTCACACAACATTTGTAGTTTTCAATTTTTATCCTTCTATCCTTATTGGGAAACAGTGCTATGAAATAATTGCGTGTATTCTGTTTGTTCCATCATGCAGATGAAGCACTGAATGTCACTGCACAATATCAATAGCATATGTTCCCAGATTCTCTAAATTGCCGTTCAGGAAATAATACTGCGCATATAATCCAGACTTTAAAATCCTTCTAACTCTAACTAACATAGAACTGCCCCTCTCCAGAAATGACCCTTGTGGAGTGAAACTTCTCATGCTTGGTAAGAAGCAGAAAGGACATACAGTTTCAGGGATTTGGACATGAATAACATTAATAGCCTAGTTAATTTGGCACCCCTTGCTGACAAATATAAAAACTGTGAAAAATATTACAAAGGTATAAATGCACCTTATTTGACCAATAAATTATTGACACAGAAGGTGACCCCAAAGCAGCTCATAGATTATCATCTACAATTTATTTTTTACCTGGATTAAGAACAAAGTTTGGTAACTCTTAAACAAAGGTTGTGAAGTTTCATAAGCAGTGACTTATTCTTTAGCACAACATACTCTTGTGCTTTTTACTAGGATCAATCACTTGAACATTATATAATCCTAGTAAGTGTCAGTTTACTTGTGCAATTTGTTAGCATATAATCACATAACTGATAGGTATATACTGGTTTTCCTTATTTTTTTCATTATCTCTTGTGTAAATATCCATACAAAATGATTGCATTGGACTACTTGATGTTGATGAGAGTCCAGTCCAGCAGTCAGTATTTGGCAGTCAGGGTGCTCATATTCTGTTCCTGTTACTGCCTGCTCCTTCTCTATAGCTTTCACCTTGTCCTTTCATCAGCTCTGTGCTTCTCAGTTTCCTCATTGTTAAAATAGGTGTAATGATACTGAAATATTTTGTTTTAAACACATCAAAAAACTCAGGGGAAAAATGAGTGGATGATGTGTGGTGGTTTAAATACTACAGTATAATATATTCTTGAATGTAAATCTGTTCTAGTGAATTTGCTTTTTTATCAAGAACATGTTGGGAAAAATTCAATATTAATGTAAGTAGTGTATGCATGAGTTTTCAGGAATTCTTTTCTAGAAGTAGCCTTAAAGTCATGAAATAGAATTAATAAACCTGCATGTTTACTTTTGACATTTTAGTTTATTAAAAACCTGTTCAAAATAGTTATGAAAAATTCAAAAGAAATCACATAATGAGACCAAATATCCATTATAGATAGGAAGTGATTATCAGTAGAATAAACATATTGAAACGTAAAAACATCTGTTTCTGCCTTGAAAACAAACTATTGTGAAGGTAAATTATCTAATTAGCATAAAGCTATGCTCCTGTTATTGCTCCATTAATGCATCTTCTTGCTTTATGATTGTAAGTATTTCTGCTTACTCTGGTAGGCATGATGTGTATCTTTATGTGCTCAGGTATTTGTATAGTGCAATGCATTGTTCAAGGTGCTGATGAGAAAAGTAAAGCTAACTTCTAGCCATACACATTTGTGTATGACTAATAATCTAATTTTAAAAGCTTTTAAACAGACAAGAAATATTATACCCCAAAGACAGCTACAGGTGCTGACTGCAGTGTTTGCTGATGGATGCTCTTTCTAATCTGTGTTACTTCCTTTTGCTTATTGTACCGTCCCTATGGCAATCATTGATTTTCTCCATTGAGCTTTCAGGTACCTCAGGCGTCTTTCTTCTGTAGCAAAGCAAACCAAATATCTGAACAACAGTCAGGACAAATAACAACTTTATGCCTTAGCCAAGCTTGCACACACGTGTAAATGGATGTTTATATATTCAATCAGATGTAGAAACACAGAGTAAAAATTTGCGCTGCTGGCTCTATGAGTTTTTTTGGAGAAAGCGTTTATAAAGGACAAATGAAATCACTTTGCATGTTAAATCAGGGGGTCTCTTGCAATCCACAAATCGGTTTGAGAGAATGAGGTCTTAACCACCATAGAAATGTTGTTGTGAAAGAATAGGGGATGACTGAACAAAGTATTGTGTTCCTGCTTCTTGCATAGGTGTTCAGAAACCGAGCCTCTCTTCCTTTACCACATGCTATACATGATCCTATGGATGGTTAGCCAGAGCCAAGAGCTGAGAATTCATCTTCGAGTGCCTACAAGAAAAAGCTTGGGACATACATGATCAGAAGTCAGAGATGGAGCAAATTTTGCTGGAGGCTGGAAAATAAGCAAAAATTTAAAATTAACTTACAAAAGGACAAAGAAAAACAGGACATCATGAAATGCAGCTATGGTTATGTTCCTATTTAAAAGTAAAAATGTAGTTGTGACATACCTGCATTGGCTTCAGCCTCTACTGTATGATTGCAGCAGACTGTATGGAATAAATGGAAAGAGCATTGCCTAATAGACCAAGATGCCTAGGAGATTTGCGCCTTAGGAGATTTTGCAAAGTTCCCATTGATGTTGATATCAGTGCTTTGAAATTTAAAGCTGTTCCTGGGTACGTCCACACATGCTGTTGTCACTTATGTGTATTGCTGTATGACCATTTTTTAAGAGGAATTGAAAATGAAATATGTATTGAGGCAAAGACATACTGTCCAGAGAGCAAACCATACTCAGTGTCTCAGCTTGATGGAAAGCACTTTATGCCTGACAATATACAGGAGCTAAGGATCTGGTCCCAAGTGGTAGGAAGCTGGAGAATAAGAAGTGCATACTTACAAGACTTTTCTATAAGAAGAGCATGCTGCATTTCAGAGCAAATCAAGAGAAAAGGAAAATATACATAGTGAGCTAAAGTTGAAAAGCTATCTAGAAACATTTCAGACCCAATTTCACTACATTATCTACTGATGTTTCATGATTTCTATTTTAATGGCATGAAGCTGTGTCAAGGGAGGTTCAGATTGCATATGTTAGGAAAAGGTTCTTCTTTGAGACGGTAGACGGACAAAGGAACAGGCTTCCCAGGGAAGTGGTCACAGCACCAAGCCTGCCAGAGTTTAAGAAGCATTTGGACAATGCTCTCAGAAATACAGTCTGATTTTGGGGTGATCCTGTGTGAACCTTGTGAGTCCCTTCCAGGCCAGGTTATTCTATGATTCTATGATTCTAAAAGTCATGACACAGGTGTGGACAGAGCTTCTTTGTGCCTGTTGTCTTTGCAAAGAGGAGGTAACAGTAGTCTCAAGACTTTTATTTCAATATGGTGTCTTCCCAGAAAATAGACAACATGGTTCTATTTTCTTCTGGCTGCTGAAAAGAGCCTGGTACCTTGGCTCCTAAACCAAATTTGATACCTTGGTTGCCAAAGGGTGATAGAGTTTTCATTTAGACTTTTTCATGAGGGAGGGAAGTCTATAGCTCAGAGCTGTGCAGAAGCACACAAACTTATCAATTAAAACAAACGAATAAATGAAAATCACAAAAAAAAAAAAAAAAAAAAAAAACCCTCTCCTAAAATTTACAGAGCCTACAAGAATGTCAGTTGCTTTGTAATTGAAGGGGCAGAGCTGGATCCGAAGGCCAGCATAGTGGCCAGTGGGAGCAGACGCTGAAGCCTACCAAGGTTAAGTTAGTCTAAGGAATGGTAAGAAATAACCAGGTTCCTCTCTAGATTCTTCTGAAGGGTTTGTCACTGTGGACTTGGTTGAATTGGCTCAGCTCAAAGAGGAACAAATGGTTGTTCGAGGAGAGCCAGGATGAAAAAAACATGGTGGAGTACATCCATAATGCACAGTGAGTCTGACACCTGGCAAAAGACCTTTGCATGGAAGCTGGGAAAGATCATTGCTGCACAAATATCTTCAATCTAGTTAGCTTATGAAGTGTTTTTCAAATGTTATCATTTCACTCTCTGAAGCAGCCAAGAGAGGAAACTCCTCAAGTGCTGAAACACAGATATGATCTCTGCAGAATTAGAGCCTTTGATGATACTGTATTTAGATGTGGGGATAGAAGCAATACTATACCAGCAAAGTACAGAGCTACTGTTCTTCTGTTTTGTTTTATTTTGTTTTGTTTTTAACTAGGAAAAAAACGAACAATTTACTACCGTCTGCCATTCATCAATGCATCTCTGATTAAGTGGGGATCTGGTCGCAGCAAGCAATGATTCTTGAATTCATCTCAGTAAAATACAGCTTGAGCATTCATTGTTTTTCCCAGCTCTGTGTATTTAAGACTCTACTTCAGGAAAAGACTGGAAACAAAGACAAGTAGTTTCTCTTACTAAGCCTGCCTCTGGCCAACTGTCTTCCTTGACTGACTTGACTGACACTGAGGTCTGCTGAAAACTGTTCCCCTTAAATCAAAGGGACTGTATGTTTATTGTTTTCGAGAAGTGTTTTTCTTGCAGCAATTCTTAGTCTCACAGATGTTCTATTTTAACCTCTTCACCAGCTTGTTACCTTTTAATTACTCTTCATATACTTCTTTAAAACCCTTCAATTGGCCTCTAGGTTTTTTTTGTTTTTGTTTTTGTTTTTATGACTATCCCTATATTATTTCTTCATTTAGAAACCTACTTCAACTCTGCTGTTCTAAAACTTAGAAACTAGAAGGCTCTAGGTAAAAACAGCGTAAGATTTGTCTGAGTTTCCATAGTTAATCCATATGCATGATCAAAACACACACTAGAGTTTTAAAAATACAGTCAAGACATCTAAACCTATCAGCATGTCATTGATAGTGACTTTTTTTAACAAGATGTTTAGTTTAAACTCAGTTCTCCAAAAATGTTTTCTCGTGCTTGTGTAATTCATTATGTTGATTCTAGTTCTGCCAAAGAGAAAATTACCCTGGATTTCAATGGCAACAGATTTTCTGTGGTCATATATTTTGGTTTTGTCTTCTCTTTCCAGATGCCTGTAGTTATTGATCCCCGGCTTCTATGGCAAAATGAATGATCATTGCCTTCAGTGAAGATTTATTGGTGCTCCCTAATAGTTTCTTCCTCCCTGATGACACAAATAAACTAGAAAACTAGCTGCAGGTTTCTATATGCAGTACAAGCATACCACTTACTAGGTGGGGTGTTCTGAAGTTTCTGCTTCCTTTCAGTGAAGACAACTTCCTGTTACAGTTTGTTTCTCTATGGAAATTCATTGTTTTGTGGAGGAAAAAGATATTCTGCTCAGTTTTTTGCTGGATAATCATTTAACCCATTCTCTGTTCATTCCTAAGTATTTGAGGAAGTCACCCTATCTGGATACATTTCTCAAAATGGGGGTTATATCTTCAGTTTGACAGATTAAATAGCACATTAAGGAATTATTATTATTATTATTAATAATAATAACAATCTGTGGTGATACTTTCAGCCATGCTTCTTTGCAGCTTTTTATCACTAAGTTTTAGAAATGCAGGCAGACTTCTCTGTTAAATAACACATGCAGATGTGCTTTTTGAAAACTCAGAGGTTTCATTAGAGTGTATGACCCTTCTCTTTACAGTGGGCTGTAATCCACAGGACTTTGTCAACAAACATACATTAAGGATCCTATTCAGAGAAAAATGTTTTACAAAATAACAGCAGATATGCAGGTGAAAAAAGGGTGCAATGCAGATGGAAGTCAGCACTAGAATCTCATAATTCACTTGTTAAGAACTTTAATGAGGCTGTGGTGATCTTTTTAAGTGGAAGATGGGATAAAAGCTAATAACAAAATTAGAAAACCTGAACAGTTGGTAGAAAGATTTCAAGTGCGTCACTGACCAGTGTAGGAAGCACTGATCCAGTGTTTGAGATGTTGCTTAGGTGTTTTGGCCAAAATTTCTCTGGTTACAGGCAATCTGGATCCCAAAACAATGAGGAATTTTATGTAACACAAAAACACTTGTCTTCCTTTCAAAGGAGCTCATGCATATGTATTATTCATATCTATTCAGCAAAAATGTTTTTTACTTCCTTACAACGCAAAAGTAATAACAGGCCTAATGAAGTCCTTCAAATTCCATAGTACCTCAAATTCCGAGTAAGTTTCTCATTGAAGTGCTAATCAGGTTAGGGACTGCTTACAGGATAAGATTGGTTGTGTTCATTTTGCTTGCAGACAGAGATTATATTGTCTGTAAATATGGGCTACAGAATTCAGAGTCCACAGAGGGAAGAGACTCTTCCATCTTCAGAGAAATTATATTTAAGAGTAATGATGGGAGTGACTTTATTTCTTAAAAAATGAGCCTTATTCTAATCTCTATCTATGCTCATTGCATATCATCTGATATGTTTCTACAATTGACTGTCATGGCTAAAGAAATGTTAAGGTTGAGGACAGAGAAATTCTTTTAGGTCAGGAAAGCAATGACAAGAGTCTGTGAGGGAGCTTGCACAACAGCTGCCTGCACTATCTTTGCAAGGGTAAGCAAGTATCTGCAGTGACTACAGGTATTGGAACTCGTTAATCAAGTAATATTTTACTTGATTAATTGAAGACAATGGTGCCTTCAAGTGCAGTTCTATTAGCCTCTCTTTTTTCCTGCAGAAGATAAAGGAATTACAGGCAAAGCAATTTCTTAGCTCATTTGTTTCATATAAGCTAGAATACATTTAGTAACAGGCCAAAAGCTGCAGTGTGCTGATAGCAACATGCTGTGTCAAAGGATGTTGCAGATACAAAGATACAAGTGGACAATATGCTCTTTTGTTGCCCAGAGTGCAGAATAAGGCTGCTGAGTCCTCTCGACTAGCCACAGCACAACCTGATTGTCATTCTCCCTGTGTTTTTCTTTTTGCCCTTGTGTTTTCATTCTCATGAGACAACATAATGAAAGATAAAACCAAATCAACAAATATTTCAGTGACTGCAAGAGAGTAAAAAAAATTTTTCTTTTGGGGGTGGTAGTGAGGCATTCAAAAATCTTGACAGATTCTTTTTTTTTTTTTTTTTTGCAGTCTTGTTATATTTCTTGATTAACTTCTCAATATGGGAATAGGACAAGCAGCTCAGTTGTGGGTTGTTTNTTCAAAAAAAGAAAGAAACACAATTATGATTCTATCCACCTTGTAATGTTTTCTTTCTTACACTGAAGTAGATTTTATACAGTCTTAGTTTTAACACAAGTATTAAAACATTTAAATCTCAAAATAAGCTTATCTTTTCACCCCCCCCCAAAAAAAAGTAAGAAGAGCATTAAAAATTACAGATTTTGAAAAGTAAACTAAACCAAGAAGCTTCAATTTGTTACAGAAGAGATATGAATAGGTATCTCTCTAAATCCTCCACAGAGAAGAGAATGTTGGGTTTCAAAGTCACGGTGAGAACTGACTGCAACATATAAGTTTGGCATGTACAGAATACACAAGTTTCTCTGTGTATATGTACACACACTTTTACTATATACAATATGTATATAGTAAACAGACGCCACAGACATACACAAATCCTAGTGTCCATCCCTTTACTAAACAGGAAAAAAAAAGTTTAATTACAGTCCATTAAGTATGTTGTGGGAAACACAAACTTATCTCCATGGTAAATACTAGGAAAAAGAGAGAGAGAGTGAAAGAGAATGTATTTTTAAACAGAAGCCTGCAAAGAGTGCATTTCAAAATAGGCCAGCTGATAAGAAAGCCAGCTTTATGACCAAATAATAATCTGATTTGCTGCTCATGTGAGTGAGTAGAGTGAGTATTTTTACTTATAAGTGTTTGTATGATTGGGCCTGTGCCTTGTTACAGGAACTGCATCAGACACATTTGTACTTCTGTTAAACAAAGCAGAAGGGATTAATTTTTTGTTCTTTGTGTGCAGTTTATGAAATTGAATCTGCTTCATCTCACAACCTAGACACACCTATGCTATTATATTGTTTCTCAGTTCCATGTAAGCTTTGGAAACTTGCTTGCTAACAGGATTTTACAGAATCACAGACAGAATCACAGAATCATAGAATGGTTTGGGTTGGAAGGGACCTTAAAGACCATCTAGTTCCAACCCCCCTGCCATAGGCAGGGACATCTGCCATTAGATCAGGTTGTTCAAAGCCCCATCCAACCTGGCCTTGAACATCTCCAGGGATGGGGCATCCACAGCTTCTCTGGGCAACCTGTTCCAGTGCCTCACCACACTCTGAGGAAAGAACTTCCTCCTAACATCCAATCTGAATCTCCCCTCTTTTACTTTAAAACCATTCCCCCTTGTCCAATCACTTTCTGCCCACGTAAAGAGTCCCCCTCCATCTTTTTTATAAGCTCCCTTCAAGTTCTGAAAGGCCACAATGAGGTCTCCCTGGAGCCTTCTCTTCTCCAGGCTGAACAATTTCAGCTCCCTCTACCTTTCTTCACAGCAGAGGTGCTCCAGCTCTCTGATCATCTTCGTGGCCCTCCTCTGGACCCACTCCAACAGGTCCACACCTTCCTTGCACTGGGGGTGCCAGACCTGGATGCAGCACTCCAAGTGGGGCCTCATGAGGGCAGAGCAGAGGGGGACAATCACCTCCCTTGACCTGTTGGCCATGCCTCTGCTGATGCAGCCCAGGATGCAGTTGGCCTTCTGGGCTGTGAGCACACATTGCTGGCTCATGTTGAGTTTCTTGTCCACCAGAACCCCCAACTCCTTGTCTGCAGGGCTGCTCTAAATGACTTGTTCTCCCAGTCTGTACTCCTGTCTGGGATTGCCCTGACCCAGGTACAGCACCTTGCACTTGGACTTGTTGAACCTCATTAGGTTCACATAGGCCCACTTCTCAATCCTGTCCAGGTCCCTTTGGATGGCATCCCTTCCTTCCCATTAAAAACAAACAAACAAAATAACAAACAAACAAAAATCTTTGTCTAGAAGGTTAGCTGTCTTATCATAATATAAAGGATTAGTTTAGCACCATACACTTTTTATTAACCTCTGTTGCTTTTTCTCTCATTTTTCATTAGTTTCATTCATGTTTGCCTTTAAATTCACTCTACAGTCCTGCATATTGAGGATACTCTACTGAGATCAAACTAATGAGCCTGGATTACTTTTGATTACGTATTCCACTTCTGATTTTATATTTATATTAAAAATACCTGCTGCTGAATTTGAAATTCCTAGGAATTCTGCAATGGAAATAGTCTGTATCTTATCTAATTTTTCTCTACTACCTTTTGCCTTTCTGCCTTAGTAAACCCATGTGGTTATACTAAAGCTTTTTGCCACCCTTACATGGTTATATTCTTTTCCATATTTCAGGCTTACTTCCCTCTGACTGGAAGTCACGCAAAGAAGACAGGGAATGTTAGCTCTGTTTAATGGGAAGTATCTCAGCTGAAGGACTGCATCCACAGCTCTGGATATAGGTAGTCATACTGATCACCAGTCTCAGGATGAAATGTAGCCAGTCATCAATTCATTGCTCTGTATCTTAGTTTCCATACAAAACTGCCTGATTACAGCCCTGGCTTTGGGTCTGCGTAGGACCAACTAATGTCAGGCTAGCTCTGGCAGTGTGGTTACTATTAGGTTTAGATTTCATACAGACTGTTACCTGTCTTTTTTTTGTGATAAGGCTCAGCACTTTGTTTTAATTACAACTGAAATAAGTCTTGCTTACATTACATTTTTGTTTTGCTACATATAATTTATTTAGCATCTCATTTCTTCATTGTTTGTTCTCTTTCTGTGGATGTACCTGAAGAACCTGTGGACACCTATGTCAATACGCTTTGTGGGATCTTAGTCTGATTTTTGGCAAAGTGTATTTCTTAAGAACTGACCAAGGAATACCTGTGGTAGTTTTACCCAGCTGAGCAGCTAAACTCCACCACAACCACTTTATCACTCCCCCTCCTCAAAGGAAGAGGGAGAGAAAATACAATGCAAAAGGGCTCAAGGGTTGCGCTAAAGACA